>OZ038385.1:71705107-72130107 GCA_964036045.1 Eutreptiella sp. 'Long Island Sound 2002' | reverse complement strand
GGAGAAGGCGCGCCCGATCGTCCCCAGCAGCGTGTCGCGCGCCGCCGGCGATGAGGCGGCGGCCTTCCCGGCGGCGACCTGGAGCCCCGTGGCAACCTCCGCCATGGCCTGTTCGTCGGTGGAGGTGAGGGCCCCCTGCTGCTGTGAAGCCTTGGCCTTCACTGTGCCGACGACGCCAGCCACGGCGTCCAGGAGCCCTGCAGCGTTGGAGGCGCGTGGAAGCGGTTTGCGGTGGCGCGGGGGGGGGGGGGGGGCTGCAGAAGCACCGATTCGGAAGCCGTGCGCATTGAGGAGAGGAGGCATGGGCTTACGTGGCGGGGTTGCGGCCCGGCCCCGGTGTCTTGAATGGCGCCTCTGCCTTGGCAGAGCCATACTGAACTCCGCTACGAATCAGCCCCGTGCCATTTGCCACCCACCCCAGAACTCAGTAAGAAACGGCTGCATCCCAACTCAGTAGCACCCGGCGCTTTGTGATCGTGTCTTATCCTGCGCGCGTGCGGGGGGCAGCGGGGGTGGGGATGCCATCAGGGCTGGGTGTGTAGGCCGGTTGGTACTTCCAGGTGTACGCACTTGCTCACCTTTTGAGGAGGGAATCCTTCGCGTCGCTAACCCCAACAGCCGGGGTATTTTTTTAGTAGGTGAGAGTGTCTGAGGCTAGTGCCAAGTCTGCACACCGTCCCTTCTTGAGCCCCATCCACCGCACCAAGTGCTTGATGATACCTCTGCACCGGCCCCTGCGGAATGCTCAACGCGCTTCTGGTGCTTTTCCAGGCGGTGTGCCCATCGCTTCTGTGGACTCTGGGCTGTGTCTCGGGGGCAGTGCCAGAGGACACTGGCGGAACCAGGTCCAAAGACGGTGCTGCTGGCGGGAAGGGGCCTGAACGGGTGCGTTTTGCCAGTGCCAGTGTCTGTGTGCTCCGTTGGGGACGCCCCAATACCATTTGTTCAGGCCCCAATCCCCCACGGTGGCCGCATTCGTGTAGTAGCGCGGTGACAAAGGCGTTGCGCCATGGCGGCAGTAGTGCGGCCTGGGAAAAAAATCGCGGGAGGGCCTTGTGTCCGCGGCGGTGATGGTGTCCGGCATTGCCTGCATGGGGGACCGTGTGGCATGCTTCATCAGCACCTCTCGATTTCTGGTGATCCCCGACTGTGAGGGGCCTTTGCGATCGTGGGTGGTGTGTCCGTGTTGTGTGCTGTGGCACACGCTGGTGTCGTTCGGGTATTCAGGATTCAGAAACATTTTGGGGGGTGTTCCACAAACGCTGGAACCTGTGGAATACGACCGGTGTCCAGTGCCGTGTCTTTTGTGTGACCTGCTTGTTAATTGAGGCCATTTCTCTCTCTCTGTCTCTCTCTCTCTCTCTCTCTCTCTCTCTCTCTCTCTCTCTCTCTCTCTCGCTCTCCCTCCCTCCCTCCCTTCCTCCCTCCCTCCCTCCCTCCCTCTCTCGCTGGTGGTGCGAAAAACCGCATTCTTGTGGGAGAGTAGAATGTCTGTCCTACGCTGCCGGCGGCGGGGGTCTTCAAATGCAGTCATTCCGGACCGCGAAGTCCGGAGGAATGGGGTGCCAATTTAGGAGATCAGACACGGGAAGTGCTCGGGTGGGTTTTGCACATCATGCTCGGTCGATCTTTCTTTGGGCTTGGGCAGCAAACAGGGGCAGGGGTGAGGATCGCAGCTGTCTCATAGTCGATGAGAGAATTCGAGCAATGCCGCAAATATGGGCTGCAACAACAACGATAGAAGGTTGTGGTGCCGTTGTTGTGGAAAGAGTGGTGATTTGCACGATGACAATTTTGAGAAGTGTATTAAAGGTGTCGACCTTTTGTGTTCAGCACATCATACATTCCACCCCCAGCAGACCCATCGCCATCGCACCAGGCACACAGGCACACCTGAAGGAATAGGTTCGTTCGTGGTCTGCGTGCTGGTGGAGGCAATGGTATCCGTCAGGGCGGCCTGGGAGGTGGCCACTGCGGTGTCAGTGACCGGTGTGCCCGTCACCGTAATGGGGAACTGCTTCTCGGCGCAACCCCCGTCGCCATCGCACACACGGAGGCTGTACGCGATTTCTTGGGCCTCCCAGGCCACGCCCAGATAGGGGGCCGTCACGGACATCACTGGAACAGTCATGGGCGTTGGGTTTAATGCGATAGGCGTGGTGGGGCCTGCTGTGCTGGGCTCCGTGTAGAAGAACTGGTACGTGAGTTCGAATTTCTGGCTCTCCGCATCAGTCCACCCCACGGCAGCCAGCAGAAGTACGTCACCACTGTAGATGGGGTCTGCAGGGCTGTGGCAAAAAGTGGATGGTAGGCAACGATGCATAGCAGAGGATGGCTGGTAGGCACTGGGGTATGGCAGAGGGTGGCTTGTGGCACAAACAGGCCGAATTATCCGTATGATTCCTCGCTGCTTTCATCGCCGAAACGGCTCAGTATCGGCCGGCCGCATATCCACATCCGTGGCAGTCGCGACGTTCCTGCGCTTGGCGTCAGGCACAACGCACCAGGACCGCAAGCGGCAAACAACACAGTGACAGGTAGAAGAATGGATGGCTGACTGGCAGCCCAAAACAAACCATCAACTATGAGCAGGCAACAGGCATGGGGTTGGGGCACAAGCTGTGCTGTGGCCTCCACTGGTCCGTCCCCCCTCGACGGTGGGCCGTCCCATCCTGTCCTGGCAGTTCTGTTCTGATGCTCATTCTGCTGTGGTAAAACTCGTCCGTATTGTCAGCATCAGATCAATCATTGAAAACAAAAGGGTTCCTTAACAGTCCTGGCTGCCAACCCAAAGCTTGTGCCTGGTACGGTCTGGGGCCACGTGGGATGCAAGAACTCTACCGCCCATCACGACACCATGCGGCATCATACCATTTGGGAATGTGGTGTCTGCAGTCATAAGGCAGTGAGGGGCCTCAGGATTCTGGTGGGGGCTCAGATTGAACAGCACAAGAGCGCCAAGGTTCCACTGCAGAGTGGCAGTATGAAGCGACAATACACAGTCAGGGTAGTGGCAGTATAGACTGACAGCATGTCAATCCATCTTCAGCACACGGACGTAGTGCAACACAAGAACTTTCAAAATTGGAGGCTGGGGGACAAGGGTTCGGGCAAGTATAAGTCCACACATGAATGCAATCGAAACGACAAGTACCCATAAACCAGGACTGGGGACGAATCTTCACCCACATCCGCAACTGCTACATCACACTTCTCCAAAATACGACCGCACGCATCACACACTTGGTCACCGCCGCACGGGTCGCTGTAAAACCACCCGTCGGCAATGAGTTGAACGGCACCACCAGCTCGGCGTTGGCCTGGGACCCATCGGACATCGTGACAGTTAGCCCCACCTGAGATGAGGGATTCAGGCAATGTGGACCACAGAGGATGTGACCGCTAAGGCCCATACTGGACCGCATAAGATATTCCCCTCACATGACCTCACAAGAAATGGCACTGGCACGACCGCATGAGGCTGCAATACTGTGTATAGCCCCCGCGTTGCAGATTCTGTCCATTCTGTGGACAATGGGGCCCCAGACAAAGTTGTCCTCAGAGTCATTTGGGGCCTGGCTGATCCCAGCCGGTGATTGGGCCACCGCAGTGCAGCGTTGGGAGAGCACAAGCGATGGTAGACTTGAAGAAGAGGACAGTGCGGGTGGACAGCATGCTCTTTGGGGAGCCAGTTTCGGTTGCTTTAGTTTTTTCTTTTTTTGCCTTGAAAGAATGCCTTTTAAATAATGCCAGATCGGCCACGAGAAGCGACGTGCCAAAACGTTTCCATTTTCACCGGGAACAGATTTGGATGCAATCGGCTTGGTTGAACATGTGCAAAAAAGTGGGTCTGAAACCATGGGTCAAACTGGGCTCCAGCCCAGGATATACCCATACGGCCCCTTGGCGGGCCCAGTGGCCGGATTGATTTTGGCTGCGCGCGTGTGCATCGTGACACACAAAAATGTTTCCGTTTTCACCGGGCACAATTTGGGTGGGATCGGCTTGTTTAGAAACGTCGGAAAATGTGGGTTTGAAATTATGGGTCAAACTGGGCTGTCCCCCGCGACATACCCCTCTGGTGCCGAACCCCACTGCGTTCAATGTTGAGTCTGCTGCGGCGCGGTCCCTCATGGACCATCGATCCTTTCCTTTTGCTCATGTTTCTGGTTTCGGATCAGGTTTCATTGATGCCGTAACCTGCTCCAAAAAATGGCAGCAAGGGCCAGTAGGGGCAACACCCCAATAAAATCAACCCCCGGTCAACGCAACACCAAACACCAGCAACACCGAACACAACAAACTGGAAGCACAACGAACAAAGCGAGTCCAAATAGAAGCAACACTGCAAGAGGCCTGACACGATCAACCCAATAGAAGGAACCGTTGCTTGTTTTTTTTTGGGGGGGGGGTCAGGCGCGCTAATACAGGTGCTCCGAAATAACCCCCCCCCCCTCACGGTGCTAACGAAGCCTTGTCTAAGCACGGCGACCCTGTCCAACCGTTGGTTTTCGGACCACAATTTCTGTGGTGAGGAATGCAAGCCGACGTTTTTGTGAGCCGGTTGAAAGGCGGGGGGGACGGGGTGCCAAGAGGCTGGGTACGTGTGCCCGTTGGTACTTCCGTGGTTATGTACTGGTTGGCATCTTCAGGGGAACCGTCCGCATGACATGTCCCAAGCCACTGATGAATAGTATTTTTAGTACGTGACAGTGGACAGTCGTCCCCCTGCTCACAAGTGCTGCGTCTACCCCCGGGCGTCCGAGTGACGAGTAAAGCCATGACCTGAAACGCGGCGTCCACAACGTTTGCCAAGACCCGAAGGCTCGGGCTGGAGCCCCCCTGAGGCGCCACCATTGGGTCTGTGAGATCCCACAGACTGCTGGGGTCCTGCACCCGCGCCAGCGTCCACTGGTACGCGCTGACCGCGCCGCCCGTCACTTGGCTTTCGATGAGGAGGTCGTCGGAGGGGCTGTAGGCCCCGCCGGACGCGGTGGGCGCGATCCAAAGCAGGCGCAGCGAGAGCGTGGCGCTCACGGAGATGCGCGCGCTGGCGGTGGCGGGAGTGCAGGCCCCGGCACACGTCTGGTGCGCGGCGGTAACCGTGACGAGGAACTGGCCCAGCGGGAGCTGGGGGGCGATGGTGAACGTGGAGAGGGTGGCGCTGACGGGCTGGAGGGCCGGGTGAGGGGCCGTGCAGGCGGTCTGGGTCGGGGTGGTGAGGTCGCAGATTTGCCAGGCATAGGTGGCGATGGTGTTGGCAGGAATCTGTGGGCAGAAGCGCACGGGGGTCTGTGGGTGGGGGGAGTGAGGAGAGCAGAGGCCCGCACTTGAAAGTGGGGGCGGACACGCTGTGGGCCCTCAACGGCGCAGGAACCGTTTTGTACCGGCCAGACCTTGCCCCCCAACCAGAAGGAACCGCTTCGCCGAAAACTTCTGAGCCCTTATTCAGCCGCAGCCCCTCTCAAGCATATCCCTGGGGCACAGGGGTCTGTGGGCTCATTCTGACAAACACTGGCATCGGGCAATTCGTGCTGCCAAAACTTGGCACGCCACATGCTGGTAATTCTAAGGGGATCTGAACTGGACAGGCCTGTGAGCCAGGGGAGCAAGAGGGCATGGGGGGATGGGGTGGGGGGAGGGGGCTGCGGCCCTACACCCGACTACGTGACCTTGATCCTGCACAACTGTATGTTTTTTCACAAACTCATATCAATTTGCTTGGTAGTCTTCATCTCAGGGCAGGGTGCTCATACGCCATTAGCCCAGAGCAGACACGCCCGCTCACTCACAAGTGTTGGGCCCACACACGCATTCACAATCGTACATACACGCATTCTGAGAATGCTCACTTAGGAGCCACTTAGATCCATGCATTGGTCGAAAGGCTGTGGTGGAGGACCTTAGTCGCTGTGTGACATCCCATGGCTTACCACCCAGACCTCATCATAGTGCGTATCCATGACAGCACGGGATGCACACTGTTTGGGGGGGATACACACGTGATACATGAAGGCAAAAGACAAGAAAAAGATCTCAGCCATCCACCGCAGGAAACAAATTACCTTGTTCGGGGTACTGAGGCACTGAGGTGCGGCTTCAAAGATGTTTACTTTATTGTGTCTGGGAACAGAATCGCACAGGAGATGCAACGTGGCCGAATGAGGGTGTAACACACACGGAGACATTTGAGCGTTGGGGTACACGTGGGATACACAATTTTGAAAATTGAAATACCAATGGATACAGTAATCAGGCTTTTTGGGATACGACCAACTTGCAGGACTGGGCCCAACCCCCAGCCTGATCGCGATGCCAAACCTGTGTGGTGAGCTGCAACGCCTGATCGGCCGCCACTTGCTGGTCGGTGCCCCCGTTGATACGCACCCAAATGGGTCCCTGCAGGGCCTCCACCACAAACTTCACCTTCACACGTGGACCATTGCCGCTCTTGTCTCCGTATACCCCGTTGATGATGTACGTGGTGCCAGCGGTGAGGGAGTTGGGGGGGAGCGTGAGGCTGCTGCTTTCAGTGTTCAACGGCTGCGGGTCCACGAGTGCAGGCGTGCAATCCCATGAGTAGACTGCGCCCGTCAGCACGGAGGTGCATTGGGATTGCGTGTAGGGGTACGCATCCAATGTAACGGGGTCGCTGACCTTGGACTGCAGAGGCGCTGTAGAGCCTGGTAAGTGTGTAAGAAAGGCAGGAAGGGCGAGGGAGAAAAAAAAATGCATTCCGGGTTGGGACAGAACCAGGGATGTATCAGAAGAGAGGAAGGGCACCCCCGCACACCACCAATCGGCCAAGAAATCACAACAAATCAGCGGAACAAATTGGTGAACCTTTTTTTTTAAGGCCAAATGAGCTTGCCATTGACGACAATCCACCTGGATCCTTCCAGGCCCGGAAAACATGGTTGGTGCGCATTTAGAGCCATTTGCAAACCCATGATATCTCAAAATTTGTGAAAAAAACAGCACTTCCTGATTTGTATGTCACATTTGAACAGGCATGTGTCGCGATGCGTGGTACCCTACCTCACCCTTTGGCCGGGGATAGAACCAGTTGGACAGGGGGGGAGGGGGAAGGGGAAGGAGTGGGGGGTTTTCAGCCGTTCTAATACTTCCCTGCACTCGAATACATGTGACCGCGACCAGAGCAAACAGCCACCAACCATTAGAAGCTCTGCTCGTGGGGGTCTGGACGAGGAGGAGGTGCCAGAAGCTGCGAGTGGACAGCTGTGTTAAAAAGAGGCCAGCTTTCCGTCAGGCTCTGTCCGCACTGACTACATTTGTTTCCGTCAGGTGCACTTTCAATTCGAACGGAAATTTGCTTTGCACTGTGGCATATGCTGTTGTCCCTTGTCTTCCCTTTTTGGCCTAACCCAATGGTTTCCTGCAGCACCGGTAGAGTGGCTTGGACACCTTTGCAAGCTTGAACCTATCTGCTGACACTCCTCAGAAATGCTTCTCTAGGAGCATGATGGGCGATCAGCATGAAGCTCGAGAGCAAGACAACTGACAAGGCACCTACTTGTTGTGCCCCATGTGGATATGGCCCCACACACACAACGCCCTCAACACCCCCAACAACGGAACATACTCCAGGTACCCAGGTTAGGGTTAGGCCGTTGACAAGCGTTACCCAATAGTGCATTGTAACTAGGCACAAACGTCCGACTACAGAACCGCCTTAGCTAAAGCAGCTTCCTGCCGACAAATTGCTCTATCTTGATTGATGTTGCTACTGAGTGCAACTAGAATCCTCCCCTGCTATCGCAGCAGTCAAAAGGGTGACCTGGTGGACAACAAATTGTATCGGGCGCAACAGCCTGTGTGAACAAGACAATACAATCAAAAGGCCTGCAGGTTTCCCCTAACGGTTTCCCCTCCGCACTTGTCCGACGCGCAGCCACCCACCCACCCACCCACGCCAAGAGGGCTGTGGACTTGATTTGTGGCCCTACATTCCCCCACTCGGCGCCTCACACTTATGCCCGTCCCCTTTCAGTGAGGCACACCTTCAAACTCCACTAGAGTATCCGTCCCCTGGCCACCGACGATGATGTTCTTGATCTGGCGGTCACACAGCGGCGTGCCCTGCACACAGACTGCCACATGGAAATTGACGATGCCCTTGGGCATGTCGGCCAGGGGCAGAGTGAAGTGGCCCTTGTTCGGAGCGATGGCTCTCACTTGGCTCTTGAGGGCGGCGATGGCGCTGTCACTCACTTCTCCTGTTGGCCAGTATTCGTTGGTAAATGTGCGCGCGCTGCATATTCCGAGGGGCACACGCCTAATTAGGTTCAAGTGTCAGTGCACGGGACGGGTCAGCAGAGAGCGGGTATAGGGCCTCTCCAGCACGAGGACCTATTGCCACCCTCCCCCTTGTCCAAGCTGCTCTCAGGTCCCAAAAAAGTGCCCCCCTCCCCTTGGGGGAACAACGCCCTTGTCAAAACAACATGAGGTGTTGCGGAACTTTTGCAGCCACGGAATCAGGCGGTCCCATTTTCTGGTTGTCCAGGACGATCAAATTGTTTCCGTGATTGGGGACTGGGGATGGCATTGTGGGGATGCTGATTACGCTCCTGCCACTTTTTGCGACATGTCTGGTTGTCCAGGCGTGCAGGTCATCATACATGGACCGGGGACTGAGGTAGTGCCACTGCTTGTGTCTTCTCAGGGTGCACCTGTCGACAATGCCCTTGTCAGAACAGGAGGCGGTGTTTCCGTCATTTTCAGTGCGTTTACTGTTGTTCTCGCAAGAGGCAGGGAGGGGGCATGGTATCTCTTGGATGGGGGGTTGTTGCTCAGACAAGGCGTAGCACCCCCAGAAATATCAATCCGTCTCGACTGGGACATCTGCACCGGTCATGATGCTTGATCTTTGTAATGCTATGGCTTGGAATAGGTGGAGACAAGGCGAACCACCACTGATGAACTCGGACTGACGGTCGATGTCCGGACCATACTTCGCCCAAGCACAGCAGGACACACGGCGCAGGGACGTACAGGGCACACGGCACAGAACACGGCGTAGAGAAAAAGGCATGGGGCACAGGACACCGCATGCTGGACCTTTGCATTGCCTAAAGCATACCCATCCCCCTTTCCCCTCAAACCCCAACGTCTGCTGACACGATCTGCACTCGTTTCCCCTGCCTGGACTCCTGTTGTGACCTCCAGGCCCCGGTGCAAACACACAACAGCTGCATACTGCAACCTTACTGCACACCACAACGGCAGCCCTAGGGACCTGTTTGCGTGCACATGGTGTGGTGCCCCATGCACTGCCCGCCAGGTGCAGGCAAATGGCACTTGTTATTGCCGCTGATAGGCTCGAGGCACAGGATGGTGTCGGTCGCAGTGGCCTGGTCGATGTACGTGGCACATGCGCAGGGCTGCAGCTTCGGCACTGAAGAGCACAGGGCAAAGGGCAGACTTGAATAGGTCACCACACAGCTGTAGGGACACTCAGTGGGATACAGAACCCCCAGCCCCCACTCTTCGTTCAAGCGCATGGCAGATCCACTTTGATGCCTATCAGAGTAGTGATGAAGACGAAGAGGAGAAATCTTAAATTCCCATCCCAACTGCACACGCTTGTGTACGTTTGTGGAGGACTAGCTCTCTGCTTTCCCCAGAGGCCAAGGGTTGGCAAGATACTCCGCTGTAGCCCTTAGTGGGGGCGATGCAGAGAGGTCCATCCATGCCGGCATGCTTCACACGAAGTCTTTCCCAAGACCCGCAACATTGGAGGGTGCTCACCACCACATCTGATGTGGGACAAGTAACACAGGGTCAGGGGGTTCCGGGACACCGAGTGTTACACACCAGAGGTGCGCAGCATTTCCAGGCTTGGCACTGCGGTCCGTTGGCAGGGCCGCCTGTTTCCGTGCGGGAGGGACTGAATCCGTCGAACCTCGGAAACCTGCCGAGGGCCGCGCTTCGGTACCCGAAAGCATGCCTTGTTGCCCAGGTGTGCCCGGTGCAGGGGAGGGTTCACCATGAAGGCTCCGCAAGCAGACGGGGCGGCACTAAGGCGGGTAAACTATCCGGGGCAGAGTAGGTTTGCCAGTTGGTACTTTGGGATTTGTGCACTTGTATGTGTTTTGTGGAGATGTGCATCCAGGCAGTGTGTGGCTGTAGGGATACGTGTGTATGGGGTGAGGGGGGAGCTCTGGTATTGATGTATTTGCCGTTGAGGCCACTTCCGTGGCCCTTGGCGCTGTTGGCGTGGGGGAATGGAGATCGCATTCCCCCATACATGCGGACCCCGCGGGTGTTGACCTCACAACCTCTGTGAGGCGATTCACAGACGCTTTGAGCTTGTGGGGGTCATCTTGCGTGTCTGGGCCCTGGCGAGTAAACACCGTCAGGCAGTATTGTGTGTGTGTTGTTGGATGGTGTCATCCGGCACAGAGCAAACAGACAAAGTCTAATGCCTTTGGCAAGCCCACCTCGCACAGCCCTTCCGTAAACGACATAACACAAAGTGGGCCCTGTATTTTAGCTGAATCTTCACAAATGGGCTGGTCTAGCTCTACAACAGCCCTTTAAGGCCCATGAACACCTAAGTCAACCCACGTAGATAGAGACAGATAGAGACAAAGACAAAGACATGGATAGAGGGAGGGAGAGAGAGAAATAGAGATACAGACAGCTACTAGACAGGGAGACAAACAGACAGAGAGAGAGAGACACACACACAGACAAAGACAGGGATGGCTCGCTGTTGCCTCTGTACCTGATGCTTCTGTCCGTGCCCCCCCCCCGGCCGCCCCCCGAGACTGACACTCCCGTTGTAGGGCTCTGGTGGGGATTGGGCTCGTGCGGAGGGGCAGCCTGAGAGCCAAGAGGGTCAAGAGGATGCCTGTCACGTCAAAATAGTACTCATTTGTCCCCGTGCCCTCGGAGCACTGGGCATCCACGGACACGTCCTCGCAAGCCCCGACGGTCACGCACGCCGACGCCCGCTGCTCGAGCAGCTCCGGCGCGAACGCCGGGACCGTGGCCGTGTACGTGGGCAGCCCGGTGACGGTGACGGTGCCCGTGGGCGACGTGGTGGGGGTGGGCGAGTGCGTGGACGTGGGGGTCTGGGTGGTCGTGGGTGACGGCGTCTGCGGCGCCGTGCGGGACTGCGACGCGGAGGCGGTGCCTGTGGGGACGGCCGTCAGCGTTCCGGAGGGGGTGGACGGTCGCGTGTGCGAGCGCGTGGGGCTGGCGCTGCGGGAGCGCGTCGCGGTCGCACTGGGGGTGTGCGTGCCGGTCGGGGTACGGGTGAGCGTGGCGGTGGGGAGGGCGGTGGGGCTGCCCGTGCTCGTCGTGGTGGCAGTAGGGAGCGGCGTGTCCGTCGGGAGCCGCGTCGCCGTGTCCGTCAGCGTGTCGGTCGTGGTGGGTATCGGCGTCTGCGGCGCTGATCGGCTGATGCTCAGAGTTGCGGTGCTGGTAGAAGACCCGGTCTGCGTGGGTGTGGCGGTGGAGGAGGGGCTGGAGCTGCGGGTACCCGTTCCCGTCCGGGACGGTGTGGGGGACCGGGTCGGTGTCACTGTAGAAGTCGAGGTCGCGGTCCGCGTGGCACGCGCCGTGTCGGTCCCCGTCCCGGTCCCCGTCGTGGTGCGCGTGGGCGTCCCAGTGACGGCGCACGTGGCGGAGCGCGTGCGACTGTCGGTTGCGGAGCGCGTGTGAGTTCGCGTCCCCGTGCACGTGACAGAGCGCGTGTGGCTTTCGGTCGCGGTGCGCGTTGGCGTGCTGGTTGGTGTCGGGGAGGCGGTGCGGGTGGGCGTGCGGGTAAACGTGGGCGTATTCGTCGGGTCGGCGATGGTCGGGGGCGGGGTAAAGGTCGGGACGAGCGTGGGCGTGGCGGTGCGCGTGGAAGTGCGCGTCCGGGACGGTGTCCGCGACCCCGATGCCGTCCGGGACCGCGTTGGCGACAACGTTCGCGACTTGGTCGGGGACCGCGTCGGGTCCGCGGTGGTCGACGTGGATGGGGTCGCGCTCCGAGTCCCGGTCCACGACGCCGTCGCGCCCGGTGTCCGGCTTGCGGACGACGTGCTCGTGCGCGTGCCCGAGGGCGTGCGCGTGGGGGTGTGGCTGCGGGTCGGGGACGGGGTGCAGGACTGCGTTGCGGATCGGGACCGGGAGGGCGTCGCGGTCCGAGTCGGGGTGGTGGTGGGCGTCGGGCTGGGGGTCTCGGTGGCGGTCGGGGTGTGGGTGGGGGTACCGGACGGAGTCGGGGTCTGCGTTGGAGTCGGGGTCGGGGTGGGGGTCGGGGTGGGGGTGCGGGTGGCGGTGCGGTCGGGCGTGAGCGAGACGGTTGGGAACGCGCTGAGAGTGAGCGTCGGGTCGGCGGATCGCGTCTGGCTCACGGAGCTGGACGCGCTCCGGACCGCAAAGGTGGCCGAGGCGGTGTCAGCCGACGACCGCGTGCCGGTCGGCGTCGCAGTTTCCGGCGCCATGCCGCTGAGGCTGGGCGTCTTGTACACCAGCCGGCTGTCGGTTGCGGTCGCGCGCGCCGCATCAGTGGGACTGCCCGTCAAAGTGTGGGATGGTGTGTCGCGAAGGGGGGCCGTGAGGGTGGCAGTGACCGGCACAGTCTTGTAGACGCTGAGGCTCTGGGAGGCACTGAGGGTCACGGAGACGGTGTCCAGGGGGAAGAGAGTGGATGTGACTGTGAGGGTGGCCCTCGGGCTGGGGCTGCAGGTGAGAGTGGGTGTGTCGAGATCCAGAGCGGAGGCAGTGTGGTTCAGCGTGACCGTGGGGGCGGGGAAGTGGGTGGCAGTCGGGGTCACGCTGGCGGCGTCCGTGGGAGTTGCGCTGGGCACGGGGCTCAGGGATACGGTGAGGGTGGTCTGGAAAGCGCCACTAGCAGTCGTTGTGTGGTCGACGGTTCCTGTAGTGCATGGCAGAGCAGCGGGGAAGTGGGGATGGACCAGGGAAGCGGGTGCCAGGGCTGCAGGATGAAACGAAGCTGACTTGACTTGTGCGGGCGGTGGGTCGTTCGAGCCCCTTTTCCCAGCCCCCCCTCCACCCCCTCCCTCCTGACCTTTCGGACAACGAACTCAGAAGACTGAATCTGGTACCTGACCCATTGTGACCTCCCTTCAGGGCTCCCGTGACGGGGACCCCCAACGAGCCGTTAGGGGAGGAGGTTTTGGCATGACGCCATGGTGTGATGATCTCGTCTGCAACTGGCGGCGCCTACTGGCCGATCGCCATTCGCTGCCCTTCCCTTGGACCCTTTTCCTCCATAGGCGGTGGTGCCCATCAGCTTCTCACCACCCTGTGACCTTCCTCTTCCTCCCTGCCCTAACTGTCCCTCTCCCCTGCCCTTTCCCTTCCCTTGGCCTTTCCCTCCATAGGCCACGGTGCCCATCGGCCTCACACCAATCTTTCCCTTCCCATTCCCTTGGTCGGTTGTGCCAACGGAGCCCCCGGACTTGCCCTGTTTCACTTCTTTGCGTCGAGTCCACGCAGAGGAAGGCAAATGCCTTCGCCGTTGGCCAGGTGCGTCCAAGCGGCCATCCCAAGCCGGCGGTGGAGTACCTCTCCCCAACGGCGGCTAGTGGGCCCTGGGATGGCCACCTGCGGGGTCGTTTCCCCGACGGGGGCACATAACAACCTTTCGCCTCCAAATTCCCGCGCTCAGTCCTTCCTTTGGCGAGCGCAACACAAACCCCCTAACCGCTCCTTCATCCCTTTGCTGCGCGTGTTGCGTCCCCTTGGCCACCCATGGCGCGCGCGGGTGTGGGTTGTTGCGGGTGTTGTCCGTTGTTGGGTAGCAACGGGCGGCTCCACGCCACGGTGGGTGTTGGGCGGCGCACTGGGTGCGGTGCGTTGAAGAGCGGGGAAGGGCTGGTGCCCCGCGAGCAGATGGGTGTTGTGGGGTGCGTGTGGGTGCGCGGGGGAGTAGGATGTAGCGGGTGCTGTGGGGTGGGCCACTTGCCGTCGTTGGCCGCCCACTTCTTGGCGCGACTCCCCGGACCACCTCCACATAGGAGCGAGTTGTTGCTGGGTTGACGGTGTTATCCCGTGTTGGGTGGAGATGTGATGGGCCCCTTGCTGGCCCCCTTATCCCGGCTTGGTCCAGATGCCTGACAACGTGGTGCGTCCCTTTTCTGGTTGAGTCGCTGCGCGAGGGAAGATGTCTCTCCCTTGCTCGCTTCTCAGTGCCAGCACGCTGGGACTTATTGCCGTGGTCACTCCCTTGGGAGTGCGCCCCCCAGTGGGCTTGCATTGCCTCATCGGGCATCTCGTTGAGGCCCCGTTGGACCCCCCGAGAAGAACTCGGTGCACGTGTAGACTTCATTGGGCTTGAGCGGTTGGTGTTGGTCACCACCCTGACTGTAAAATTGCGGGGGTTGCCTTCCCCCTGCCTGGTGTTTGGCCCTGCCCCCTACTCCGCCGGCGAGAAAGCTCGCTGCGCGTTGTGATAGCAGGGGCGCGTCCAATGGGGACCGCGGCGCCGTTTCCATTGGGTGGGGGTGTCCAAAGGCCCGTCCACGGCCGCACCTCGGACCGCATCGTTGTGCCTTGTTGCTGTATCAATGGGGGCTGCGGCTTCCCAGTGTGAGTCTCGGTGGCGGGAGGATCTTCTCCTCCCCAGCTGAGCTGCGTTGATGGTGTGAGACTCTCCTTTCCATCAAGCTTTTTTTTTCTTTTTGCTTTTTGTTGTTCTTTTTTCTTTTCCCGGCGTAGGGTAGCCCGTCCCTTGGGTTCCTGAGTCGCTTGGCGCCCGGTCTCGGTCCCTCTTGCTTCAAGGCCTAGGCCATGCCGTGGTGCGTTCCGGGTCGCGCCTTTGTGCTCGGCACTGCGCTGAACAAGTTGCACCCCGTCACCTTGACGCCGTCGGAATTTTGCGACCGAGCGCTTCCACGCCCTTTTGTCACCCGCGGGTGGGGCTTGTCCACTTCTCCCATGGCTTCCAGCTTCTACTCCTTGTACAGCCGGATGCCTACTTGCTCGTCAATCACGTTTGCCTTACGCAAGTTCTGCATCAACCTGGTTGTGTCCTCAACTGTGAAGTTGATGCCCTCGCCAATGATGAATACCTCCGGCTCCCAACGTCTCACCTCCGGCACCCACACGCTTGAAGCTAGCACTCTTACTTTGTACACCAGGTCCGGTGCCAATAAGTTAGGGAAGGGGGGGGGGGTCGGTACCCCAACATATATGGCTCAAAATGATGCCCAAAATGCGCTGATCATTTTGAGTTATGTTTCATGGGGGGGGGGGGGTATTGTTTTTTTTTGAAAAAATCCTCTTCCGGGCCACTCTGCGGCGCAGGTGGTGAGTCATCACTTGTGTTTAGACTAGCGTCTTTGGACTTGCCTGTCACAAGAGCCCCTTTTGCAGACCCCCCACCCCACCCTCCTTCAGGGGGCTCGAACAAATCACCCCCGGGCGCAGGCCAATGTTCCACCTGCCGAGTTGTTGTGCCACATGACATTTGGTACGGCAAATGTCAACCGACAACGTCGGTTGATTGCCAACCGCGGGCAGTTTCTGATTGATCGCGGTCGGTCAACCACCAACTGCCACACCGCGTGTTTGGACTTACCCCAATCAAAACAAAACAAAGAGGGAGTCCTGTTGCCCTAATAACCTGACGAAACCTCATGGGCTCAGCACAGCTCCAGCAGACCCACAGGCAAATGCAGGGAACGAGTGATGCCCCCTAAGGCAGGGGGATACGAGGGAGGAAGAGGGCATTCAAATTGTGAGTCAAGGGGCAGTGACTGGGAGTTGGTTGAGTAGTTTATACCCAGAGCAATGCCCGGGCAGAAGTGACTGAGCCTAACTTGGGGGTCTTGTGGGGGCCTGCGGGGGGGGGGGGGGCTGCAATACCGGCTGAGGAAGTGTGCCGGTGGGTACCTCCGAGTGGACGCACTGGTGTGGGTTTTTAGGAGGAAAATGTCTGCATTGTTGCGTAGACAGCAAGAACATTTTTGGCGGGTGAGAGTGGGACAGGTGTCCTTCACCCGTGCCGCTTCCGCCCCGCAACCTCCCTCCACGCCGGCTCCCGCATAATGCACATTCAGACATTCCTAAGTGAAGATTTGGAGGATACTCACCACCACGGAGGCCGGACATGTAACACAGGGCCCGGGGGTCCGGACAGGGATTTGCGTAGCCGATTTGGGGGGGTACAATAGGTCAGGTATGCTTCACGGCAAGTAGCCCCAACCGCGCCTGCCACCACGGTCTTCATTGCTCTCAGTTCAATGGTCCAAAATGTGTTCTTTGCGGCCGCTGTCCGAAAGTTCAATGGCTGGGGTTAGGGGCCAGGCTCCTTCCTCCCTTTTCCACGGTATCAGGTCAACTGTCGCCTGTTGAGCCTGTGGATATGCAAACACTAGGCTAGGCTCACGACCTTTTGGCCTTGCCAATCGGCACCGTACATACAGGTCAAGGGTTATCACTGTTGGGGGGGGAGGGAGGGGAGCGGGATCTGAAGGATCCACCACCTCGGCCGAGCCACTCTCCCACCCGAACCCAAAACAATTTTCCTCGAGGGACAAGTGAAACGCTGAATCGAGAGCCCAAAATCAGAGGCCCCTTTTAGTTACAAACTTTTTTTGGCCCTAGACCCCCCCCCAAAGCAGGGTCTCAGGTCCGCGCATCCTTCCCTGCCCGACCACGAGGCTCAACCCCCTGACTGTCGGGTTCCAAGGCCGAGTGGACTCTCGACAGCCCGACCTCACTGGAGCGCGAGAGACCCCGTCGGCCTGTGTGTATGCGCGATCAAGGGCGGACCACCCGGGGAGTTGGGGGGGAGAGTTGGCACAAGGCCTCGGTATCTGATTGCTTGCCTTTGGCGGCGCCTATTGGCCTCTTAGGGGGGGGGGGGGGGATGTACGCTGCACTCCGCAAAGACCCGGTTCCGGAGCACCAACAGTGACCCATTGGCGGCGCGCAGCTGTCTCTGGCATCAAGGGTGCCGCGTGCGCACTGCGCACACTGCGTCCTTCAGGTGTCCTGGGTTGTACACAATGCTGCACAACATAGCTCCGGGTCTTGGAATGGAGCGGCGTGGTGACTTGCAGCGCCACGTGCGCATCAGGGCTCAAGATGCAGCTGCACACACATGCCCTGGTGCACTATGCAAAACACGCGGGCGGCACCCTCATTTTGCCCTTTGAGGCGGGGGGGGGGGGGGGGCAGGGACTTGCTTGAGCGGGGGGGGGAGGGGGGGAGGGGGTCCAGGGGAGGGGGGGAGGGGGTCCAGGGGGCAGGGGTCCCCCCCCCCCTGCCGAAACATACCCAATCCACAGTGAACAGAAAAATTATTGGAGAATGAACAACTCAGCACATGGACATGTCATGTTGCCAGCCGTAAACAAAGGAAATGCATCATTGAATGTCAATTCAGGGTTCCCACATCTCACCAATACAAAACAACTACAACAAAGCGGGACATTCACCATCTCATGCCAAATGACAGCGATCTTTCTTGTCAGTCAGAATTAGACTCACCTGAACTGGAGCCCCCATCGGTGGTGGAACTGGAACTGGAACCTGATGATGATGACCAATCTGAGTCACTGCCTGAATGGGAGACATCAGACAAATTATCAGGCAGCGCCTCATCATCCACTGACTCCGGATCAGAGGGTACCTCTGCTTTTTGTTATGACCGGTGATCCTATCTTTAAACCTAAAATAGAGCAGCGCGTCAATTATGTCTTCACGTTTTGCGCGCGGCAACGGTGGGACCGGGGAGCCGAAATACACTAACAACGAGCGTTGGGGCATGGTAGTCTGGAAAACAAGGGAGATGGAGCACACATGGAGCAATATGTACACAGTGTATGGCATGCGCCGAAGGCGCCCAAAAATTTTTTCCCATGACTAAAAAAAGTTCCCAAAACCCAGGTTTTCAGGTGCACTTGAGCTGAGGGGGGAGGGGGGGAGGGGGTCCAGGGGAGGGTGGGAGGGGGTCCAGGGGGGAGGGGTCCCCCCCCCCTGCCGGAATGAAAATTAAAGCAAGTCCCTGGGGGGGGGGGGGGCAGGCGTGTGTGCCATGGACCAGGGCAGGGGCAATACCTGACTCCGAGACCGAAGCCGTGCGGGCCCGTGACTGGGAGTGCGTGGGCATCTGCGGGGCCGAGGCCGTGTCCGTAGGCCTCTCCGCAGCGCTTGGGGTCCGCGTTGCCGTCGGCAGCACCGAGGGCACCCACGAGCTGCTCCAAGTGCCACTGGGGGTCCTGGTGGGTGTGGCTGTAGCGGCCGCTGTGAGGGCCCGGCTGCCGGTGGCGCTGGGGGTGAGGCTGGGGCTGCTGGTCGGTGAGCGGGCACCGGTCAGGGACTCCGGCGGGGAGAGCGTCGCAGAGCGGGTCATGGGGGCTTTTGCGGTTGGAGAAGTGGTGGACGTGGCGGTGACGGAGGGGGAGGCGGACACAGTGGCGCTGAGGAGAGGCCACGACGAGGCCGAGGGGGACACCGATACGGTCTCGGAGCAGCTGTGAACACAGAGGGATGGCAGTTAGCACGACGGGTCGCCGGTGGGGGAAGCAGCAGCAGCAGCAGCAACAGCAGCAGCAACCCCCAGGGCTCAACGGTCACGATTACTTTGATTCATGCGGGACAGCAACACACAGCCACACACAGAGCCACACCAACCCTCACATCACCACCGACAAGGGTGCCCAACGAGGTAGGGGCTTGCAGGCTTGCTGCAATTTGCTGCAGAATTCTACTTAGGCCCAACCGGCAGGCCAAAATTACTGAAACACTCACTTGGCAAGGGTTCACGCATTTTTCAGAATGCAGCAACTCTACACAGAGGTACATAGAGCCACATAGAGCCAACTACAGCCACAAGGCATCACGTCGGAAGCCCCGCAGCTGCACTAGACCCGGCACGAAGCACGACCTGCTGCTGCACGTTGGCAAAACCGATCCCGAAAGGGTCCGGGTGTCTGTGGACGGCGGTGAGGGCGCGGGCGTCATCCACTGCGTCAGGCTGCTGGTTGCGGTGCCCGTGCAGGTCTCAGTCGCCGTAACGGTCGCCGCGGGCGCTTGCGAGGCGGTTCGCGTTCGCCCCACTGTCCACGACCCGGACCCTGTGGGCGTTGCGAGGCGGGACCAGGACCTCGTGTCGTCCCGGGTGCCGGTGCTGGTGAGCTCTGCAGAGGCTGAGGCCGTTGTGTCCGAGGTCTGGGTGGCGGTCACGGCCTTCGAGCCTGTACGGGAGCGCGACGGAGTCCGCGACAGACTCTCAGTCGACGTCGCTGTGGAGGTCGGCATGCGCTGGGCAGTGCCGGAGGCCGTGACCAGCGGGGGGCGTGACAGGGTCGCCATCGCGCCCCGCAGCAGCGTGGCGGTCAGGGTTGGGGTGACGGTGCGGCTCAGGGACGGCAGGTGCGGGGCCGTGAGGGTGGGGGTCGGCGTTGCGGAGGGCTCCCGCGACGCAGTGGCCGCGGAGGAGGGGCTCGAGGTAGGCGTCGCGCCGGGGGTCGGGGTGGAGGTGCAGGACGGGAGGCTGAGGCTGGGGGAGCACGAGAGCGAGCAAGACAACGTCGACGGCATCTGGCGGGAGGGGGTGGAGCTCAACGTCAGGGGGTCGGGCGGGGAAGGGGTTGAGGTGGCGGTCGGCGTGAAGAGGATAGTGGCAGAGGCTGAGGGGGGGGCGGGCAGCGTCGCACTTGCGGAGCGGGAGATGGTGGGCGGCCAGGAAAGCGAGGGGCTGAGGGACTGTGTGAGGGTCAGCGCGCTGGACGTGGTAGGGGTGGGCGTTGGGGTCGGGGTTGCGGTGGGGGTGGGGGTGGGGGTGGGGCTTGGGGTGGGGGTCGGGCTCGTGGAGGGGGTTGGGGTGGAGCTCGCTGTGCAGGTGGCAGTGCCCGAGGGGCTCCCGGTGGGGGTGGGGGACGGGGTGGGGCTTGGGGTGACGGTGTGACTGCAGGTGGGGCTGGGCGTGGGTGTAGGGGTGGCGCTGGGCGTAGGGCTGGCGGAGGCGCTGGGTGTGGGGGTGCTGGTGCACGTTGGGCTGCTGCTTGCGGTTGGACTCGCGGTCGGGGTTGGGGTTGGGGAGTCGCTGCGGGTGGGGCTCGAAGTGCATGACGGCGTGGCGGTGGCCGAACGGGTGGGGGTGGGGGTGGGGGAAGAGGAGCGTGTGGCTGTACAACTCGCAGTGCCGGTTGGCGTGCCTGTGGGTGTGCAGGATCCTGTAGGAGTGGAGGTGGGTGTGTGCGAGCTAGTGGAGGTCATGGTGGCTGTTGCCGTCCTCGTGGCACTCCGTGTTCCGGTCGGGGTACCCGTGAACGTGCCTGTGCATGTGATAGTCAGTGTGCAAGAGCTGGATGACGTGCCGTTGGACGTGCGGGTGAGAGTCGGCGTCGGGGTGGTGCTTGGACTGGCGGTGGCTGTTCGTGTGGCGGTCCGGGTGTTGGTGGGTGTGCGCGAAAACGTGGGGGTCGTTGTGGACGTCAGCGTGAGTGATGGTGTGCATGTGGAGGTGAACGAGAGCGTGCAGCTCAGCGTGCCCGATGGGGTGCCCGATGGGGAAGAGGTGAACGTGCCCGTCAGGGTACCGCTGGGTGTGAATGTTTCTGTCAGCGTCCCTGTGGTGGTGCGAGTGAAGGTTGTGGTGAGAGTGCAGGTAGCTGTTCCTGTGGATGTACTGGTTCTCGTTGGTGTGGAGGTTGAAGTGGGGGAGACACTCTGGGAGGGGCTCGAGGTCGACGTGCTTGTCGTGGTGGGTGTGTCGGATGGTGTGGTAGAGAGTGTGTCGGAGGGCGTGCCGGATGCCGTTGCTGTCGGCGTGCAGCTTTGCGTTGGTGTTGGTGACGAGCTAGGGCTGTGCGTAGGAGTTCCCGACGAAGTGCATGTGGGGGACACTGTTGGCGAGAAGCTGGGTGTTGATGTGGGTGTGCTGGACGGACTGCATGTCGGTGTTGCGGTGACGGATGGCGTGGGTGTTCCCGTGGGTGTCGGGGTGGATGTGCCAGATGGTGTATATGTCGGTGTGATCGTTGGCGTGCCCGAGGGCGTGCTTGATGGCGTGCTTGATGGTGTGGTCGATGGCGTGCTGGATGATGTCATCGTGCATGTGAATGTGGGTGTGCTAGATGAAGTGCGTGTTGTTGAAGGCGTTGACGACGGCGTGTTACTCAAAGTGAGTGTACTACTTGCAGTAGGTGAAGGCGTGCATGTGGTGCTCAAGGATGGGCTAGGGCTAGGTGTTGGAGACTGAGTTGCAGAAGGCGTAGACGTAGGAGTGCTGCTGGGTGTGAAGCTCGGGGTGCTGGTCGGTGTTGCTGACGGAGAGGCTGTTGGAGTACAGCTGGGAGATAAAGTCTGCGTCGGTGTGATAGACGGACTGGGCGTAGGTGTGGAAGATGCTGTGGGAGACGCTGTCGGTGTATTTGTCGGTGTGAAGGTGGGCGTGCCCGTAGGCGTGGCTGTGGACGTTCCTGTCGAAGAGGGAGTTAAAGTGCCTGTTGGTGTGGGTGTCAGCGTCAGCGTGACAGATGGCGTTGCGGATGGCGAAGCAGAGGGTGTGCTGGACAGTGTGCCTGACGGGGTGCTGGACAGGGTTCCTGACAGCGTGCTGCTACAACTCGGTGTTGGTGTTAAACTGGGTGTGACTGTAGGGGTGTCAGATAGGGTGCATGTTTGCGTGTGGCTCGGTGACAATGTGCAGCTACTCGTCACTGTACTGGTTGGGGAAGGTGAGGGTGTGCCTGTGCTGGTGCCCGTTGGCGTTGATGTTGGTGTCAAGGATGATGTATAGGATGGAGTACATGTTGGAGTTGTACTAGGTGTGCAGGTGGGTGTGTTGGTGGGTGTTGCTGAAGGCGTGCATGAGGGACTAGGGCTCGAGGAAGGTGTTTGTGTTGCTGTCATGGAAGGTGTAGGAGTACTTGTCGGTGAGCCAGTAGGTGTGCTTGTAGGTGAGAGCGAGGGTGTGCAGCTCGGTGTGAGTGTCGGAGTCACTGTGACACTGCATGTTGGCGTTGGAGTGGGGCTAGACGTTAAACTTTGGGTCTGCGTGGGAGTGCCGGATGGTGTGGGCGTACCTGTGGGCGTACCTGTGGGCGTACCTGTGGGTGTTCTTGTGGAGGTGCAGGTAGGCGATGGTGTAGGTGACACAGTGGTCGTGCATGAGTCTGTTGGCGTTCGAGTTGGTGTAGATGTCGCTGTTGGGGATGGTGTGACCGAAGAAGTGATCGAAGGTGTGGGAGAAGGTGTGAGAGATGGTGTGGGCGATGGTGTGACCGATGGTGTCAGTGTCGGTGTCAGACTGTATGTGGGTGTTGGTGTGCCAGATGCAGTGCATGTTGACGTTGGTGTTGGTGATGATGTGCTTGTGCCGGTCAGAGTACAAGTCGGACTAGCAGAGGGCGAGCACGTGCTGCTTGCTGTTGGGGTTGAGGTAGGTGTACAAGATGGCGTGATGGATGGTGAGCATGAAGGAGTTGCACTGGGTGTGCTCGTAAATGTGCTGCTTGGTGTGGGCGAGGGTGTGATTGTGAGACTGGGGCTTGGCGAAGGGGATAAGGTTACCGTCGGAGAGGATGTGGGAGTGTTTGTTGGGGTAAGCGTGGGACTAGGCGTTGGCGAAGAGCTGGTAGTGGCTGTTGGAGAAAGTGTCGGTGTGCCCGTGGGTGTGGGTGTGGGTGTCCCTGTGGGTGTGGATGTGGGTGTGGTTGTAGGTGTTGGTGTAGGGGACGATGTGACAGTGCATGTGGGTGTTGGTGAAGGACTATGTGTCGACGTTGGCGTGACGCTTGGTGTGGAGCTTGGCGTGTGTGATGGTGTCTGTGTTGTGGATGATGTTGGTGACGGTGAAGGAGTTGGTGATAGCGTGGGTGTCAGTGTTGAGCTAGGAGTAGAAGTGGGTGTGGGGCTTGGTGTAGGTGTTGGCGTGGTGCTGGGCGTTGCTGATGGCGTGATTGTAGGGCTACAGGAAGGGGAAGCGGTGGGTGTTACTGTTGGAGATGATGTTGGGGAGCCTGTGGGTGTTGGTGTTGGCGTGCCTGTGGGGCTGGAAGTAGGTGTGCCTGTGGACGTGGGTGTGGGGGATGGTGTGGCACTGGGTGTCGGTGTCGGTGTTGCGCTCGGTGTTATACTTGGTGTAGAGGAAGGGGTGGGCGAGGGTGTGCACGATGGTGTTGGGGAAGGCGAAAGTGTTGCTGATGGTGACGCCGTAGGTGATGGCGTGGGGGAGGCCGTTACAGTAGGTGTAAGTGAAGGTGTGGGTGTAGGCGTGGAAGTGAGTGTGGGACTGGGCGTCCCTGATGGCGTGACTGTGGGGCTGAGGGTTGGTGAAGCGCTGGGTGTCGCTGTTGGAGATGATGTTGGTGTGCCTGTGGGTGTGAGTGTCGGTGTGATGCTCGGTGTCGGTGATGGTGTGAGTGTGGAACTCGGGCTTGGCGAAGGGGTGGGCGTCGACGTTGGAGAAATTGTTGGCGTTGGTGTGGGTGTTGGTGTTGGTGTGCCTGAACCAGTTGGTGTGGGTGTGGGTGTGGTGGACGGGCTGACAGTGGGTGTAGGCGTAGGTGATGTGCTTGGTGTTGCTGATGGTGTGCATGAAGGCGTGCACGATGGTGTGCATGAGGGCGTGCACGAGGGCGTGGGGGATGGCGTCACTGTTGGAGTAAAGCTGGGTGTATGTGTCGGTGTGCACGTCGGTGTCGATGTCGGTGTGCTGCTTGGAGTGGGCGATGGCGATGGGGAAGGACTGGGAGTTGCTGTTTGAGATGGTGTAGGTGTGGGTGTGGGGCTTGGCGTCACGCTGGGTGTGGGTGTGGGTGATGGTGTTGCTGTTGGACTTGGGGTTGGGGAAGTGGTGGACGTTGCCGTTGGGGAAGTCGTCGGCGTGTCTGTCGGTGTGGAGGAGGGTGTGCTGGAGGGTGTTGGCGTGGGGGATGGTGTGACACTGGGGGTAGCCGTTGGTGTAAAGCTTGGTGTGCTGCTTGCTGTCGGGGAGGGAGTTGGAGATGGTGTGTCCGATGGTGTGCTCGATGGTGTGCTCGATGGTGTGGCGGATGGTGTGTCTGATGGCGTGCTCGATGGCGTTGAACTGGGTGTACTGCTGGGTGTTGGTGACGGTGTTGTTGTGGGACTGGGGGTGGGCGAAAAGGTTGGTGTTGCAGTTGGAGATGACGTGGGTGTGCCTGTTGGTGTCCACGAGGGTGAGCTGCTGGGTGTTGATGTCGGAGACGACGTGCCACTTGGAGTGGGTGTTGGCGTACTGCTTGATGTGCTGCTCGGCGTAAAGGAAGGCGTTGGTGAAGGTGTGGTGGATGGTGTGGTGGATGGTGTGTAAGATGGTGTGTGAGATGGTGTGGTGGATGGCGTGCTCGATGGTGTTGAGCTGGGTGTGCTGCTAGGTGTTGGTGACGGTGTTGTCGTGGGACTGGCAGTGGGCGAGGGGCTTGGTGTTGCAGTTGGAGATGATGTTGGCGTACCTGTCGGTGTGGACGAGGGTGTGCTGGAAGGTGTTGGTGTCGGGGATGGGGTACCGCTGGGGGTAGCGGTTGGCGTAAAACTTGGTGTGCTGCTTGGTGTATAAGAAGGCGTCAGAGACGGGGTGCCTGATGGTGTGCTGGAAGGTGTGTGAGATGGTGACGTGGATGGCGTGGTGGATGGTGTGCTGGATGGCGTGCTAGATGGTGTGTCGCTAGGTGTGGGAGAAGGTGTAGAGGTTGGTGTGCTGGTTGGTGTTGATGACGGCGTGGTAGACGGTGTGGTGGATGGTGTCATTGATGGTGTGATGGATGGGGTGCCCGATGGTGTGCACGATGGTGTATTTGAAGGTGTCAGGCTTGGTGTATGAGTGGGCGTAGATGAAGGTGTTGGTGTGGGGGATGGTGTGACACTGGGTGTGGCTGTTGGTGTAGACGATGGGGTGCTGCTTGGTGTAGAGGAAGGCGTAAATGACGGCGTGGTGGATGGTGTGCTAGATGGTGTCTGGGATGGCGTGGTGGATGGAGTGCTCGATGGTGTCTGAGATGGTGTGCTAGATGGTGTTGAGCTCGGTGTTGGTGACGGTGTTGTTGTGGGACTGAGGGTGGGCGAGGGGCTGGGTGTTGCGGTTGCAGACGTTGTTGGTGTACTGGTCGGTGTGCTTGAAGGTGTGCTGGAAGGTGTTGGCGTGGGGGACGCTGTGCCACCAGGCGTAGCCGTTGGTGTAGAAGTTGGTGTGCTGCTTGGTGTAGCGGAAGGCGTCAGAGAAGGTGTACTGGATGGTGTGGTGGATGGTGTTTGAGATGGTGTGGCGGATGGTGTGCTGGATGGTGTGCTTGATGGCGTGTTACTGGGTGTGTTGCTGGGTGTCGGTGACGGTGTTGTCGTTGGACTCAGGGTCGGGGAAGTGGAGGGTGTTACAGTTGGAGACGTTGTTGGTGTCTCTGTCGGTGTTGATGAGGGTGTACCAGACGGTGTTGGTGTCGGGGACGGAGTGCCACTGGGGGTAGTTGTCGGTGTAGAAGTTGGACTGCCGCTTGGTGTAGCTGATGGAGTAAATGAGGGTGTGGCGGATGGTGTGCTGGATGGAGTGCTCGATGGTGTATTTGTCGGTGTGCATGAGGGTGTGCTTGATGGCGTGTTACTGGGTGTGTTGCTGGGTGTCGGTGACGGTGTTGTCGTTGGACTCAGGGTCGGGGAAGTGGAGGGTGTTACAGTTGGAGACGTTGTTGGTGTGCCTGTCGGTGTTGATGAGGGTGTACCAGACGGTGTTGGTGTCGGGGACGGAGTGCCACTGGGGGTAGTTGTCGGTGTAGAAGTTGGACTGCCGCTTGGTGTAGCTGATGGAGTAAATGAGGGTGTGGCGGATGGTGTGCTGGATGGAGTGCTCGATGGTGTATTTGTCGGTGTGCATGAGGGTGTGCTTGATGGCGTGTTACTGGGTGTGTTGCTGGGTGTCGGTGACGGTGTTGTCGTTGGACTCAGGGTCGGGGAAGTGGAGGGTGTTACAGTTGGAGACGTTGTTGGTGTGCCTGTCGGTGTTGATGAGGGTGTACCAGACGGTGTTGGTGTCGGGGACGGAGTGCCACTGGGGGTAGTTGTCGGTGTAGAAGTTGGACTGCCGCTTGGTGTAGCTGATGGAGTAAATGAGGGTGTGGCGGATGGTGTGCTGGATGCAGTGCTCGATGGTGTATTTGTCGGTGTGCATGAGGGTGTGCTTGATGGCGTGTTACTGGGTGTGTTGCTGGGTGTCGGTGACGGTGTTGTCGTTGGACTCAGGGTCGGGGAAGTGGAGGGTGTTACAGTTGGAGACGTTGTTGGTGTGCCTGTCGGTGTTGATGAGGGTGTACCAGACGGTGTTGGTGTCGGGGACGGAGTGCCACTGGGGGTAGTTGTCGGTGTAGAAGTTGGACTGCCGCTTGGTGTAGCTGATGGAGTAAATGAGGGTGTGGCGGATGGTGTGCTGGATGGAGTGCTCGATGGTGTATTTGTCGGTGTGCATGAGGGTGTGCTTGATGGCGTGTTACTGGGTGTGTTGCTGGGTGTCGGTGACGGTGTTGTCGTTGGACTCAGGGTCGGGGAAGTGGAGGGTGTTACAGTTGGAGACGTTGTTGGTGTGCCTGTCGGTGTTGATGAGGGTGTACCAGACGGTGTTGGTGTCGGGGACGGAGTGCCACTGGGGGTAGTTGTCGGTGTAGAAGTTGGACTGCCGCTTGGTGTAGCTGATGGAGTAAATGAGGGTGTGGCGGATGGTGTGCTGGATGGAGTGCTCGATGGTGTATTTGTCGGTGTGCATGAGGGTGTGCTTGATGGCGTGTTGCTGGGTGTGCTGCTGGGTGTTGGCGACGGCGTTGTCGTGGGACTGAGGGTGGGCGAAGTGCTTGGTGTTGCAGTTGGAGATGATGTTGGCGTGTCCGTCGGTGTGGATGAGGGTGTGCTGGAGGGTGATAGTGTTGGGGACGGTGTCCCACTGGGGCTAGTTGTCGGTGTAGAGGTTGGTGTGCTGGTTGGTGTTGATGACGGCGTGGTAGACGGTGTGGTGGATGGTGTCATTGATGGTGTGATGGATGGAGTGCCTGATGGTGTGCACGATGGTGTATTCGAAGGTGTCAGGCTTGGTGTATGAGTGGGCGTAGATGAAGGTGTGGGTGTGGGGGATGGTGTGACACTGGGTGTGGCTGTTGGTGTAGACGATGGGGTGCTGCTTGGTGTAGAGGAAGGCGTAAATGACGGCGTGGTGGATGGCGTGCTAGATGGTGTCTGGGATGGTGTGCTAGATGGAGTGCTCGATGGTGTCTGAGATGGTGTGCTAGATGGGGTTGAGCTCGGTGTTGGTGACGGTGTCATTGATGGTGTGATGGATGGGGTGCCCGATGGTGTGCACGATGGTGTATTCGAAGGTGTCAGGCTTGGTGTATGAGTGGGCGTAGATGAAGGTGTTGGTGTGGGGGATGGTGTGACACTGGGTGTGGCTGTTGGTGTAGACGATGGGGTGCTGCTTGGTGTAGAGGAAGGCGTAAATGACGGCGTGGTGGATGGTGTGCTAGATGGTGTCTGGGATGGCGTGGTGGATGGAGTGCTCGATGGTGTCTGAGATGGTGTGCTCGATGGTGTTGAGCTCGCTGTTGGTGACGGTGTTGTTGTGGGACTGAGGGTGGGCGAGGGGCTGGGTGTTGCGGTTGCAGACGTTGTTGGTGTACTGGTCGGTGTGCTTGAAGGTGTGCTGGAAGGTGTTGGCGTGGGGGACGCTGTGCCACCAGGCGTAGCCGTTGGTGTAGAAGTTGGTGTGCTGCTTGGTGTAGCGGAAGGCGTCAGAGAAGGTGTACTGGATGGTGTGGTGGATGGTGTTTGAGATGGTGTGGTGGATGGTGTTTCAGATGGTGTGCTCGATGGTGTGCTCGATGGTGTGCTGCTGGGTGTTGGTGACGGTGTTGTCGTGGGACTGAGGGTGGGCGAGGGGCTGGGTGTTGCGGTTGGAGACGTTGATGGTGTATCTGTCGGCGTGTCTGAAGGTGTACTGGAAGGTGTTGGTGTCGGGGACGGTGTGCTACTCGGAGAAGCTGTTGGTGTGCTGCTTGGGGTGCTGCTTGGTGTAGCCGAAAGCGTTGGAGACAGTGTACTGGATGGCGTGCCCGTTGGTGTGCTTGAGGGCGTGTTGGATGGTTTGCTGGATGGTGTGCTTGATGGCGTGTTACTGGGTGTGTTGCTGGGTGTCGGTGACGGTGTTGTCGTTGGACTCAGGGTCGGGGAAGTGGAGGGTGTTACAGTTGGAGACGTTGTTGGTGTGCCTGTCGGTGTTGATGAGGGTGTACCAGACGGTGTTGGTGTCGGGGACGGAGTGCCACTGGGGGTAGTTGTCGGTGTAGAAGTTGGACTGCCGCTTGGTGTAGCTGATGGAGTAAATGAGGGTGTGGCGGATGGTGTGCTGGATGGAGTGCTCGATGGTGTATTTGTCGGTGTGCATGAGGGTGTGCTTGATGGCGTGTTGCTGGGTGTGCTGCTGGGTGTTGGCGACGGCGTTGTCGTGGGACTGAGGGTGGGCGAAGTGCTTGGTGTTGCAGTTGGAGATGATGTTGGCGTGTCCGTCGGTGTGGATGAGGGTGTGCTGGAGGGTGATAGTGTTGGGGACGGTGTCCCACTGGGGCTAGTTGTCGGTGTAGAGGTTGGTGTGCTGGTTGGTGTTGATGACGGCGTGGTAGACGGTGTGGTGGATGGTGTCATTGATGGTGTGATGGATGGAGTGCCTGATGGTGTGCACGATGGTGTATTCGAAGGTGTCAGGCTTGGTGTATGAGTGGGCGTAGATGAAGGTGTGGGTGTGGGGGATGGTGTGACACTGGGTGTGGCTGTTGGTGTAGACGATGGGGTGCTGCTTGGTGTAGAGGAAGGCGTAAATGACGGCGTGGTGGATGGCGTGCTAGATGGTGTCTGGGATGGTGTGCTAGATGGAGTGCTCGATGGTGTCTGAGATGGTGTGCTAGATGGGGTTGAGCTCGGTGTTGGTGACGGTGTCATTGATGGTGTGATGGATGGGGTGCCCGATGGTGTGCACGATGGTGTATTCGAAGGTGTCAGGCTTGGTGTATGAGTGGGCGTAGATGAAGGTGTTGGTGTGGGGGATGGTGTGACACTGGGTGTGGCTGTTGGTGTAGACGATGGGGTGCTGCTTGGTGTAGAGGAAGGCGTAAATGACGGCGTGGTGGATGGTGTGCTAGATGGTGTCTGGGATGGCGTGGTGGATGGAGTGCTCGATGGTGTCTGAGATGGTGTGCTCGATGGTGTTGAGCTCGGTGTTGGTGACGGTGTTGTTGTGGGACTGAGGGTGGGCGAGGGGCTGGGTGTTGCGGTTGCAGACGTTGTTGGTGTACTGGTCGGTGTGCTTGAAGGTGTGCTGGAAGGTGTTGGCGTGGGGGACGCTGTGCCACCAGGCGTAGCCGTTGGTGTAGAAGTTGGTGTGCTGCTTGGTGTAGCGGAAGGCGTCAGAGAAGGTGTACTGGATGGTGTGGTGGATGGTGTTTGAGATGGTGTGCTCGATGGTGTGCTCGATGGTGTGCTGCTGGGTGTTGGTGACGGTGTTGTCGTGGGACTGAGGGTGGGCGAGGGGCTGGGTGTTGCGGTTGGAGACGTTGATGGTGTATCTGTCGGTGTGTCTGAAGGTGTACTGGAAGGTGTTGGCGTGGGGGACGGTGTGCTACTCGGAGAAGCTGTTGGTGTGGTGCTTGGGGTGCTGCTTGGTGTAGCCGAAAGCGTTGGAGACGGTGTGGTGGAGGGTGTTTGAGATGGTGTACCGGAGGGTGTCTGAGATTGTGTTTCGGATGGCGTGTTACTGGGTGTGCTGCTGGGTGTTGGTGACGGTGTTGTCGTGGGACTGATGGTTGGCGAGGTGCTTGGTGTTGCAGTTGGAGACGCTGTTGGTGTGCCCGTCGGTGTTGATGATGGTGTGCCGGTTGGTGTTGCTGTAGGGGACGATGTGACACTGGGCGTCAGGGATGGTGTAGTGCTCGGTGTGCTACTGGGTGTATGGGACGGGGTAAGTGAGGGCGTGCTCGATGGGGTACTTGACGGAGTGCTCGATGGACTGCTCGATGGTGTCATTGTGGGGGAAACGCTGGGTGTACTGGATGGCGTTGAGCTGGGTGTTTGTAATGGTGTTGTTGTCGGACTAAGGGTGGGTGTGGGGCTGGGTGTTGCTGATGGAGATAGTGTTGGTGTACCTGTCGGTGAGGATGAGGGTGTGCAAGAAGGTGTTGGTGTGGAGGACTGTGTGACTGTGGGACTTGTGGTAGGTGTCCCGCTGGGTGTGTTGCTCGGCGTCGATGACAGTGTTATTGTGGGACTCGCGCTTGGCGTACAACTCGGCGTACAACTTGGACTGTTTGTTGGAGTCGGACTTGGACTTGAGGTCACAGTTGGCGTGGCAGTACCGGAGGAGTATGGCGGTGCAACGGTCAACGCAAGGAAAAACAAGTAGTACAATGCTTTCATAATGTCTAGTGGGATTGCCTTATCGAGGTGCGGACGTGCAGGCGATCAAAAAAGCGGCTCGGTACAAACGACGGCTCCGACGTAAAGGCGGTCGCACTGGTTACACAAGCCGGGCACGTGGGAGGCAACCAACTTGTTGGAGTATAAATATGGTGCAAAATGCACAGCAAAAACGCTATCAGGGACACAATGGAGGTACAATGGCAAAATGAGTGCTAAATACAACATTCACTTGTGGCCGGGTGGAATAGTCACTACACCCTAGCTTCATTGTGCATTCCAAAACCCAACAGCTGAGTGTATCGTGTTGTGATCGTGGTCGTCCCACTCCGTTTTGTCAAATATGAGATGGGTGTTGCGGGCTGTAACGTTCCATTGCTCCATGGCACGTTACATGCGACTCATTATGCAAACCATGGGATGTTGGTGGGACAAGCGAAAGCAAGGGCTGCACACAGTATACTCAACACACATGCCGGGTACACGGTACACTCTGTCTTAGCGTGTGTGCCAGCCGGCTCTCTCGGCTCTCTCTTACCCATTTTGAGGCGCCGTTGATTGGCCAACGTCTATGACATATACCGCTCAACCCGTTTCTTTTTTTTCTTTTGAGTTCTTGACGCTCAAGGTGGCATTGATTGTGCTCGGGAGAACCCCGGAAACCAGAAGGTCCATTTATGTATAGGTGCACCCAGAATCTGGGCGGACCTAAGGTTTTGGCAACGTACAGTCATAACATCTGTCGACGCTTCAAGCAATAGTGCAGTCGATCTGCCACGCCCACTGGGCAGTCACTCATCGGATACCTGTAGTGGGTGTGGGTGCAATGCACGGTGCGTGGTGTGGTAAAACATCATGGGGTGTGTGGGCAGCAATAGGGAGAGCTATTGCCCCAGCTTCAGTGGTGCAGTCGATCTACCACGCCCATGAGCATTCTGTCGGTGACCATATGTGGCGGGTGTAGGAACAGTGCATGGTGCCCAGTGTGGTATACTGCTCAACCAAACCCGTTTTTACAATTTGTCATGGGTTTGTGTTTTACTTGTGGGTGTGATCGCCTGCACACACGCCTTGGTCGGTACTTGGTTTGAAGTTCCGGGTTGGAAAGTACCCCGCCCCCCCCTTGAAATCTCCCCCCTTTTGTCAAGCCGGTTCCCCCGCGGGGGGGCCGGGGGTCACGCAGTGACGGTTCCCCCCCGGGGGGATTGCACCTCGAAACTGTGCCACTTTACAGCCGTAGTAGTGCATGCACAACACCGGTAGTATCAAATCCATTCAAGCATTCATGTTACTTCCCTACCCTTTCCACAAGCACTGTATGAAACTTCTTTCTACGACTCCAAACCACCTTGAACTTTTGGACATGTTCAGTGGGCATTTCAGGGATAAGCTGAGGATTGGAAGATGAGGCACAAGTGGACTGCGAGAATGGTACCAAACATGAGCGCCTATGGCATACATTTGTGTCTAAATGCAAAGAGGAGTCAACTCTGACAGGGGGCACCAGCACATGGAGAAAACCTGCTGGGAAGAACAAGAGAGCACAACAGAAAAAACTTGCTGCAAAGCGACGGTCCCCCCCCCCCAGGGGGGGGGGGATTTCAAGGTGGGGGGGGGGGGGGCATACATGAACCTTCCACGTCCATGTCTATGCAACGACGATTTTTGTGAGCAATCTTTGCCATTTTTCAATGGTTCGTGCTAAGTCCCAGAAATTTGTTGCCCATTTCTATGAAAACACCCTGAAACGCACTTGAACCACCTCAAATTGCCCATTTCCAACATCAGAGTCATGCGTCTCCAAGCTTTTGCACACTACTTTTTTTGGTGTTGCTGACTTCCCAAGTGTTTGACTGTTCAAATGGAGAAAGATACAAAGTTTGAATGTTGAAGGTACTCGGGAACAATCCTGGAATCGTGTGCACATATGGGACGATGAAACACGACCTCCACAGTGTGATGTGTGATGTGTGTTTGCTGAATGGAGGTGCAGTATTGGGGATGCTACTATGCGTTGACATGCACAATCGTACGCCCTAAGCTGTCACGCATGTTGGCGATTCAGATTTGAATAACTTCAAGGGAATACCTTTGTGTTAAGTATCCTGGCTCTAACCCCAAGTTCATCCTCACCTACGGAAGTCGCCCAAGTAGACCGCACTGGACCGCAAATCTTCCCTGCAAAGCAAGTTGCATAAGCCGAAATATGAGAATTTAACAACACAAAGTGTCACTCAGAATGTGCTTAACAAATAATATTATTCCCACTAGTGTGGGTACTCAAGAGTGGCTGCTTAACCCGTGCTGTCTCATGGGCCCACTTGTGGGCAGATCGGCTATCTAACCCCCGCCTTCGCGGGGGTCCCCAATAGAAGGGGACAAAATCAGAAGGGGCTACATCACCCCTGCCTTCTTGGGGGCAGATTGTTTGGTGAGGGGAGGGCAAAAACAAGCACAGGTGGGGAATGGTAAAAAAAAAAAAAAGATGCCCGGCGCATGTCCAATGCACTAACGCTCTGCCTTTGAGTGCTGAGGAAGCACAGCTCTGAAAACCAGTGGACTCAGAGTTTTCAGAGGGGGCCCACCCAAGGGGGCAGTCAAACAGTGGGACTCGGCGGTCGTTCTGGACTGCCTACAGTGCACACGACACCACCTTCTGGTGGCGCAGCCGTTCCAGCCCCTGTTTTTCCCTTGTCCATGCCTTTACCTCAATGGCTTTGCCTATCAGAGTGACTCAATGCCTGGTTTGCTTTCGGTGAGAACCTGGGAGACTGCAAGAAGCAGAGACAGGCCCCTGTTGGCAGGAAGAGGGGTGGTATCAACGCATTGTGATCCTAAAGAAGTTTTCAACTCGTCACTTGGTGGGCCCGTTGTATGCTGCGACAACTCCCCCTGTGCCTTGGGGGTGCCAACCGGAGCCCTCAATGTCAACAACTAGCACTGTCTATTATAGCAGGTGTGTGGCAGGCAGTTTCTACAGACTACAGATGGGGTACCCATGCACCTGTGCAAATGGCTTTTTTTTGAAAGTCTTCAGCCCCCTTCCTGACTGTTGTCTCTTTGCGTCTACAACTTGCAGGACCGACAACCAACACGCACCGTCTACTGTAGCAGGCGGTGTCTACAGACTGCATATTGCCATATCCATATGCAGCCCCCCTCGCTGTGTGTGTTCCCTCCTCGGGTGCGCCTCATGCCCGCCAACAACCCATGCCTGCCCGCCCGCCCGCCCTCCTTGCCCCAACCCCCCGCCCCTCCCTTTGTGCCTTGTAAAACCAAGCACAGTTGCAAAGGATACATGTTAGAGCCCTCACATCGCCGACGCTTTGTGCACACCAGGCACACAGTGAGACCCCGTTTGAAGCACACGATTCCAAATGCTCCCGCCAGAAAAAGTGGCACACAGAGTTTGTAGAGTTGAACATGCATCCCAACAGGCAGTTTCCAGCTCATTTTGTGGTTCATATGCCCTCGTGTCTGCATGTCTTGTTTCACGTTGCGCGTCCCTTGCATAGTAATCAGGGGGGCGAGGGGACCGTCACTTTGGTTACTAGAAAAGGGGGTGGGGGGTACAGCTTTCCCTTGCCGCTGGTTATTGCAACACTAAATGGTTGGATTTTGAATTGAGTGATCTGCTGACTCTGAAGAGCTGCACATGCTCAACTGTTTTGCATGATACAGGGTACAGTGCAGTGCCTTGGATGCAAGAAATTTGAAGTACACAGCAATGCACAAATAATACCACCTTGTCCAGCCAGCAAACGCATAGGAGAAGCTCAATATCCAACCTTCTGAGTAAATTTGCAAAATGGAAAGTGAAGGTTCCCTCGCCCCGCGCCCGGTTACTATGCAAGGGCGGTTACTATACAGGGGGTGGGGGGGTACACAACCTCCAAAAAAGATTCCTTAAACTGCTGACTGCAACAGTCCCAAGGCACATGTTGTTCAAAAGCAGTGAGGATCACTGGACAACGCATGAATGGTTCGAAGGATGGTCCAGAATTGGCACCAGTCCATGTGCAAGTGCAGCTGAAAAGCCAAGAATGCGGGTATGGCAGGGGTTGGGGGGTCCAGCGGCTGACACCAACATCCGCCTGCCTGCCCACTTGCACATCCAAGCCTGACCCAAAACCTGGCTTGGGAAACATTACCTTCAGCGTCCCATGATGGGACCCACCCTTCCACCGCTCATACTCGCAAAGGCAACTACCGCTCTGTCTGTGCTCACTTGTGTAGATACCCTCGACTCTTTCAATGTCACAACCTCCGAGTAGAGGCACTGTAGCTCCAAGTCGACCACCTTCCCCCATGATGGACAATTTTCCACAGACGGGTGGCTGCGAAGGCATTGGCTGCCCAGGAATCCCTTGCATCCAGAATTGTGGTTTGCAGTGTGCCGTGTGCAGTGGTTACTGTGAAGTGTGCCGTGTGCACAGTATGCAGTGCGTAGAGAGTATTGAATGTGCAGACTGCATGGTGTACAGTGTATCCTTGCCCACCAGCTGAGTTGTAGACTTGGACTTGATTGCAGGTACGTTTACCAAGCTGGTGTAACCGGTGCGGAGTCATGAGCATCTAAATGTGTCGTGTCCAGTCCAGTCGAGTCCAGTCCAGTGTGTCAGTGTGCAGTGCAAGACTGTGTGACCAGAGTTTCGCTCTGTGATCCCTTGTCCTTTCCCTGAGTTCTGATTTCTGTGCCGGATGATGTTGCAACATCAATGCATCCCCCCGACGCCTTTCAAGACAGCACGGTCCAAACCACCAGTGCTGCGCTCCACTGAAATACGCCTGCCGGACCGATGCAGCATGTAACCAAATCGGGGTGGGCCGGCAGATGTGTCAGTCTCAGCGCTCCAGCGGGAGCGACTGCACAGTTCAAAGGCTGCAGCATGTAGTAATCAAACACTTTTATGCCAAACTCGGGGGTTGACGGACGCCAAGTGAAATGGACAGTCGATGTTCTGTGACTGCGGATTTGGTGCATATGCAGCCGTCCATCGAGGTGGACGGCTGCGGAGGCAAGACATCGCAGATTCGTCGGTGTATAGCATCATACATAGGTGCCTACCACGTCAGCGCACTGACGGCGTACAAGGCAAACCACACACGACGCGCAGTAACTATCTCAGGTCGCTGCAAGAGGGTCGCTTAGCTTCTCATGCACCCCAACCACGAATTGCGTCCACGTTGTGCTGGTTTTGAAAGCCGTCGGCTTTCACTCCTACTTCACTATCTTCTATTCCCGTGCAATATGCGGTTTAACGGTGTCACTCTGCCGAACACTTGCCGTGGGCACAACTCCAGGCCGATTGATGCAAATATGGGTCGGCGAGCACCCTGCCACCAACTCAGTGAGTCTACCAGACACACAGGGGCAAACCCAGCGGGGTTAAACATATGCTTATTGGCATAAAGACGGGTCCAGCTCGGAACTGTTGCTGCTCAGTAGTTGGGACCAACGCCAAATGAATATTGTCCGAACACGTAATGTTCGTTGTACAACGATGCCCGCTTCGCATGGGTAGGGGTTTGCATCGCGGGCACATGGGCTCTGCTTGCATCTTCGCACTTCATGTCAAGACCTCGTTAAATCTCAAAGCATCTGTTCCTGGTACAGCCGCCAGACATGAGGGCACCGTCTAGAGAGCAAGCGGAGTCCTGGCAATTTGGCACGGACCAGCCAGTTTGCAAGCGGCGGGGAGGGCCACACATCTAATTCCCATTCAGAGGCTTTAACGCCTCTGACGGTATGCCAAAGAGGCCAAGAAGACGCTGGTGCCTCAAGCTGGACTCCGCAGTCACCCTAAAACTGCTGACAATGTCTCTGGCAGGGAAGAAGCTCACCAAATGGTACGTGAAAGAGAGATCGAAGACAGCGGCAGAGCAGCAGCCCGATGCGTTGCTGAATGATGGTACGTCAGCAGAGAGTGCAACCGGCACAGTGAAGGCAAACCACGGAATCGCAGACGCAGCATTTCTCCAGGATTGGGGCCACAGTCGTTGGATGCCGCGCTCCCAGCATCTGAGTCCTTCGAGTTCATCCGTCACAAGGACCAGGGGGGGGGGGTACGTGTGGTGGCACTTGCTGCGTTGGTTGCTTGCCCCCACTTGCCCCAATATTCAATGGATATCTTTCCAAAGGAGGCGTAGGTATTCAGTACGAGTAGTTGTGCTCCATCAATCTGCTCCTGTCATCAATGGCATTCTGCCTGGCATAGTGTCCAATGGCTGCACCTGTCAGAAAAATTGGTTAAACCAAAAAGTCCTCTCTTTGCTTCAAACCATACGAGATGCTAAACGTATTGCCGAGTTCGGGATTGCCGAGTTCGGGAGGGTGAAGTATCTGCAGGGATACAGCAGCTTGCCTTAGAGCTGTCCATCCCACTACACACAGCAGGATACGCAGCAGTCCCCAACCTCACGACAACATTTTCGTTCTGGGCGGGCTTGTGTCTTTGCTTTTCCTCCAGTTTACAGGACCACAGGCCATACAGGATAGAGGCGTGTCCACACACGAGGCTCCATATGTCGATCCGACGTCACGCCATTGAGGGCGTTGGTGCGGCAGCCTCGCAGCCCAAGGTCGCTTCCAGCACCACCGCAACCACAAACAGCCCAACGACCCGCACGGCCGTCACCTCCTCCGGGACCAAACCCCAGCCCAATTCTCACGCTCAAGCCGATATCGGAGGCAGAAACTAGTGTAGCGTTGCTCTGAGCCCCGTTGCCGGCCAAGCCATGAGTAGTCCCGTCCTCACCATTTGCACCATCGACGCCACCACGGAGGCCGGCTTCTCCGACCCTTGCTACGGTACTTCCCGGGGCCTTGGAACGCATTGTGACGCCAGAGACATGGTCGCACTTTGTGAACTCAGACTCAGCTGAGGCTATGCGGGGGCACGAAAGCAGCAGGAGAAGGCGATGAAAGGAGGACCAGCGGGATCCCCCCCAAGGCTCCAGAGTATCGGGACGCCTGCCCCACGCCCCCTGTTCGGCACCGCGCAACCGCATCCGGCTCGAACGGAGGAGCACCAGGAGCCCCTGTAATTCACTCTGCGATCGCCCATTCCCGCGCCGTCCACGGGCAGAACGTCAGCGCGCACTCCGCGAGCTCCGTCGCCAGCCCCAGGCGCCGGGCGCTGAGCCCGAAGTGCCGTGCCATGGCCTTGAAGCGGGGGTGGCAGAGGGCGTGCCACTCCGGGTCCCAGGGGACCGGGGGCAGCTCGGCGTACAGCAGCATGTCCTCCGTGTACTCCACGCTCCAGCACGCGGCGAACGCGCGGCCGCCCGCGACGGCCAGCGCGTGGTACTCGTTGCACGACACCTCTTTGCAGCCACGGCGCTTGAACGACACCAGCTCCGTGCACTCGCGCGCGGCGACGTCGACACGGAAAGTCTGGCCCCGGAACACGAACAGCGTCCGGCCGCACACGAGCACGTTCGGGTGCCGGATTCCCGGCGACGGTCCAGACAGTGGCACCGGGGCGACGGCCGCGGCACGGCCTTCGTCGCCGCGTGCGCTGCCGCCGCCTTCTGCCGGATCAATGTCGAGGGTCAGAGAGTGCAGCGCCCCGGCGCGCCACAAGAGGAGGGTGTCGGGGTGACTGAGCAGCAGCCCGTCGCCCTCCCCGGGGGCACAGACGTAGTTCGCCCACTGCCGAGTGGCGGTGCACAGGAGATGCAACCCCCCCCCGGCGAGCACCGCCACGTGGTCCCCCCAGGCCACCGCCTGCAGCTTGTGGAGCGGCGGCGGCTCGCCACGGAGCTGCGTGCATCCCGTGGTCGCCACCGCTTCCCAGTGCACCTCCTCCCGGTCGACGGTCCCCCGGTACACGTGCGCGAAGCAGTCGTGGCGCCGGCGTGCGTCGCGCTGGTGCGAGCCCAGCACCCACACCGCCCCGCGGGAGACCACGGCGCAGTGCACGGCGAAAGCCGGGGGCGCCGCACCGTCCGCGCGCAGCAGCCGCGGCGACGGCTCCGGGGTCGGGAGCCCGATGCCCTGGACCCGGTACACGGAGAATGCGGCGTTCGCGGCAGCGGAGGTGTCGGAGGGACTGCCGGTGATGTAGAGCTCGCCATCGATGGCGTGTAGGTGTGTATGCTCAAGCGAGGGAAGGCAAAAGGCCGGATATCCCCCGGCCTCATGCCAGTCCAGGGAGGCCCCGAGAATTCTCGACGAATTACGAGCAAGCATCTGGAAGCATGGTGTAGGTCCCGGTGCATAGTCCCAGCCCCTTGCCACGATGTTGGCCGTGATATCAAACGGTACCCTAGACCCCATCCCAGCATACGATACACGCACACGTACGTCGGCCAAAGGTCATAGCTTGGCCCCCGGCTATCTGGAGAGGTGTCCCATGACATCACCTCCCAAAAAGGATCCTGCCGCCGCTGTCCCTAAGCCACCCTTGCAGAGTCACGCTTTGTGTCAGGCCCGCATGCGCGCGTGTAACACGAGAGGTATGGCACAGGGGCGGGTCAACCCAAAACTTCAAGTATTTAGGGGGCGCCCTTGCAGTGCGCGCACACTGCGCGCTACTTTTTAGACCAAGTTCCCCCTAAAGAGTCCCCAAGCACACCCCTTCCAAACACCTTTATATCACCCCTGCTCAGGAGCATGTCCCACTGTAGACCCGTAGACCCTGGGAGACCTCCTTCAATGGGGGCGGGAGGTGGTCCATCTTCCACGAATGGGGGTGGGACGATGGATCCGGGGGTGCCGGGTATGGCCTCTAGCATAGCCCCGCTGCCGACCGTCTCGGGATGATGGCATGGTACGTGTTGGCTAGTACAAAGGATCCTTGGTGTTGATCAAGCCCGTGAGGTCACCTTCGGTTATAGTCAGTGTTTTGCTTAGCCACCCTAGGGGGGGGGGGGGGGTTAATTCAGGGACCCACCCACCCAGAATTTTGGCATACCCACAGACCGACAAATGTCCCACCCCCCCCCCAGGGGGGGGGGGGGGTCTGACACCCACCCACCCACCCACCCACCCAGCTACCCAACTGAGACATGCAATACAGAAGACCAAGTTTTTCACAGAGGTGAACAACCATCATGTCAGTCTAATTGTCATCATCACTGCTCGACTCAGAGGATGAAACCAGATTACAGCTGGAGGACGAGGCTGAAGCGTCACTGTCTGAAACATCGATGTGAATGACATCGGAGTGCTTCCGCTTCTTCCCCCTTGTCTCTTTTTCTGTCTCTTTCTTTTTTGTAGAGCCGCGGTCGCTACGTGCCACGCGGAAGCGCGCGCGTCGCGCATTGGTACTTAGAATTTCCCAAACAGGTGCAAAATTGTACTCTGTCCAGGGTATACTGTCCAGGGCCATAATCAAATATTGCTCCACCAACTTGGGTTTGATGCGCAACCGTTGGGGAGCAAGCAGCCGTGTTAGTCGCGAAAATGCTTGCTCCACCACGGCATCACCTGGGGCCAATGCAAGTGCGCATCTGAGCAACAGATGCATGCAGGGAAACGATGTCCTGCTGCAAATATCATGTGCTTGGAGCTTTTTCTCCGCTTTTGTCACACTGTGAGCAATGTCAATCAGGCCTGCCACCATTTGCAGGAACCTGACATCAGACCACTTTTTTTCAAGCAGGCGGAGCGACTCGTAAAATTGGGAAACTGGCTGCAGGTTTTGTGCAATACTGGCTGCAGTTCGCAGTTCAGCCCGCGTCCAAAAATCCATATCGCGTTGTTTGGCCTCCTGCAAACTGGGGGCGTCCGGTTGACGAAATTTGAACGGCCATGACCCCGATGGTGCGCGACGGTCTGCAGAAGCCTGTACTAGGTCCCACAGCTCTGCAGCAGATCTGTTTTTGACCTTTTTGGCCATGCCCTGGACAAAATTGAACTTTCCTGCCTGCTTCACGTCGTCTGGAAATTTGATGATCTCCCCAACGGCATCCCTGATCTGCTCCCATGTGGGTCTGGCCGAAACAACACCCGTTTGTGGCCCCTCTGAGGCAGATTGCTGTTCTTGGGATGCTGCAGCAACCTGTTTGGCAGCTTGCGTGGCATCCTGGGCTGAAGAGCTGGCAGAACTTCCCCGCTCTTCAGCTGCAATTTCTTTTGGTGTCGGGTACGCGGGTCTCTTGGTAATAAATGCCCCCAAGGACCCAACCTGCTTGGCCGCAGAAATACGGGCTTTATGCTCGGCGGACTTCAAATGCTCACGTCGAGCATTTTCGGTGTCTGTGACCATTTCGCCACATGGACAACGAAATTTTTGCATAATGTGGTTACAACTGTACAGAGAAATGGAAAAATTGGGGGGAACATGCACGTCGCGTGCACAGCCTGTCGCGAGCACAGCCTGGCAAACCACTCCTTGGGGCCCCCTTTTTATGAAAAACCACAACAGCAACTGTGGGGTTCTAGCGTTACCCCCTTCGCATCAGGCACAAAGCACAAAGAATCCTAGCCCCTTTATGGGCGTGGGGCAGACACAGCAACTGTGGGGTTCTAGCGTTACCCCCTTCGCATCCGGCACAAAGGACAAAGAATCCTAGCCCCTTTATGGGCGTGGGGCAGAGACAAGAACTGTGGGGTTCTAGCGTTACCCCCTCCGCATCCGGCACAAAGGACAAAGAATCCTAGCCCCTTTATGGGCGTGGGGCAGAGACAAGAACTGTGGGGTTCTAGCGTTACCCCCTCCGCAGCCAACACAAAGCACAAAGAATCCTAGCCCCTTTATGGGCGTGGGGCATGCACACGTGACATGCAATGACAGGTAAATACACCGTAAACATGTTACACGGAACCTGCAACAGAAGAAAGAAAGAAGTGGCACTGGCTCAATAGACCCAAGGCCCCCACAAAGTCCCACCCTACCCTGGGGGGGGGGGGTGGTTGGACACCCACCCACCCTGAAATTCTGCCAGACCCACCCACCCACCCCCCCCCCAGGGTAGGGTAGGACGGACATTAAGCAAAACCCTGGTTATAGTACTCGAATGTGATACAGCACTGGGAGAGGATGCTAGATTGTCCCTCGGCCTTGATCATGATCCTGAGGTCCGACATCGGCCGTGCCTGCTCGGGGTTCCCATGATGGGGGGAAAACAGCATAGATACATCACCTCTCGAGAAGGTCCCATGGTGGGGAGAAATCAACCTAGGAAAGAGTGGATGTGGTGGAAATGAGCAAAACAGGTGGGAAAAGGTGGAAGTGGGTGAAAGTAGGTGAAAATCCAAAAATGCCATATCCCCAATGTGGAAGAAGCATCAAAACCTACTCTCAAACAACAATGATGCCCCGCTAGTATCACAAAGTATGGGTCTCTAGTACGGCCACATGCCCAAATAGTTGCGTTGTGTTTGCACTGCGCGTGCACTGCGCTAACTGCGCCCCCTTAGTGCCGTGCACTAGGGAAAATGATGCCCTTTGCATCGCACGGCCCATCACTGGACGCTACCGTAACTATAGACTCTTTTGGCTGCCATAACACTTTCGGAAGGTTCCCGCCATTTTGTCACCTGGGGTGGGGACACCGTCACACATTATGGGGGGGCTATTCAAGGGGGCGAGAAGGGGGGTTTACCTTGACTGGGATAAGCTCAGCTGACTTGTAGATTTGATACGGCCCATACGTTGGGCATGATATAGTCAGTCGGTAGAAAACCATTTCAGCTAGCGCTAGAACAACAGCGGTAGCCCTTAGCCGGGCTAAATTCAATGTACCACGGCCCAGGGATGGATATAAGTGCAGAGGTACATCCCCCCTTGGAACCCCCACCCCGGCCCCGCTCTGGCAACAAAAAACATGCAACAAAATCCGAAGCAAAAAACGCACCATAACCTGATCCCAACCACCCACATGAGGATGCCAAGTCTGGTGTGGCAAATGGAGTATACAAGACAACAAGCTGAAGGTATTTACCATTGCAGAAATCAATTTTTCTGCCAGAATTGCCACTGTCACTCTTCTCATTGCCGCTGGCATTAGTAGTGACACTGGGGGAGTTGTAGCACGGTGCACGCAGGGTTCAATATTTTTGGGATGTTCCCCCAACTTTTACCCCGTTAAACGGCCCCCACAGAACCACACCCATGGGTCCCAATTTCTGCACCATGTGGCCCTTGCTGGCATACCAGGAATTTTTAATCACCTCTGGGTCACAGTTTGCCTACCTTAGAGCATCGTACCGCCCCCCCTTGCGCAAGCACGGCCGCGGTCCCAGAAGTCAGGCCAAAACGGCGGTCCAACACCCATCCCATGCTTAGACAAAGCCGTGCATGTGCGTGACACATGTGACAGCCAGACCAGGAATAACATTGTTAGCCGTGGCTGAAAATCACATCAGAACAAGCAGCATGGGGTTCCAATGTGTAGTACAATGTTGTTATGAACAGAATGCACCATCACAGACATGAATGAGCCCCTCTTTCCCTGTACAAACGCTCTACAGACACCCAATCCTCCATTCTGGACCACAAAAACAGCGGTCCCAAAATTTCCTCAAAACGGCGGTTCAACGCCCACCCCGTGCTTAGACAAGGCCGTGCATGCGCAAAGGGGGGGGGGTACTGTCCCCTCACGGGTACTATTCAAGGGATGTGTGGCACACACAAAGACATGCAAGGCGAGCATAGGATGCACACAATGAGTAGGAAACCACGCATCTTTTTTTATACATCAGGCCTGTGCTGAGTAGCAGTAAGGCGCTCGGGCTGACTGCCCGGTCTCTACACCAGTGCTGCAGGGCACAGTGCAGTCACGCAATGAATCGTGTGCCCCATGGGGAGAAGCTGGACCTGTGCCTGCAGGTTACTCTGGTGCATGGTAGTGCAGTGGGTACTGCCACGCAGAAGCAACCCAAGATCAATCTGTTGCATATATAGTCGAGAAAACTAGATGTCATGGTTGTAGTGGAAATGTTACGTCAGATCTAGCGTAAAAGGATTCACAAAGTCAGGCAGTGTGGCGAACTGGCATGTCTCCTATAGGGGTGTGGCGCGCATGCACGTGTGCCGTGTGTTTCGCTTGCGTGTACAACCGGAGGGAGGGTGGCAATGAGTAGGAAACCATGCATTGCGATGTGTTGAGCGGATGTAACAGCCAAGCGCCTCGACCATGTCACACATCATACTTGTCAGTGCACTGGGGATCCTATTTTATACACCATGCTCCTGTGTGGGTATCTCGGGTGGCGGTCAGCTTGTACTCGTATATGCCATTGACCCTGTTTGTTTTTTATACATCAGGCCTGTGCTGAGTAGCAGTAAGGCGCTCGGGCTGACTGCCCGGTCTCTACACCAGTGCTGCAGGGCACAGTGCAGTCACGCAATGAATCGTGTGCCCCATGGGGAGAAGCTGGACCTGTGCCTGCAGGTTACTCTGGTGCATGGTAGTGCAGTGGGTACTGCCACGCCGAAGCAACCCAAGATCAATCTGTTGCATATGTAGTAAACTAGATGTCACGGTTGTAGTGGAAATGTTGTGTAACTAACCGGCATGTCTCCTACAGAGGTGTGGCGCACATGCACGTGTGCATGCCATTGACCCTGTGGACTCAGAGTGCTCTTGGCCATGCGTTATTTCCTAGCTCGGGATGGGGATCACCTGCGACTCGAATCTTGCTGGGTAAGACTCAAAGGGGACGAAGGATCTGGATGGGTTATGCAGAGGTTAAGAATTGGAGTTATGGAAGCCAGGACACCGATGAACATATTGACATCTAGTTGGTGGATTGAAAACAGGCGATCACCACCATCCCTAAAACCAATGACACATGAGCCACTTCTAGGGCAACTTCTGCAGGTCCGCACACCCTCACCTCATCGAAATACATCTCTCAGACTGGGGATGGAGGGGTGTATAATGCTGAACCTCGTGTGTCATATGGTTTGGGGAGTTGTACCCTCCCCCCCCCATGTCCAGGAACCAGCAATGTTTGACCGCGGAACCAGGGGTCGGTTCTTGCGCACACTTTTCCCCCTAAATTTGACCGCGGAACCAGGGGTTGGTTCTTGCGCACAGCCGGGGGCAACCCCATACCATCTTCATGACCCATCCAGAAAGAGAGAGAGGGAGGAAGGGAGGGAGGGAGAGAGAGAGAGTGTGTGTGTGTGTACCCCCCGCCCCCCTTGCAAACTCCCGGGTTAGCGCGCGACGGTCTCCCGGGTGGGGGGGGGAGACGGTCGCCAAGTGACGGTCTCCCCGGGGGGGGGGGGAGATTGCAAGGGTATTTCAAGGCAAACTGTGGTACCCTCCACTGATGCAAGCAAAGAGAACACGTGTGAAGCCACTTTCGCGTTGATGCCAATGTGCTTCATCCAACACAAATGTTATTGAGGATCCAAAAGAACGGTAAAGAACTTCTGGGTACGTGTGTGGGCTGTGCCGGTGTTTGGGGTTGCGGAGCCATGGGGGTAACATCCGGTGACTCTAGAGACTTGGGTGATTCAACCGCCACAGCCTCTAACCTTGAGAGTTGAGCACTCTCATGATCCACCGGAGTGAACATCTTGGGTCTGAAGTCGCAACACAACACACCCATATAACGCCTTTGGAGAGAGAATATCACAGAACACACACAGGTGCTTGATTTGAAGTAATGGGAAAAGCAATGCAAGGCCATGCGTAAAGCAGATGGGCAACACAAACCAGCACAATACATGTTAACTAGAAAAACATGGAAGTGACGGTCTCCCGGGTGGGGGGGGGGATTGCAAGGGGGGGGGGGGTTTGCAAGGGGGGGGGGGGTACATGAATACACACACCTGTACGTGTGCGGTATGCAGCGTGTGTGTGTGTGTGTGTGTGTGTGTGTGTGTGTGTGTGTGTGTGCGTGTGTGTGTGTGTGTGTGTGTGTGTTTGTGTGCGTGTGGGGGGGGGGGGCAGGGACTTGCTTGAGCGGAGGGGGGGGGGAGGGGGTGCAGGGGAGGGGGGTAGGGGGTCCAGGGGGGAGCCCCCCCCCCCTGCCGGAACATACCCAACCCACAGGGAAACAGAAATTTTATTGCAGAATGAACAACTCAGCACATGGACATGTCATGTTGCCGGCTTTAAACGATGGAAATTCATCATTGCATGTCAATTCAGGGTTCCCACATCTCACCAATGCACAACAACGACAACAAAGCGGGACATTCACCATCTTATGTCAAATGACAGTGATCAGTCAGAATTAGACTCGCCTGAACTGGAGCCTCCATCAGTAGTGGAAATGGAACTAGAACCTGATGATGATGACGAACTTGAGTCACTGCCTTGAGCCCCAGTGTGGCCATTGGTACGCTCAAAAAAAGTATGGCACATGCCTTTTGTGCCTTGTTGTAGGCTTCTTGCCTTTTCCGACCGGTGATCCTATCTTTAAACCTAAAATAGAGCAGCGCGTCAATTACGTCTTCGCGTTTTGCACGTGGCGACGGTTGGACCGGGAAGCTGAAATACACTGACAACGAGCGTTGGGGCATGGTGGTCTGCAAGACAAGGTATATGGAGCACATGTGGAGCAACACGTACACAGTATATGGCATGCCCCGAAGGCGCCGAAAATTTTTTTCTCATGACTAAAAAAAGTTCCCAAAAACAGAGGTTCCCAGGTGCACTTAAGCTGAGGGGGGAGGGGGGGGGGGGGTCCAGGGGAGGGGGGTAGGGGTCCAGGGGGGAGCCCCCCCCCTGCCGGAATGAAAATTAAAGCAAGTCCCGGGGGGGGGGGGGGCTGAGTGAGTGGGCGGGCCAGTGGGTGGGTGGGTGGGTGTTTTTGTGTGCACGTGCGTACGCGTGCACGCATGATGGCTGGATCCAATGCATCGTATTGCTAGTTACAAACACATCACGAGGCATTCTTGGGTAGGACCCACCTCAGTGCGTGCGACGGGCCATCCGATTTACTTCCCAATTTACCTGAAGGGGTGGTCTATTTTGGGTCAAAAACCTTTGCCATTCAACAAACGTTGGGAACAGCCTGTACGAGATATGACTTTCCTGCACCACTTGGTAGTTGCGAGGTGCAAGATATATACATACATATATGTTTATATATATAGGTGGGAAGGGCTAAAAATAAGGTATGACAGGCCGACAGGATCCTAACAGCAGTACCGTTGTGTCGACTGCAATGCCCTTTCGGCTCTGGGTTCCACCCGGATAGGTATACGTACTGGTTATAGGTCAACCCCTGGTTGTGGTTGCTCACAGCTGGCCCCTCTCAACCACATTGATTCGCGGGAGGTCACAGCCTGAACACTGCCGGGCGTTGCTGTATATGCGTACCAGGTTATGCCTGTGAATGCTTTGTGACCTGTGTGCCCCCCAGATCCTGTTTTGCCAGTGCCTTTTCCACAAGCCAGTGCGCTTTTCACACACCAGCTACACCTTCGCGTAGCTCCCCTTAATTAGGCTTTGACCCCCCGCCCCAGATCCTGTGTGTGTATGTACACTCACTGCGTCGCTCCAGGATCCTGCTGTTGCTCTGTTACTTACCCACGGCCATATTTTGAGCCACAACACTGGCCTGCACATGGGGGGGGGGGGGTCTGTGGACAGGCCTGCAGTAGAATTGTGGTATGGTATGTTGTTTGCACATTGCGAATCCTCTAGCTCCTGAGGCCGCGGCTTGCTCCGGATCAGTTGTGCGACTAGAGAATCCATCAGCATACATCAGAATCTTGGTGCCCCGTGTTCTAGGGTAAAGTGGCTTGATTCTGTCTTGCTTGAGCAAAAAGCGCGGTATGCAGTTCCTCCCCCACTTTCATCGCAGTGCCTGCAGTACATGCCCCCCTTTGGCCCACGGGTTGCTCCGGGTGTCTATGTCAGCGATCGTGAACATCTCAGGCCACCCACCGCACGTTTCCATTTTGCGTGTGTGCCCTGGAGTGATCCATTGCGGGTGGTCACGGTCCCTGTCGGAACCTCACCAATCCAGACCGCGAGTTTGGGTCATCGTGTGCAGCATCGCTGCAAAGTGCAAGGTCGGATTTTGGGATGAGGGACATGCGGAGACGACAGTTTTCTTTCAATCTATTTGCCAGGAGGTTAGCATGTGCGCCGGACGTGCCACTCACGTCCACCAGGCCAGACGTGATCACAAGAAGCTGGGCCTTACTCAGTCAAACCAGGGACACAAATGGTTCCCCACGGCTTCCGGGTGTGGCAGCTGGGGATATCCCTCAGTGACACCGGGTACGGGGCCGGTTCCTACCGAAACTCCGTTCCCCTGCCAGACACCAGTGGCGCGTCAACGTGCGCGGTCAGTGAGGGCCGGACAGCATGTCTGGTGTGCCTCAGCAGTGGTGCACCAACTGCATGGCCACCCCTGCCCCTGCATGAAGCCCTAGGGAGTCATGTACTCATCCTGCGAGCTGTGCGCAGGAGTCTGGGACCGGCGGGCTTACTCAGCCACTGCCCGACCCAGATTTGCGACTACCGACTTGGGCCATGCTCCAACCCAGACGGAGAGCAAAGACTAGTCTGTGGGTGACACGGTGAGAATTTTCAGGCTCTGTGCATGGACCGGTTTCCAAGTAGGAGCGATCATGTTCATCAGGTGAGATTTAACCTGCATGTCCGAGTCATATAGGTCCTGTACTGTCAGAACTCCTCGTTTGATGAGCGCCGGACAGTAGTAGGTAGTGATCACCAGGTCAGACGTGACCAGCAGGAGCTGGACCCTACCGAGTCAGACACGGGACGCAGCTGAGTTCCGGCCGCGGCACGCGGACATCACCGAGGGGCGGCGCACATTCACAGGTTCACGTCCTGATACACCCCGACCAGGTTCCCGTTCGTCTCTTCCTTCCACGTCACGGCCGCCTGCCCGCTGCCCTGCCGGGCCGCCGGAACCGCGTGGCCGCGCGGGGACGGCATCGGCCCGCTCAGCGGGGTCCGCGGGGGCACGTCCAGCGTGGCGGTCTGCGCCGTGTTGCACCGCTGCACCTCCGACTCCCCCGCGCAGTCGTGCCAACCGAAATCGCTGGCCGAGAGCTCGGAGCACGCGGCCGGGGCGGGGGTCGCGTCCCGGCAGCTCTCCTCCAAAGGCTGGGGGTCGGTGGGGCCCCCGGCGCCCCTCCCCCGGCACCGCGCCCGGAGCACGGGGATGACGTTCCAGGCCCACAGCGCGAACCAGACGGCCAGCAGCCCCGCGAGCATCAGCCACATGCCCAGCATCTGCTGGACGGTGGTGGCCAGCGACTCCCCCTCCAGGTCCGTCAGGTCGCACACGTCCGCGGAGACGAAGGGCGCCAGGTACGTCGCCCAGGGCTGCTTGTCGAGCGTGTGCCGCTGCCAGTACATGACGGGGTGCACGAGGCTCTGCGCCGTCGGGAACGCGATGGGCAGGGTCGCCATGGTGATCATGGACGACGTGTAGGGGCACTCGTCCCCGTCGTCCCCTTTGAAGGCGGGGGCCTCGGCCTTGGAGACCAGCGCGGCGCCGCACTCGCCGGCCCGCAGCGCGTCCAGGCACGCGCCGTAGGTGTCGTAGACTTTGATGAGGGACTCGAGCGACGGGTCCTGACTGATGACCTGGTCATGGATCGCGTCGATCAGGCACAAGTGCTCGCGGGACACCTTTAGGGCCTGTGGGCATGGGAGGCGTGTAAGGGGGCCCGGGGGGGAGGGGGTGCAAGGGACGGAAAAAGAAATATGTTGAGAGATGGGCACAAATACAGCAAAAAGTCACAGACAATTTTTTTCTGGAACTAACTTGTGATAAAGCACCAGAAAGGACAATCCAAAATTGGCATTAATCTTATTTGGTGCATTTTAGCAGTTGTGCTCGTCAAGGACATACCAAAGCCAAAATTTGTCAATGTGGCCACTCAACATACGGTTTGGAGGCTGGTAGAGGGTCGGCCGTGAAAACGCTGTAGGCATTTGGACTAGACAAAGAAACGCACAAAATTGGTAGGGGTAACCTTCACAAAAAGTTGGAACCATTGACCAACATGCAGCTTGGCTTTGGATCGATTTGAGATCATGGCTTCTTGGATTGAATTTTTTCAATTGGCACACAAAATGAGTAAGGGCACTGGGAAAAGCAGGGCATGGGAACTTACCGCTGGGAGTACTATGATACACACACCAATACCAGACCAGTGGGGCCGCACGGGGTTGCATGGGACTGAGAAGAATGGGGGTTTTCCCAGAGCTCGGGTGTGTGGCATCAGAACTCGTCTGTCCTGTGTGACATTTGTGCAGGTGTTTGTTCTCGATGCCCCAGCCCACTATTCCACGCAACCCCCCCCCCCCCCTTTACCCCCCACCCATTCCTCCCATGAGTGAGTGAGTGAGTGAGTGAGTGGGTGAGTGAGTGAGTGAGTGAGGGCCGCCCCGGACTCGCAGGCAGGCGAATGGGCAGGGACGGGCAGAAGAGGTGAAGCGGCGCCATGCACCTGAAAATCACCGATGGCTATCGTAACCTTACGGGCTGTCAAGAAGGAGGCCAGTTCGGCCGTGTACGTGGCCAGGCTGATCATCACGAACCACCCCAGGGCCAACATCAGCACGCGGTCCTGAAGGCGCACGGAGCGGGAATTGATGCTGCCGTCCTCCAGATACGGGGTCTGGCAGAAGGCAGACAGACTGTAGTAGATGGCCGAGTCCACTTTGACGCCGGAACGGCCCCACTCGTTCAGCCAAATTAGACCTCCCAAAAACAATGACACCAGAAGTATGGCAATCCACAGCGTTGTGGTGAAGGGAGTGAAGACCTGAGGGCGCGTGAGAAGGCGTGGGGGGCCTCTGAAGCTGTGCTGGAGGCGAGGGGAGGAGACGGAGCAGGTATGCGCTAAACGCCCACACACAGGGCTAGTCACAGCGAAAATCTGTCACACACACACACACACACACACTTAAACAAACACATACGTAAACACCTGCCCCCCCCCCCTTGCAACAACCAATAATGTGCCGCTCTGTGAATCCCAAGGTTGTTCGACAACATCTCACAGGCAAAAAGCCTCATGCGACCGTGGGGGGGTTGGTGGACAAGGCTGTGAGGTCACTATACACCCCCAAAAAAATTGGCAGTGCATTGCATCCTGCCGTTGTACTTGTTCCCCTGAAAACGCACGGTAAGACTGCCACCAAACACAGAAACTGATGACCTCGCAGGCAATCGTACAACCAAATTGGCTGGTTGCAAAAGTGCTTTCGAGAAACAACTCTCCTTCTGGTGGTACATCATCTTGATCTCTTGTCTTATCGCTTTTTGGCAGGAGCTAACTTCTGTTTTGGCTTCAGCACCGGTGTCCCAAACAGAATCATGAGAGGTGCTTCACTTGCCGTGGCTGTGGTGCTGCTCATGGTGCACGTTCAAGTTGCGCCTCCCCCCCCCCCCAACAACAACAACAACAAAATGGTGATGTCAGTTTACTTTTGAACAGTTGTGTGGCTGGAGAGGAAGATGTATAACACCAACGCCTAACTGCCTTGGGGTGGGGGGCGAGGTTTGGTAAAAATGTCCTGCATCTGAGGCAACAGGGTGTGCACCACATGCATTCACAGTTGATTCACAGCTGATGCGACGTTCATGTCATCTTGGGGCTGGCTTGGGCCTGGCACACAAAGCTCAACCCAACGGCATGCAACTGGCGGCGGCCACAAGTGGGTGGGTGTATGCACGATGGGGCACATGGCATGCACAGCAATCATCTGGATGCATCAATCTTGGCAAATGAGAACAAAAAGCAGTATCACTGGGTGTCACCGCCCGGGAACACACACACACGCCTTGTGACTGACTGAGGCGGCAAAGACCTCATACAGGCAGAACTGTGGCACCAATCTCTTGTGATACCATTCATTGATACAGTCTCTGGGATGGTATACAAGGCATACGCCCTGCTCTGCCAAAAAGCATGATTGGTGGGTCATACCTGCATTGAAGTCGGTAGCGAACTATGTTATGTGCATACCAGGCTGCATGTCTGCAATCATGTGGGGCTGTGGCAAATGCATGTTGCACAGCTGAGCGCGTTGCCATCTGTGTTTCATGCAACCAGCAGCAACACTGGCCGCCAGGCAGCGACGGACAACAAGTGTCCTCCCCAGGTTTGGACCAATGGCAGACTGTTCCTCAATGCACACGTCTTGATTGCAGGGGGCCGAAAACGTCTCCGCCCATTACTACCCTGGGTGGAGGTCTACTTGCATACTGAATGGGTTTATTGAGCAGGTTGTGCACGTGTGGATCCTGTGTCAAAGGAGAAAACCTATCGCTGAAATGGGGGGGGTGCCAAAAAGGCTGCGTGAGTATGCCGGTGGGGGGGAGGGGGGCAGACGCAGCGATTTGCGCGTGTAGCCGTAGTCACAAAATACCAAGCCTGCTGCAAGATTTTACACAGCTGCCCCACAGTCTTGCGGTGCGGTAAATCTGGATGGCTTGTGTCCACTAAGATGCTGTTGTGAAATTGGTACAAGGAGGTGTTGTCGAATGGAAGCTGCCAATATACCAATCCTGACCCAACTCCCCAGCCGCCGGCCTAGAACCAGCACAGTCCCCCCCCCCACCACAGATACACAACACAAAGGGACAATTCTGCCACGCACAGCTGCCGTGAAAGGCTGTGGGCCAGAGGACACAAGAATGCAGGGGCACACACAAACACAGCCTGTCACACCCCAGGGCTCCCAGGCGCCCCCATTTTCCTGCCAACCGCCGCCACGCGCCCCCATTGTCTCTTGCCAAGCGGTATTCTTCAGTATGTTCCCAACCCAACCATGCGCTCATCCGATTGCCGCGTGAAGAGGAGGAGAAGGGAGGGTCCCGGGGAAATGGGCCTCCCTCATACTTGGGCCCACGGCCCTTCTAAAGCAGCCCCGGGAAGGGAGGTGAACACCTTGGCGGCCATGTCCCAGAAGGACTCCTCCTTAGCGCGCATCGTGACCAGGATCATGTCGTCGGCCCAGATCAGGGTCGTGAACGAGGACATCGCCAGCCTCTGGGCCGTGACCCAGAAGCTGGACACGCACATGTCGGCCAGGCCCATGGCGATGGTATGGACGCAGGCCGTGAAGGAGGACAGGGGATACTTCTCCAAGGACAGGGGGGCGATGGGCACGACGGTGTAGTTGAAACCGGCGGCCGCAGCGATGTCCACGAACAGGCGGATGTTGGCCCCGTCCACCCACTGGCCGTCGGGCCGCTGGATGCCGCGGGACGCGTTGGTTTGGAAGTGGTACGGGTGCCAGTCGAGAGGAAACGCCACACGGATATTGACGTTCTTCAGCATGGTCTCCACCTGGTACTTCTCGTGCCGGTTCTCGGAGCCGCACGTCTCGTAGGAGATGAAGGATCCCGGGAAGGCCTTGCTCTGTGCATAGCATGGAACGCAGGTCAGGCGATTGACCACCCCGATCTCCGCGGATGAAGTGGAATATTCTTCAAGAGATTGCACAAGTAGTATATCAGCACCAAGATGAACAACACAATCATATTCAATCAATTGAAAGGCGTGTACTTTGATCAATTCTCGATCTCCACAGATTCCTGGTCGCGCTGATTTCTCTCGATATGATATAATGTGCTCAAGTCGACTGGAGTTGGGATTAAAGTCGAACGAAATCCGAGTGCTTGTAAATGTGGAGCTACTGTTTGTGCTTGCCCTCGCCCGTGCACAAGCACACCCGGGGTCAGGGTACGCGACGGTCAGACGGGGACCCGTGTTTAGCCAAGGCCATGCTTATGCGCGACCCGTAGGCTCGCGGCTCTTATGGGAGGGCCTCATTACACCAAAATCGAACCAAAACACAAAGTCGCGGTGGGCGGCAGTCTCAAGCACAGTGTTGATATGAGCAGCAACAATTCTTCACAGCCATGATGCAGCCTCACCTGAAAGGTGTGGCCATCAATCAGGCCAATCACTATGCAAACTGCGAGATTCAACAGCATGTAAACACAATATTCACATCTGAGCTCTGCCACTGCCAGGCAACAGAGCGCCTTGTCACAGTGACCTATTTATGTTTGGCTACCATATCATTCTTGCTGTTGCAGCTAGTCTATCTTCCTGAGGGAGGCGCCAGGGAAGCGTCAAGGCAGTCGGGACACATGGCAAAAAAACGCCAGAGTAGCGCCAAGGTGCGGCTGTGTCATCGTCGAGGGGTCAACACGTTGGGTTCTCAGGCCAGGGAGGTGTCAACGAGACCCCAGGGGGACCCCAAGAGTACCAGAGAAGTACCAGGGTAGCACCACGGAAATGATGGAAGCACAAGGGGGGAGAAAAATACATACTTTGTACATGCTACATTTGAAAATTTGAGTATGTACGGGTCCTCCCCCCCTCACTCACTCCGTCCCTCTACCTGAACCACAACCACCCACCAGGTGCTGAACCAGTTTGGTGAACGGATTTGGCCGGCAGGAGGTGAAAAGTATGCCACAAATCCCTTGGCAGTTGGCAGGGAGGGGGAAAAAAAGCAATTTGAGACTGCAAAAAATGCGACGCAAAAAAATGCATTTAAATGCAACCCCACAAAAAATGTTGACATGGGGCAACACTAGAAGATTTTCGCCACAACAAATGATGCTGAAAGTCCTTCATGTCGGTATCATACTGGATTGAACCTGCCCTCAATATCTCCATTAAACATGAGCATATTTGCTATGCACCTAGTTGCGTTGGGCAACCCATGGCGGTATTTTGTATCCATGTTACCTGCCAAATCAGGTTCACTTTCCCCCTAACCATCAGTCAGCTCAGGGGTAGCATCAACATTGGCAGCAGCATTATTTGCAACACCACATGGTACACATCTGTCCATGGTTTGCCACAAAACAAGAGAACTAAAGGCAAGACAGATGCAAAAAAAAAAAATGCAAAAGATGCAAAAAAAAAGACCACATCCTTCAAAAAAATGCCCAAAAAATGCATTTGCATACCCCCCCCCCCCCTTGCAGCTGGGCTTGAGAAACAGGTACCGTTGAAGATTCTTCAATTCTAAAATTGCTTCTCTAATGCTCTGACAATCGCAATACTTGCTTTGCTTTGCCCCAGAATAAGAAGAGGAGGAGGAGGAGGAAGAGGAGGAGGAAGAGGAGGGAGACAAAGAAGAACAAGAAGAAGAAGAAGCACAAGAAGAAGAAGAAGAAGAAGAAGAAGAAGAATAAGGACAAGAAGAAGAAGAATAAGAAGAAGAAGAACAACAACAACAAGAAGAAGAAGAAGGAGAAGGAGAAGAAGCGGAGGGAGAAGAGGAAGAGAAAGGGGAAGAAGAAGAAGAAGAAGAAGAAGAAGAACACGAAGAAGAACAAGAGCGGGGGCAGAAGAGGAAGAGAAAGCAGAAGAACAAGAAGAAGGAGAAGGAGAAGGAGAAGAGGAGGAAGGAGAAGAGGAGGAGGAGGAGGAGGAAGGAGAAGAGGAAGAAGAAGAAGAAAAACAACAACAAACAACAACAAACAACAACAAAACCAACAACAACAAGAAGGAGGAGAGGAAGAGGGAGAACAAGAAGAGGAAGAACAAGAAGAGAAAGAAGAGGAAGGGAAGAGGAAGAAGAAGAAGAAAATTTGTGTGTGATTTTGAAGATGGCAACAGTGGTGTGGCTGCGAGTGCAGGTGTGGTGGTGTAATTGTTCTGGCAGTAGCGGCTGTGCTTGTGCTTCAATTTGCGCGCGTTTGCTATCTCTCTCTCTCTCTCTCTCTCTCTCTCTCTCTCTCTCTCTGTCTGTCTGTCTGTCTGTCTGTCTGTCTGTCTGTCTGTCTGTCTGTCTGTCTGTCTGTCTGTCTGTCTGTCTGTCTGTCTGTCTGTCTGTCTGTCTATCTGTCTGTCTGTCTGTCTGTCTGTCTGTCTGTCTGTCTGTCTTCACTCACTGCTCTTCTCTCTCTTTCTCTCTCCTCAACTGACCTATTCTATCCTTCTCTCACCCACTTACTCACCAGCGTCAGACTCACCTTTGAGGCTTGAAACTGGCTTGTAAAAAGCACGTTGTGTGTTGTGTTTGTGATTCTCTGGAGGAAGCGACTGTTGTGTGTGTCCTGGTGGTCACAGCAAGTGTATGTGATTGTGGTGCCGCTGAGTGCTATCTGCTGAGTACCAATTGCCAATTGCCCTGCCCTGGGGTTAATGTTTTGTCTCACCCGCTTCATGTATTTTGTGCCTGAGGTAGTTGTTTGTTGCCCGTGGCAATTAATTTTCGCCTGCAGCAGTCCCAGGTTTTGGGTTTTGCCTTCGAATCGTGTCCTTCCTCCTTGTGGTGTCTCTTGTCTTCTTCCTACAAGCCTTCCCACACTGGGGGCAGAAGCAGCGTTGATGCCTCCTCATCCGGCTCTGGGTCGAGTTCCAGTGACCCGGCCGTTGTGTCCCAACTACTGTGTGTGTTTGTGTGTGTGTGTGTGTGTGTGTGTGTGTGTGTGTTTGTGCTTGTTTCTGGTGCCTCCGAGGGCTATGTGTGTGTTTGTGGGGTGGCCAAGTGCTGTGTCGCTGATGACTGGTCTAAAGGAGCAGCCACGCCATGTACATACATAGGGGATGTGGGAAGGGATCTCCCTTGAAAAAAAAGGGGGGAGGGGGAAGGGGGGGCATTCAAGCATGGGTCTGTGTCTGCCTCTTCGTACATTTGGGCACACCATAACCAATCCGAGGCACTTACCTGATATCAGTTGCTTTGCTTTTTGTTTTAACCCTAGAAGGGAAGGAGAGGGGTGCAAAGCAATCTAAGCACTTAGAGCAGGACTGCAAGAGCACCAGGGCATGACGTTCTCGACTCGGGTTTCATTGGAGGCCGCAATCTTCATTTGGCACATATGTGCAAACATTGTGCAAACATTTGCGGTATTCATTCGGACCTTTGAACATGTGCTTATTAACATGGAGCATCCATCCACATGTGTGTTTTCTCACGTTTTTGTTGCTAAAGATGCCAGGGCACTGGGGAAAAATTCAATCCATGCCCCATATTATCAGGCCACAAACTCAAAGCAATGTCCTCAACACGCATCTGAGTCGCTTCGGCAGTCCAGGCGAAAGACAAATTGCGCAACTTCGCATTGGTGAGATACCCAGGTAAAGGCTCAGGTGAACCATTGCACCCCAACCCTTACCAAAGAAAGATTACTGGATAATGGTTCACTGCCCCTCGGGGACCTCACAACAAAAACTGCCATTCCCAATCCTGGCGCCAACATAATGGCGGTCCACCCGCGCCAAAGGCCGCTCACCACCGTGTGTGGCGTGGTATGTGTTAATGCAGCTCTGTGGTGAAGACGGACTCGTGCTGCCAAAACCTGCAGCCCTTCCCCAGGCCTGTGGGGCTGGAGCAATGTGGGGCTGAGGGGCTGTGATACTGTGGGGCTGTTGGGCTCAGGGGCTGGAGGTTGTGGGGAGCGCACGAGATCAAACCTGTACGTAGGTCAAAGAGCACTGGGACGGGTCCACGAAGCACCACTGGTCTTGACAGAAGAAGTTGGTGGTGCTGGCGGCATCATCGCAATAGGGCGCCAGGCCTTGGTCCCAGGCTTTGCACTGCGACGCACCATAATCCGTGGGATAGCAGTAGTGCCTGGCCCCATGGGTCACGACAAGGCAGTCCTGCACGTCTATGGTCTCCTTTTGGGCGGCGAGCAGCTGCGGGTCAATGCACGGGCAGTCAGGGCGACTGCGCTGGCCCCCAGCGACGACAGTGAGCACGAGCGCGAGGAAGGCCAAGCAGCCCATAGCACATGTGGGAAACCGGGGGGCATCCAGCTAAAAGGGCGTCATATAGCCACACATCAGATGGCCCTGCGGAAAGAGAGCGGAGTGGCCATTTCAGAGGTCCAGTGCGGCTGCAGGGGGTCTGGTGCACCCAACAAAAATTCCGCGTGTGGGTGGCGTCCGAAGTAAACCCTGAGGCATTGTCATCGGCACCCAGTCCCCGTTCACAAGCAACGGCAAAAGCGCCAGGAGTTACGGAAACAGCACCGGGACCAATGGCAGCACTTCAGGCCTGGAACGCCTGTCCTGGTGTAACGGGTGTAGCACGTGGTGTTTTCCAAAAACATTCCCGGTGCACAAAAAAAAAAGCCACCGATTCGATAGCTCTAAGGCTCACAGGATCAGCGCTGTCATGACGTTAGATAATAAATTAACCAGCATGATCCTACCGTCATGCCAGACTCAATCAGTTCCATCACACAGTCGTCTGTGTGCTGGTCTGTCTTCGTGCCCTGACAGTGATACATCTTGCAGTCCCTTCGCATGCGCTTGCAACAATCATCCCAGGGGCGCGTCGACTGGGGCTGTGCCATTGCTCGCATGGTGGTGATTTCACATGGATGCCTATTTTGGACTTTCCAACCATCATCCCCATCAACACCATGCTGGTGCTAGTCCTGCAACCACCTCAACCGGTCTTGCTCTTACGATGGTGCCACTCATCGTCCAATGACTCCTTGTGGCACCTAAAACAGGTTCCACAGGTGACAAATATTTTCTGTTGTAGCTCACACAATGGCTGGTGGAACTGAGTAAGTCTGGCATGAGAGCTTTCCTGGCTACTACCACCATCTTCCGTCGGTTTCGGCGGCTTTCTTTTTCTGGCGGACAGGTTGGAAAGCACCATCCATCTGGACAGGTGTTCCTGCATCGTTGTTGTTTGTGAGTGGGGGTTGGGCATCACTACCCAAAGCAGAAGGGAGCACCTCAAATGTTGTGCACACACCCCATGGGGGCCAGGGCAGGCCCAGACCATTGAGCCACCCGACTCCAAGGGGGTTGGGGGGGGGGGGGGCACTCAAGCGTGGCAGGATGCCCAAGCTGCCTTCGCCACTGCGAAGGCCAGCAGAACAAGGAAGGGAGCATCCCCCCATACAGCCCCTGATGCAGCGCCGCCTCGGAGGGCAGCACGTTGAACGGCATGGCCGTGCAGGAACAGAGTGCACCCAAGCTTATCCCTTTCAAGGGGTTCTGTCCTAGGCAAGGGTTAAGGCGCCAGGGGCCACATTTATGCTGGGCGACCACGTCCCTGGAACCTGTCAACCAGCCCCGCATAATGGGTCCCGAAGCAACGCTCCCTCACCCAGAGACCCTGCTGGCTTCCTCTACAATATGGTGTTTCCCCCTCAAATGCGCACACACGCAGAAAATTGGACCACCCGTGCAACAACCCTAGCAATGGGTGCTGTCTGTGCCCTGTGCTCTGTGCAAAAACGCCTCCTAAGAAACCCAATTGTTGTGCGGCCAGTGTGTCCATCCAACGCACCAGGCAGTGCTCCCATCCACTGCTCCTTATACTACTTTGTATCCTCCGATCTCACAACAGCCTGGCCCGGGGGCATGGGCTGACTATATACGTGCATCTGGTGTGGCCCAGGATGCGTCATTCCCGCAAAGGATCTGCACCCCTCATCTATCCCCGGATCATTTGTTCCCAGATCATTTGTCCCAGGATCCGTACGCACACCACCATGACGAGAAAGACACATTGGGTTTTGGGGACTAAAGGTTGTTGGGAGTACAAGTCGGTTGGCATCTGGCCTAGAATATCAAAAGTGTGAGCCCGAATGTAGGTGCTTACACATATTAAAGGTGCCACCCCCTCCATGGGCCTCCCACTGATTCGTGGATCGGAGAGCGTACCTTCCCCATCTGGCTGCATGTAAAGTATACGGCTTACGGGGTTTGTTTGGCAACCGAATGTGTTTCCTACCAGACCCATCGCCAATTCAACTTGCATGACACCTCTTACGCTGTAAAGTTCCCAATCTATGTATGTATGTATGTATCAAAATGCACATGTTCATATACATGAAACATAACTTTTATTGCCCCGTTGGCCCTATGTCCATTTCCATGCACCTCCAATCCACAGGGCACACAAGCAAGCCTAACACCAAAGGGAAATTGGATGCAATGCTCAAGTGGCGCACAAATCAACATGTCACCAAGGGAGTCACCAAGGAAACCAAGTTGAAGGACAATCGAATTCATCATAACGCAACTCCAAGTATCCATGGATGGGCGCGTGTGCTCCCAATCGTAAACGTGTTGAAGACATGAGACGTATTGATGACACATGCTAGGGAACCGATTCAAACCCCAACCACTTGTGTCGTACCCCATATTTGTTGAATAAAAAGACACCCCCACAGTAGCCACCTCCATGTCCACCAACAAGAAGAAGCGTGTGAGGCACCAATCCTCAATTGAGGGGGTGACATACATGTGGTGGGAGGGGGTGGCAACACCAAGGCAAACATGGGGTCTTAGGTGGGAAAAGGGGTCAGGTTGTTGAAGCGTGAGGACGGGTATGGTTGGGTCGAGTATAATCGGGTATGATGGGTATGATGGGGTATGATCAGGTATCATTGGTCATGAACGGCTATGGTCGAGTATAATCGGGTATGATGGGTATGATGGGGTATGATCAGGTATCATTGGTTATGAACGGCTATGAACGGCTATGAACGGCTATGAGCGGGTATGATCAGGTAGGATTGATAGTATGATCCTTTTTCAACTTGCTTCGGGTGAGCAAGACAATCCGCGAACTAAACGGGACAGTAGAGAGCCCAAATGGGCCCAAATTCGTGCACCCATAAGTATGTTTCCCCCACATTGGACACGGTGGCCGGTACAATGTAAAACAACTCAAGCCCTTGGGACCAAATAAGCCCCAACGTTGTTAGGAGCGGGGGATAAGGACACCAGACTATCCTTTGGAGGGATGGCTCGGAGGCAAGGTTCAAACGTTGGGGTGAAATGGTAGCCTGTCCATCCCATGCATCCCTCAGTCTGGTGGGGCGACTAGTCCAGGACCAAGTCCTAAACTACGCGAAGAAAGGGTGGGGCAACATTGGGGGAATGACACTTGTTCTAGTTTGCACAATGATCACGTGGCATGGGCTCGGTGCGAAAAAGCACTTGGATTGTTGGTGAGCAAGGGGGATAGCAAACTTTTCTTGTGAAGAAAAGCGGTAGCATCATTGTTGCAGTTGGGCGCGGTTGGGAGGGAAAACATCACCCAAAACGAGGTGCATGCATGCTTCCAAACATCATGCAACACTTACACCTCCACGCGTGCACACTTAGGTTAGAAAGGGTGTTTCAATGAGAACAAAAAAGGTTATGAAGTCCGGGGTTGGAGAGCGCTTACTAGCCGTGTCCACCAACCGGGCACCCAAAACACACGACACAAGGATTATGAAGCTACAACCCCGATGTTCTCTGCGTTTACGCGTTTCCATGGACCTATTGCTTGCCCCCCACCCCTTTCGCGAAAGTGAGCCGAATCGGCTGGGCAATGGGAAAGGACGTAAACTACAGTTACGAGCGAAACCGAACGAACTTTGTTCAACCCTATGGCGATCAAAAATGTGCTCTCACTCGTTGTGCCACCGACTTGCCACAAACATAGCACACCTCAACTTGGTTGGAACAACGTTCGCAGGCGAAGACATGCCCACACGGCAACATTACCATGTCTCGTTGACTCTTATGGCAAGCTTGGCACAACTTGTGTTCCTCAAACTGTTTGAGCGTTTGGAGTGCCTCATTGTGTTGCCATTTGAGTTCTTTGATGGCAATCACTTTTGCCCATTGTGCCCGTTGTTGGTGGACATCGACGATGTCTTGCACTATTTTGGCGTACAATTGTTGCCATTGCAAAAACTCGTCGACCAAGGAGTTGGTAAATTCATCATCTCCGGTTACGCACGAATTTATAAAAGCAAGCACATTTGCTTTCGGAAAACCCATTTCCACTAAAGATGCACAAATTTGTTCACGGTTGGGTGAGGGTTCCTCCAAGATCGCAACACTCACGTTCGGGAAGCGCAACTCCCGAGTGGTTGATTGATCGTGCTTCCTTTCGACATCAATTTGTTCGACGTCCGACGCGTCTTCTCGGCTCGGTGAGACATAGGACGGTTCATGTAGATCGGAGTGTTGACTTGATTGCACCATACTTGCTTGCAGATGCAATCCCTTAGTGGCCAAGGCGGGCAACGCCGCCTTACAACTTTCCAAAGAGGTGCTTTCCGAAGCCTCGGTGTACACCTCTAGAACACCATCCTCATCATCATCCGACTCCACGCCCCTAAACGGGCATTGCCAGGTTTTCCCCGCACGACCGGGATCCTTCATGGCTCCACAAGGAGTACTGTCGTCCGAAGGGTCACTTTCATCCGATGACGATGAATCTATTGAGGACATCATGGATTGTTGGAAACGATGCCGAGAATTACATAATGCGACAAAAAATCCAAGCACCTGGATGACGAAAAGGGCACTCCGTGGTGCTCGGGATACACCCCCTCGGTGAGGAGCAAAGTGGCACTGAAATAGCTTTGATGATTCGAAAATATCATGAAGTGGGCAAACATGCAAGGCTCGTGACGTGCCACATTGGGACACACATGTTTTGGAGAACGCATTCGTCGAACACCACCAAATGCCGCGCGTGACATGCAACACATATCGATCGCATACATCTTTTCGCATCACATGTATGCAAGTGCCCCCGTGTCCGTGACTACGGAGCTGCGCCAGCTAAGGGTGGGGGCGGGGGGGGGGGGGGGTTTCGGCCGGCCGGCCGGCCAGCGCCAGCCAGCCAGCCAGCCACCTAGCCAGCCACCCAGCCAACCACCATTGCTTTGTACATGCATGTTTGCCTCACCGCCCTTGCTCTCAAGATCTCAAGATGATGTCACCGATCCATGGAATGTGTGGTAAAATTTCCTACCCTTTAAACAAGGCACATCATGCATCGGGATGGGGTTTTGGATTGTTTGCTCGTGTGGGAATCCGGACCTAGTGGTCTAGTTGCACAATCACCCAACACAATAGCCGTTGTGTTGTGTTGTAGCGTCCCAGTGTCCAACTAACGTCGGCATGAGGAGTTGGAGACGTACGTGTTCTTTGGAAAGGTGCCTTGGGATATATATTGCAAAATGGATGGTATATATTTCGGATTGAGGACAGTTGTGTACTCTGAGGTTTACATCGGCAACAACAACATTTGAGGCAACTTGGAGTATGAGGTAAGGGTGTTCTTGAAAGGTGGCCGACCCCCCCACCCTTGCAAACCCATCCCCATACCCATACCATGCGTGAGAAGAGGCGGTACAATGGTGCACTACGTATTTTGGCTGTTTTCCGGGGGCGCGCCAGCCAGCCAGCCAGCCAAGGGGGGGGGGAGGGGGGGTGTTTCCAAAGCCTCCCAACCACCCAGCCGCGGCTAGGCGCAGCTCCTACGTCACCAACGAGGTGAACGTCTTCGATACAACACGAGGCTAAGCCTCACAGCACAGCTCGTTGCGAAATGCGTGTTCTTATATGGCGAGAGGTTGGGAGCCCGTTCGTGATGCCACCATGACAAAGCCCAACCCGCTAACATCACGACTTTGGGGGATGCATGCAGCGGCAAAATTTCGCACCCCATGGGCACATATCTCATGGCCTGCCCTTTATGGATCCTTCCATGGGCACCCATGCCAGACGAGGCTTAGACATATTTCGGGAGTCGCGAATCACAAGCAAGCTCCTCCTTGCTATATTCCTTTGGCTACCATACGCGAATATTTTCACAACCGGTCCACCGGTCTTCGTTAACTCACCGTTTCGACTAGGCAAAATCACCAACTGTTCAGTTGAGACCGTTTCGCGCCACTTTAGCTTTCTGTAGCGAACCGGTTAGTTCGGGGAGACCGGTCGGACCGGTCTGACCGGTCTTTGCAAACTGAACGGACCGGACCATTTTAGCACACTTTAGCACACTTTGGAGCACTTGGTGATGCGTGTGTAATGTGTGTGTCCGCATGTGTGTGTTGTGTGTGTGCGTGTGCTGTGTTGTGCGTGTTCACACCTTTGCACAGACATTGCAATGCATGGGAGTCAATCCTCACAAGACATGTATTCATGGTTCATTCATGATGGTCCGCAAAGCATTCGACGTGTAGATAGCACCCACATGCTTTGCACTTGTATCGAGTGGTGCCCATCCCACAATGTACACAAAAGCCCCGCTTCCCAACCACTATTGGTAAATGCTTGTCCACCACCTCAATTTGCCTTGCCGGGAAGCAAAGTCTGTGTATGTGTGTGTGGTTTGTGCATGGTGTGTGGTGGCGTGCATGCTGCAACGAGCGCGCAAAGGTAGGTTTGGGAGGCAAGTGTAACAAAGTGCTGCAAAGTGTACCGAAGTGGTCCGGTCCGTTCGGTTTGCAAAGACCGGTCCCACCGGTCTCTGAAACTGGTCTTACTGTTTTTCTCTAAAATACTATTGAGTCTAAGAAAACCACCAAAACCATCATTTCCGCCACATTCAAAAACCCTTGACCCAATCCTTTGCCAGAAAGTGATAATTTTCCCCACAGAGAACTAAGTCACAGGGCACAGCAAAGCACCAACTCTTCAGTCACATGTAATAGGGTCTGAGCAACATGGGTGCGACAGTGCAGAGTGCAGAAAATGGTTGCTGGGATTACATCCCTCACCTGCCCTGCCCTCGGAAAGTGGTTTTTGCTCCCACGGTGCCGCTCAGTCCCCACCCTTTCGTGATGCTGCTCCAAAAACCCTGGGGGATCATGTTCATCAAATGACATACAAGCAGAGCAGACGGAGAGTCACGACAGAGCTTCATGAGGGACAGAAAGAAAGAAAGTATTCCCGCTGGGCGCCTCTGCACTGTTGCGACTGCTGGCACCCAGACTCCCTCCCACTGGCCACAAAGTCAGGCAAACGTACAGAAATACTCATACTGCCTGTGGAGGACGCAGTGTGAGACGAAAGGGGTCCAGGCGCCCCCCTGCCTGCTTGCGTTACCCACACGGTGTGTGTTATAAGACAGCACGTCAGGCAATTCAGACTAGCATGGACGGCTTGTGTTTGCTGGCGAACTCCTTTCCCTCCCTCTCCCACCTGTCGATGTCACAGAGGGGAAAGATGTCATACAGGTGGAGGTCCTTCACGAAGCCTTTGACTGCATTTTCCCACCAGTGTCTCGGGTAATTGTGCCAGCCTAGCCCCCACGTAAGGGACCGGACGTTCAGTTTAAGACCCAGTGGGTTTAATGCATACAGAAGGCACTTGTTTAGGAGGGAGGGGAGGAAGGAAGTGAGGACATCTTTAGCATTGGGGGAGGTCACCGGGAGCCATCTCTGCCACTCGAAGTCGTGGCGCAGGGGCCATGACAGCTCAGTGACCACACCTTTGCGCCTCATAAATTCGTCTGTTTGTGGCGCGAGCTCTGTCTCACACAGCTGGGCCACTGTGGTGTGCGGTTCCCACTTCAGGGGAATTCTGTACACTGCCTGAAGAAAGGCGCTCAGGACAATCATAAGTGTGTCATGGACGGTCTGTGGGGTGTGTTGGGATGCAGCGTTCTAGGGCGTGGTGCGGAACCCCTAGTTAGAACGCAATTTCTGGAACACCCACCTACCCTTAATTTTGGGGCAAACCACCTAAAAAAATGGATTCAGCACCCTCAAAAACCCCCCATCCCCTTTCTTTCCCCACATAACCCTCATTGTAGGGGTGGTTTTTGGGGGGGGGGTCAAAGAGTTAGAGCACAGTTAGAACAGAGTTAGAACGCAGTTAGAGCACCTTGCTCTAACTAGTTATCGCGCTAGTTATCGCGCGATAACTCAGTTATCGCGCAGTTATCGCGTGTAGTTATCGCGCACCCCTCCTCCATCCCTCACTAGGACAAACAACAGAAAACACTTGGCACAAAGCATGTATGGTCTTTTTTCATACAAAGTCATCAATGTCTGAGGCCTTGGCTGCCTCCAGTCCCAAAAGCCCTTGCTCCAGGGCGTTCATGGACATGCAATGGTGCATGTGGCGGAGGGACATACTTGGCCTCACCAAGGACCAACCCTTAAAACAATTTTTGAGCCTCCTCTTGTAAGGCCCATGCCGATACTCCGTTGGGATGGAGGAAAACTGAAAAATGTTCCTCCATTTCTCGGCAAAAAAGGTGGAATGTGCCAAGCACCAATGGATCCACCTGGTGGGGGACCAACCTGAGTCTCCCCACGCTTTTGAAAATTTTGTGGTCAACGCACGGTGGCGTTCCACTTGGGTTAGAGTGTACAACTCCCTCACCCTCCAAAGCTCATACAAACCCTCAATGCATTTCACCATGACATGCACAACCTTCTGGACACTCATCATGAGGGGGTTGTGGGGCTTCTCCTTCCTCCCCCCAGCCCCCACCCCCCCCGCATCCTCCTCCTCCTCCTCCACTTCCTCCTCCTCCTCCTCCTGACCCACATAGAGGGTCGTCTTCGTCCCCGCACCCTTCTCGGCATGGGCGGTGACGGACTCCACCACCGCGTCCACATCGTCCGGATGAAGCAGGATCAAAAATCCAGCAACCCCTGGATTTACCTCTAGCAACTCGAAGATGTAGTTGCTGAGAACCAGGGGGTCTCGCTTGTCCGCCATGAAGGGGGACTTATGGACAAGGAGTCCAAAGTCCACACCATGTTCAAAGCGGGTCGCCACAGGGCGCCTCACATTGGCATCACCCATCGTAAACCCCTCAGGACCGCCAAGGCGACGGACCCCAAGGAGCTTTTGATGGTGCTCGCACCAAGCGTGGGCAGCAGCAAGGGCCATTATCAAAGAATATGAAAGCTTTGAGAGCTAAAGCGAAAAGGGGAAACATAAAATGAAGCGCGATAACCCACGCGATAACCCACGCGATAACTAGGTTATCGCGCGATAACCCCCGCGATAACCCCCGCGATAACTAGGTTATCGCGCGATAACCCACGCGATAACTAGTGCTCTAACCCCGTTCTAACCCCGCGATAACTAGTTAGAGCACACAAAGATCAAATCGCAAAAAGTGCAAAACGGGCAATATCGAGCAAACGAAACATGGAAGGCACATTGTTGCATCATAGTGCACCCATGTAACATGTGAAATTCCGGGTTCCAACCATATTAACAACACCCAAAATTGGGGGGGTTCCGCACCACGCCCTAGAACGCTGCATCCCAGTATGAGCGCCAGGGGGACATTGTCCTTGAACCTGGCGACCAGGCAACATGGGATGGGGTGGGCCACGTGAGGGGGTGGTGTAAATACTTCGTGCAGCAAGAAATCGGAGAGCTGAAACTGCGCTAAGTACTTCTTGAGCCTGTGGTGGTCCCGCTTGGGGGAGGCCTGGATTATGGCCTGGGATCGCCCTTCAGGGGCAGCATCCCAGAGGGTGGTGTGCACGATGGGGTATTCGACCCCATCCACAGAAATCCAGGCAATTAAAGACTCCATTGGGCCCCAGAAGGCAGTTGCAGGGCATGAGTGATCACCAGACTGTCTGTTTGCCTGTCTGTCTGGTGCCTGATCTCTCTGCCTGTGGGCCCAAACGTTTTGAAACCGTTCATGCATGGGGTCATGATGTAGGTGGTGGAACTGGGAGACTCCTGGGATGACTACTCTGGCATCAATCGCCTGGCTGTCAATTATGCGCTGCCATTCAGCTTGTGTCTCTGCCGTCTGTTCGTGCAGAGCTTGGTGTTCACGCCAAACAGCCCAGATCTCAGACTGGGGTGCAGACAGGCATCCTCCAATGGGGACACCGGCATTCCCCTGCTCCAATATCATACACCCTAAAACAAACAGTGTGTTATGGTACAGCTCCCAGTTGATGTACTGGTCGACAAAACAGGCTGGGATGTTCCAGAAGGAGTCCTCTGCACTCTTTCCTAATCTGTCCAACACGCGGTCCCCTCCCTTATGTATCGCAAACACGGTGACATTGTTCCCTCTGTGTTTACCCACACGCCGCAGCGCCCACTTGAAGGATGTTGTAACTTCATGCTTTGGGATCGTCCAATACATGTCTTCCATGTCTTTTTCCATGACACGTACCTCTGAGTGTGATGTGCTGAGACGTGTGCACGCACGCGCAAAGTCCCGTGTGCCCACCATGAGGGGAAAGCCATACGTGTGTGCAGCTTGGTACAGGTTTTTCACCAGGACCTGCAGGCAACGACTAATGATCCTCGCATACCTTTTGAGAGGTACGGCGCAAAAAGCAATCACTTCGCGCCATTTCAGGAGGGCAGAAGCGCCAGTCTCAACAGATTTCCATTTTAACATGGTGAACAAGGAAGGAGGGAAGAGTTTGGGCGACCAGGATAAGCGGCAGTCAGGATCAAGTAACAGTTTGTCAAAAAAGGCTGTGGCAGGGTCTTGCGGCAGGTATGCGGGGTGACCCAGTCCCAGGGAAGCAGCCTGTGCCAGAACACCGTCGTGACGGGCCCTGTCGAGGATCTCTTTCACCGCTAACACACGCGCCGTGAAAGGGTTTGATCCCCACCCCCACACAGTGAACTTGGAGCCAAAGATGACATCCTGGTAATAGTGGAGGTCAACGAGGTTCCTGCAGACACCACTTATGGTGAAGAGCCGTTTGTCGAACACGCCACAGACAATCCCTGCTTTATGTACAGTGGAGGCAATGTGCTGTATGGACAGGCCTTGGAGGTCGGGGAAACGGGTTTCAAGTAACGCCACATCATGAGCCGTAATGTTGGTGATATCACTCATTAGATCCTCAATGTTTCTGTCGGCAATGGAGGTGTCGTGTGGGGCCAGGGGGAGTCTCATGGTGGCCAATTTATTTTCGAGGGTGCACAGGTGCGACTCCATCTGTTCAGGGGTGGGAAGGCATGCTCTTCGAGCGTGGGAACTCAATACTTGCCCTGCATGGGACCCGAACACACATACCCACTGCTCAGTAGAGCGGAAGATGACGTGGTTGACAGAGTTATGCAGGGCGGGGTACTGCTCCATCCATTTCGCGCAACAACATGGTTTAGCGTTCAGGCAGGTGATGCCTTTCAGCAGCACCTGGCGTTTGCCCTCATCAGAGAGGTGTGTGATGCGTGCCCCTACTTGCTTGTTGGCAGCCAGAATGGGCCGTCGTGTTACGTGTATGTCTGAGAGGAGGGTGAGCTGTGTGCGTGCAATCGCGGGGGCTGCGGATTTGGGGCCATGCCTGACAGCGTCACAAATCCTTCTGGGCGCTCTTTTTGATGTATTTACAATAGAAGCGCACAATTCCCTGAGGGGTCTTGGCAGGTTGGCTTTCAAGTAATGAGACTTCACAATTTGCTTAATAGTAGTCTGGGTTGTAGCGCAGAGTGCTGGTACTCTCAGAACTATGCGCCTGGGCATGGAAAAAGAGCACTTGGCCTTCAGCACTTTCTGCAGCAGTCTGTACAAAGCCTCATACTGCTTGGGGCGTATATAATTTTTCGCTTGGACAGTGAGGCCAATCAGTGTCGTAAGATCAGTTTGTGTGGCCTTTTGTTGGAGAATGTGGTTCACAGTGGTGGCTAGCTGGCTACATTTCGCTGGTGCGAGCTTGTGATTGAAAACATTCATCCACAGCGCATCATTCAGGGAACCCCTGGGCTGTGTACACAATGCAAAAGCAAAACGAGCAAAAGGCTCAACAGTTTTTGTCAGAACATAACCTGCAGATCACAGTCAAGCAGTGCAGCGCGTGTAGCTTGTCTACTTGTACTTGGTTGCAGGTTGGTGCAAAGGCAGATTCATAGAATCGTTCACGCGAGTCAATGACATGCGGTGCAGTTTGCTCAACAGGCAACATGATCGCGGACAGGGGTCCTTTCGCCGCCAGGATGCGTGCAAGTGAAGGGGATTTGCCAAAGCCTGCTGTCCTGCGCAGAATTTTGTGTCGGGTACCCATGTAGTGATGCAGCAGGGTATTGGCTCGTCGCACATGCTCCGCGTAGCGCAGAATCGGACCAGACCAAAGACCAGACCGGTCCTCCGTCCGGTCTGGTAGCCAAAGGAATATAGAACCAATAGTGTTTCACGGAGTGCGGCACATTGGTGTTGCCAACCCACGGTGCCGGGTACCATAGCTTCACCCGACCACTCCGCATTCAGAACACTCATAGCATGACTCACTGGGGTGTCGCGCGACAGGCAGACCTGGAAAAGGGTATTAATTTTGAGCTGTCGATTTCTCGCAAACGGATTTGAAAATCATGTTGAAATCACTAAATTTGTTGATAATTTTATTTTGTTTCAAGAGAATTCCAACAATTAAATGCAGAACTTTCTGTTTTACTTGTCTGTTTTAGCGCGATAAGCACCTTGTTGCACCCTTGTTGCGCCCCTTGTCGCGCCCTTATCGCGCCCCTTATCGCGCGATAAGGGGCGCGATAACCCCCTTGTCGCGCCCCCTTGTCGCGCGATAAGGGGCGCGATAACCCCCTTGTTGCGCCCCTTACCCTACAAGGCTCGACCTAGGGCCATAAGCACAGAGACAGGTCTAAGGAGAGCCTCCGCAGCCAATAAGCTGAGGGAGGTTGTAACATATCAGGTCAATTTGGCCCAAAGGGCCAATGCCTTCAATTGTGTGGGGAACACACTTTTTGTGGTGACCTCGGCAGATGCCACACCACTTTGGAAATCTAGTGCAACAAGGTGTGACACCTCTGTCCACTGTTGGCTAGAAGTGGGAGATGCCGGGGCCCCAAACCTTTGGCCCACATGGTGGGCAATGTGGGGGGGGGATGATGCAGCTTATTTACTGGCCATGGATGCCACTCATGGCCTCAACGAACAAGTTGCTGACTTGGAGGCAAATGAGGATGTGGTTTGGCAAGGCAATGTATTAGGATTTAGCTGCATCATTACAGGGGATGGCAAGAATCTTCTTGCAGGAAATCCATCACGAGTATCCAAGTGTTGGATTTGTGATGATGACCAAAGCCTGCTTTTGTTCACCGGGTGCATGGATGGTGTTAGGTGGGGGGCCTACTTGAGATGCATCCCAGTAAGTAGAAGAGTAGGGGACTATGTCCATGCCACCAGCCGGGTCCTTTGCATTTTGGTCAAAAGACTTAGGAAGGAGCTCCATAGTAGGGGCATCCATCCAGGTGTGCGAGCATTGGATGCTATAGTGAATGATGTTAAGGAAGCTTGCAAAGGCATCCCAGAAAGTGAGCGCATTGCCCCCAGAAGGGCTAAGGAGCACACTTTTGACCTAACCATGGCACTTGCATTTATGGCAAAACCTGTGTGGCATGGTGAGATGATTAACGTGGTGAAGCACTATATGCCCGATGTTGTTAGCCCTGCAGGGCCCTATATTTGGGTGGTGGTGCACACCTTGCTTCGCCAATTTGCAACAATTCACCATTTTTGGCGACAAAAGTCATACTTCAATGAACCCGAGGTCCTTTGTTATTGCAAGGCTGTTGAACAATTTGCAACTGGGTGGGGTGACCTTGGGTGGAAAGTGAGCACATGGGTCCATTGGACATGTGCCCACTCCCCCTTTTTTGCAAAGAAGTATAGAAACTTCTATATTTTCTCTAGTATACCTAGTGAAAAGAAAAATAGCCCTTTTAAAAGGGATTTGCACAATAGTTGCAAAGGTTGGGCATTGCTCAACCCCGGCCTATCAATTTTCTCCATGGGCCATGTTGTAAATATGTCTAACCTTGACTTAGGTCTCTTGGCAAGGAAGATCATGCAAGCAAAAGAGAAGGAGAGGCGTGGCATCCTCTTGGGGAGGAAGTACTTGAAATAAGGGGGCCCATTGTGTTATGTGTCATGCTTGCGAATGTGAAGGGCGTTCGGAGGGACCTTTGGGGGGGTGCACTAAGGGGTGCACTAAGGGGTGCACTAAGGGGGGTTAGTGCGCACTAAGGGGGTGCACTAAGGGTGCAACAAGGGGGGGGTTGTTGCGCAACAAGGGGTGCACTAAGGGTGCACTAAGGGGTGATGTGCAAATTTGAAAATCGGTGTTGTACCCCTAGGAACGAAGAACCCAGGGGTGCTAGGGCACAAACAAGCACTCCATGTGCCTATGAGGTCCCTCCAACCCCCCCCATGGCCTAGTAAGGTAGTTTAGGGGGCTTTGAAAAAAGGGTGCACTAAGGTACCCTTTTCCAGGTGCGCCTGGTGCGTGACACCCCAACACATGAGCCTTCTCGCCTCCAAAGAAACGAGAACTCCTACGACCTACGGTACTAATTTTGTACCCTTCTGCAGCAGGGGTACGGTGCCATTCTTCCAAAGAAAGGAGGCACATGTTGAAAGCACACACTTCGTTCCGCTTATGATGGCCACATTCTTCGGCTTCCACAAGCCACAGGAGTACGGACAAGAACCCCTTTGACGGAACTTGTGCCACCTTCCGGCAAAAAAAAGCGGGGGAATTGTTTTCAATCGAGCAAAATAGTGATGATAAACGTATGAAAAATGCACACATACCATTCTGCATCAAAAGGATAAACCTAATTGGGAATGGCTATGCACGACTCGCGCTTAGGACTACTGTAGAATCGGGGTTAAAGACGCTAATAATAATGGTCTCATTTTGTGTTAGCGTCTAGCGTCCGTGTCTTTTAATCATAATGTCTCCAAAAAGGTTCGCGTCTCGTGTCTTTTTTTTATCTCGCGTCTTTTGACCTATTTGTTGCTTCGGGGCCCTACGGGCTCCCTAGTCGTCCCCTAACCACCAAAAAAAGTGTTAACAACATCTGAAGTAGTGGCCTCTTCATCTGGCTCAGGGTCACCTGTGGCTATCTGAGCCTCTATGTCATCCTGTGGATCATCAAACCGACGGACAGGTGCCCTCCAAGCCCAACGAAACACGGAAGCATACAATGACCGAGGAAACATTTCATTTGCCAAGCCGACCCAGCAATGACCCACCAAACACTTCATTTGCCCAGCCGAACCAGCGGGAAATGCGTTGGTGGGTTGGTGGGTTCGTTCGTTCGTTCGTTGGTTTGTTCGTTCGTTCGTGGTGTGGCTCCTTTGTTGGTGTTCGTTCGTTTGTTCGTTCCTTCGTTCACCGGCCGTCTGTTCGTTCATCGTTGTTCATGCTTGGTCGTCGTCGCCGTCGTGCTTGGTCGTCGTCGTGGACCACAGGACCCCGTCGTCGTCGTGCACCACAGGACACAGGACCGCAGAACAGAAGACCGAGGTCATGGTGAACGAGGCAAATGTGAACACAAGGCAAATGCGAAAACAAGGCAAATGTGACAGAAATGGCACATGCGTGAAATGGGACAGCGGTACAATGATCTTCACCAAAGTGACCACCAGATTGAAAGACATTCACAAATATGGATGTTTTAGCTAAGAAAAAACACTGCAAGATCCATTTTTCAAAAAAAAAAAAAACAAATTTTAACAAAGATGTTCCATCGCTGTAAAATGCAACTGTTTCATTTTCCTTCGTTACCGAAGGAAAGGAGCGAACCGTCGCACGCCAGATGGAGAGGTTCGGCAGACCTACGCATTCCCTTTGGGCCACACCCCTCGCATCTAGCAATGTCGCAACTTTTATTAATGACCAAACCATGCCGTCGCCTGTCGCGTCTCGCAATCAAGAAAAATTTTCGCGAGCGTGAGGGGAAACTTTTGTGAGGGGAAACTTTCGTGAGGGGAAACTTTCGTGAGGGGAAACTTTCGTGAGGGGAAACTTTCGCGAGGGGAAACTTTCGTGCGAAAATTTTTCTTGACGACAATTTCCCTCACGAAAATTTCCCGCACGAAAGTTTCCCCTCACGAAAGTTTCCCCTCACACTCGCGAAAATTTTTCTTGACGACAATTTCCCTCACGAAAGTTTCCCCTCACGAAAGTTTCCCCTCACGAAATTTTCCCCGCTCGTTAAATAATGCCCCACCACAGACCTCGCGTCCGCGTCTTTAACCCCAATTCTATAGTAAGCGCTATTTCTACTTAGCCATTCCCACCTGCCGCGGCCCAGGTGGTGCCATACTTCCAATGAATGGAATGGTTGAGTTTCAAAGTGGCAACTGCACCGAACAAAGCTGCAGGTTGGGGAGAGCCTGTTGGATGAGTTTAGTCTGTAAGCTGCAACAAGCCGCTGTATGTATGTATGTGACTGCTTCTCAAAGTTGTCAAGCATTCGAGTTTACATCATGGTTACATTATGTGCACACTGAATATTGGAACACATTGCTATAGTTTCTCTCCCTACCATCAGTATCAGTCAAATTGCATCCCTGCAGGTCTGAAGTTGGACGCGCGTGCTGGTATCCACATATCATCCCTAGTCCTGCATAGCCATTCCCGTCTATGCACAGGAAAAGCCGCGGGGGCCCCGTCGGCCCGTGTACACAGAGGGTTGATTTTCGGGATTCGCTTGGTACCTACTGTAGACTACACCACAGTAAACAGAGGCTTTGAGCCCTTGTGGTTTCTGATTGGGGCCCGCATATTGCAGCACCCTCTTGCTCAGAACGGTCGGAAGTTGGCAGCAAGGAGAAAGGAGGGGCATAGTAAGATATTGCTTGGCGGTCACTCCGCCGCAAACAACCTGTGTTGGTTGATTTCTGGAGCTTGCATGTCAACCGGGACCTTGGCACAAGACTGGATGGAGAAAGCGGTTGTCAGCTTGGAATCAAACCAATCTTCTTGACAAGGAAGCTGTGTTTGGACCTCATACCACACCCTTCAGTGAATCCAAGTCTTCCATAACCCCATCACTCACTCCCCTCCAAAAGACATAATAGCACACCAAAAGCGTGGGGTGATTACGCGTGTGTGCACAATCCAGACTTGATTACTAGATGTGTTCAGCCCGAATACACCACGCATGCTCCGCTCACTGGTCCCCAATTTGGTAAAAAAGGCAGCCCATTACCGCCTGCCTGCAACAGGGACTCAGTTTGCACATAACATCAGCACCATTGCACGTACCTTCCTCGCTAAAGGCTACCCAATAAACTGGTGGAAACACAGTTTACTACGCAAGGCCTCTTCCCTTGATCTGCAGGGCCCTGCGCGTGCGGGCATCAAGCTCGCGATGACCTCACCCCAGCCGGCAGTAAACGAAGGTCCGACAATGTAGGCAAAAATCAGGCGCAAACAAAAGCCAGTGTGAGTGGGAGTGTAACGTACACTGCATGGTCCCAGGGGGGCCCTGAGCTGCCCAGTACCAACTTGTTGTTGCTACACTCGCACCCTTCTTTGCACAGAAACGCCAACGGCATTGTGTCCCCTGTTTTGTTGTCGTGTTGGGCTGAGGATCTTGCGTGTCTCTCCAACTTCGTCCTACAATCCCGGGAACCAAGCACCAGTCGACGTGCAAGGAAGTTATACACTGTTGTGTTTACTATCGTACTACCAAGCGTAAGAAAGACACTTGGGTTCTCTTCATCACCGCCATCGCCAGTACTTCGTCATCGCTGTCAGCATGAGTAATATGAATCCCAATTTCACCAACCTCTTCAGCCAGTGGGTCGCAGCGCAAGCTCCGGGTTCGTCTACCTCAAGCCCTGCGTCTGGTGATCCTGGTACGACCGCTGGCGTATCGACTATGGCATCAAATCCTTCGTCTTTCCCGCCAGCCGCGAGTTCAGGCGGGCCCCCTGGTGCAACCGGCACCCAACTCAACCAGCTCGGCAACCAGTTTTTTCAATTCCTGCATGCCCAGCAGGCCTCCCCAGCCGACCCGAACGCGTCCACGTCACCCGCATCCGCCACAAACTCCAGCGCGTCTCCCCAGGCAAGCCCTGCCAGCTCGTATGCCGAAATGTTCAAGGCTTTCCAACAGTGGGCGCAATCAGGCGCTGGCCCAGCGAATCCTGCTGCCGCTCAGCCATACCCGTCGGCGCCGCCACCGCCCGCTCATCATGCGGCATCGACCGTTAACTTCGCCAACCTACGGGCCGGAAGCTCAGCACTCGCTATCCAGAATCAACGGAGGGCACTCCAGAACAACGGGGCAGACCACAACCAGGGGAAAGGAGGAAAAGGCGGCTTTCCTAACCAACCCATTTGCCCAGGCTGTGGTGGACCTCATGGATGGCAGAGCTGCCCCAATCTGGCCCAGCATGAAGACGCGGTGTTCAGTCACATCATTGTCACGGAACAGGCAAAGTATGAACGTGATCAGAACCGGGCACGCATCAACGCAAAAATTATGGCGGCGGGGTTGGACCCCATGGCCTTCAATTTCAATCGCAGCAATAACGGCCCGGGCTACGGTGCGCCAGTTAACGTCATGGCCCAACTGTCGGGGGGGTCTACTGGCACACCCAACTACGGAGCGGCGTTTCCTTTCCCCAATTCAGGACCGAGCCCGCCGGCGGGGACTGCATCAATGGGCCAAACGCACAGCCCCAGTCCTAACACCGCCGAGATGTTTCAGCGATTCCAGGAGTTCATGAACCAGGCAGCGCACGACACACGTGCAGGCACTTCCCAGGGGAATGCGGCCCAGGGCCAGCCAGGCACTGGGGATGGCAACCGTCAGCGACGACACATCAACGTGGATATTGCTGAGTTTGAGGACGTGCTCGACACACCGCTGCCTCCCCGCGATAAACGGAAACGCTGTGACCGCACTCCGGGCAATGATGACACGCGATCACCAGCCCCAAAACGTGGGGAACCTGGCGACGACGACGACGTCCTGCGTGCCCTGTTCAGTGATCCACCTGACGCCGCCCCTGCCGCGCAGGACACCCAGAACGAAATCGCTCAACTCCAGCGTCAAGCGGCAGAAGCTAAACGCCGGCTCGCAGAGCTACGCGGCGCGAGACCTGCTGCCCGCCCTGTAACGGAGCACATCCCGGGGATGCTAGATATCCAGGCCAGGCGGTGTCTCACACATGCCCTGCGCACCCCCAAGGAGAACGACACCGTCTTTGTGGTTTCATACTCCACTGATGAGTCCAAATACTCCTACAAGAAGGGAGTGGTCCAGCAGGTCGACCGCGAGTTCGTCTACATCCTCCCTGCCGACGTACCTGAGGATGCCATGGAGGACGCCGCCCCGTCCGTCCACGAACGTCACTGGCTGTTCCGTGACGAAACTAAGGCGGCTGCTGCCATGTCAGCGTTGAATGACCTCTTGCGTGTAAACTAGTTGCGATAGAGAGTGTGAATCATGGGGCAAGCTGAAACGGCTGTGTCATCAGGGGCCCCTGGACTGCACAAGGAGACTCAACCGCGCATCCACACAAATCACGGGCCTCATTCGAGGCCTGCATGACACGTGTGAACTTCTATCTACAAAGTCCACCTCCCCAGGATGCTCTGGATTACGTAGTGCGGCAGGGAAGCTCTACCGGGTTTTCCTAAGTCTACCCTTAACTGGTCCAGCCTGCCCGTTTTGTGACCCGTCGATTTATGTGCCGGCGCACTATGCCGGCCACCAGCTGGAAAAAATAGGTGCCTGGTACAGCGAGTCCGCCCGATTTCTACAACACTCCTCCCATGCTTCCCAAACTAATACGCCTGCCTACCACCGCAATTGCCCCTCCTCCCCAACTGAAAAATGCCACTGCTCTGGATCCCCCGCTGGGTTTCCAATCCTGTGGTCACGTGAAATACTGTCTAGATTTAGATTGGGTGTTCTCAGCTCACCTACGCTCACTGCATGGTGGGACACCTGGGTTGCACGATTCACACATGTCTCCACATGGTGCTCTGTCACGGCCACGCACGTGTTCCGTTTTGCCGACTGGGTAATTCAGGAACTCACTACCTGGGCCAACCACCTGGATCTGGGCTCTGTCGGCCTCCTCCCCAAGGCCTGGGCCCGTACTCTCGCCCGGTCTTTCGGGGTGGCGTCCGACAACTCAGGCGTGTCACTGTTGTCCCCGTTTTTCGACAACTGGTCTTACCGTGGGTTTGATGCCCACGAAATGGCGTCCATAGTATGCCCTGTCTTCACCAACGGGGTACACACGGTTCCGTCCAACACTCAGCGCACACGTCTCCTCTGTGATCTTTTGCTATCAATTGATCGCACACCTCTCACTGGCCATTTACTATTTTTTCCCGCGGGTAGGAACCCTGCGGCCGAGTGGAATTCCCTTTTCCCCTACCTCGACAGGTTCATTTTCCAGCAACTTTCCACAGGGCTGCGCGCCAAAAAATTATTTTCCAGCGATTCGGGCCTGCCATCTGGCTTATTCACACTGTGGTGGGTGGGAACCCCTGATGCTCACCTGCCTGAGGCGTCAGACACTATCCATAACTTGTGTTTCCTCGCTCACAGAAGTGGTGCGCGTGTGACCGCGCCCACAACTGTGTTTGAGCAGGCACCTGCCACCAGCCCCAGCTTTTCGTCCGTGTGGCGCGACGAAGTGAACCGGAGGAGAGACCTGCTGGCGCCCCGATGGTGCCCGAAGCGACGTGTCACTGTGTCCAGAATAAAGTGGGAGAGTGTTTTCCAGTCCTGGGACAGAATCAACGACCACCTGAAGTTTGCGCCCCAACCCCATGTGCGAAAGCTCCACGCCCTCCGACGGACACGGGCCTCCACGACCACCAAGGGCACCTGGATTTATGCGTTGTGGACGGCCGAAAATAAACATATTTACATCGGCCAAACCGGAGGCCGCCTGAACCGTCGCTCCGTCGGGGCTCGAGGCTCCGAGCACATCAGGCTCGGGTCGGATTTTATGCGAATACAGGGCGAAAAACTCCGTGTCCCATCAAATGTGTACAAATGGATTTCGAAGGTGGGCCCCGAAAAATTCGTAGTCACACCCCTCGAGTGGGTCGCACCACACAGGGCCGACAGAGCTGAGCAGGAATGGATGACACGGTGGGGGATCTCAGCGCTATTCAACCAGGACTTACCATCCGTGGCCTCCAGAAAATGGCTGTTTTTGACGGACCGAAAAATCTGGAAGGCTGAGCTTGCTTCAGCAGGGGGCACCGTGCTCGACGTGGCGTCTGACATTTTGAAAAAAGACAGGCCACCGTCGCCCTATGATTACTCCCCCGAGTTGCTGCTGTCCCTCCTCCCAGCGACAGCTAAACTCCTTCCTGCTGGGCAACACCGGCTCCTATACACGCGCATTGCCAGCCATTTTATGATTTACCACAAGTCCTTCCTCCCGTACTCCATACCAGTAAAAATACCACTACTGTCCGCGCCAGAGCAGACGACCATCAAACACAGATTGCATGACGTCATTGATCGACATGGCACATGGCCCCCATCCCTAAAGGCATACGTGAAAGCGTGCATCCGGATCATTGTATCCCGCTCCCGGTCAGTGGGTGACTTGCTGATGCACTCCAGCCTTACGCGCATGCCGACACATGTATTGTCTCACCCCGGTGAACCGTGCCCGTGCCAGCAGTGGCAGGGAACCCCAGGTTTTCACTTCCACCATGGACATATGGTATTCAGGGACCCGGGGCTGGTGCGCCACTTCCACAGCAAATTGCATCCAGAGGTCTTTTCACAGAACATGAAAAACGCTACGCTCCCCTCCTGGAAAGTGCTGAAAGACCATGTCAACACAGCGTTTGAAGGCATCTTTCCAAACCTGCCTGACACACGCCAGGACACTGCAGTGGACATGGTCTGTGCGCTGCAAACCTGTTGCCAGTCCAATTATATGGACAAAATTCGAACCGCTGACAAGCGGGTGTATGCGCCATACATAGAAAAACAACGCAAACTCCTGCCTGATTTTCTTGTCGTCTCCCCCATGGATAAGGCTGTTCAGGTTCCCATCTTTGCCTGTCACGAGTTCTGGAAACACGTCCACCATGACACCTTCTTTCAGGGTGGTCGCTATCGGGAACTGTTCCGGTTTTCGTCACACAATGACGCTAACGTCGCCACGGCATGGAGCCTCATTGACTCAATGTCTTTGTGTGTTTTGGGTAAACCATCTGACCTGTCCAGATCCGTTGGACTGTCCCCACTCTCCAGAGACGAGCAGGTGAAGGCTTTCTCCCATCATCGTCAATACCCCTCCTCCTTGAGGCTGAAAAATCGTATATCCACACAGGTCGACAGCCAGTTGAAACGCATACGCTCCTCCCTGCCCTCTCCCGCGGCTTGGCCCAGATTGCTCACGCTGGGGTTTTCGCACACACTGTCCGTGGGTGACCTGCGGCATTCAACACGTCCCCCTGCAGCGTCGACACGCGTTACACGGACCGCTCGGATTACCCGCAGCAACCGCGCCCGACCACCTGCACGCTCACGCGCACGCACACAGACGCCAGCCATTGGGCCGCCCCTACCGCACACAGACCGGGTTCAACCCAGTGATGTCCCGTTCTCCGCGCCCTTTTTCAAGCACCCCAAATCGCGTCCACTTTCGGTCCGTGCCCCAACCACACGCCTACTCCCCAAGCACAAATGGCTGGATCATGACACAACAGCAAAGATTAAACTACGGGAGGTGATACAACACCACACACACCCGTTCCGTCAAACCTTGCGGCACCTGGGACGGGCCCTGACGCTCCTGTGGAAATTTGCTGCCCGACAGCCCTCGTCCATCGAAATCATTGCAATGGACCAGCTGCTTAGCTTCGTTAGATCACACCCACCAGTGACACCCCAGCAAAACTGGACCGAGCTGGACCTGGTTGAGATGTTTCCCAATATACCGCGCCATGAAATACCGAAGTCTGTCGAATTTTTTTGGAAACTGTTTTGCGATGGTAAACCGAAACCGCACCACGACCTGGGTTTTAAAATCCATAAAGCAGGTGTGAAACAGCTGGACGCGCTCGCACGTAAGTCTGGGGATGCAAGTTTCCATTTTCTGACGTATAATGACCTCATGTGCCTGTTGTCCTGGGACACCTCTTTCAACGACCGCTTCTCGCATTTTTCCTCTGTGCTGGCCCAAACGACTGGTACACCGATTGGCGGGAGCTGCTCGGCCCAAGTGGCATGCCTCACCCTGCTCCTATTGGAAACTAAACTCCGTACATTGCACCCTGACTTCCCGCCAGTGTTGCGCTACCGGGATAACTTTCTTGTGATTCCTGATTCGCCGGACAGTGTCAGAGGATATAATATAGAACGTGTCCAGCAAGTCCTGTCTGAAATTTCTGGTATGGAACTAACTGTAGAGGGAGCAGGGCAGTCACTTGACTTCCTGGAATGCACACTCTCCATCAGTGAAGGAATCCCAGGTGTGTCATTGAAGCAACCAGTTTTCAGTGGGTATGCAGGCATGTCCTCCCCAACTTCCCCAGCAAAATTACTAGATGTGTTCAGCCCGAATACACCACGCATGCTCCGCTCACTGGTCCCCAATTTGGTAAAAAAGGCAGCCCATTACCGCCTGCCTGCAACAGGGACTCAGTTTGCACATAACATCAGCACCATTGCACGTACCTTCCTCGCTAAAGGCTACCCAATAAACTGGTGGAAACACAGTTTACTACGCAAGGCCTCTTCCCTTGATCTGCAGGGCCCTGCGCGTGCGGGCATCAAGCTCGCGATGACCTCACCCCAGCCGGCAGTAAACGAAGGTCCGACAATGTAGGCAAAAATCAGGCGCAAACAAAAGCCAGTGTGAGTGGGAGTGTAACGTACACTGCATGGTCCCAGGGGGGCCCTGAGCTGCCCAGTACCAACTTGTTGTTGCTACACTCGCACCCTTCTTTGCACAGAAACGCCAACGGCATTGTGTCCCCTGTTTTGTTGTCGTGTTGGGCTGAGGATCTTGCGTGTCTCTCCAACTTCGTCCTACAATCCCGGGAACCAAGCACCAGTCGACGTGCAAGGAAGTTATACACTGTTGTGTTTACTATTGGAGTCGAGAGCTGTGGTGCGGAGGTAAACATTGACAAGCGTGTGTACTCTTGGCATGCTTGTGGAAAGTTGGATGAGGTCGCCGTAGTGTATTATCTTTCCACGATGTGTCGCATTCGAGTTTTCGGCGCGATTAGAAATAAAAGGTGATTCATACATGGTATGCCAATAAGGACAAGAGAAACAAAGCGCTCAACATGTGAGTGCATCATGGTATGTGCAATACATGAGTACACGACGAGCGTGTTTCTGCATATTACGCCCGTATCACAGAAATCCGTTGCAAAATTGTGGCTGCTTTTTAGCACTTGCTCGCGTGCTTGCAGCCCTTTGCCACCTGACGAGTGATTACGGGTACCTTGAAGGCCTACATTCTGATAAGGCACATAGACGCAGGGAAAATCCCGGGGAATTCCATCGCCAGGAGCACAATGAGTGACTGGTTTGGAACGTGAAAAAATCTTGCGTGGCAAAATGCGCCACTTCCCTTGTTGAAACAATAATTACGATTTTTGTCTGGAGACCTTTGATTCTACTTACGTTCCCCGTATGCACACTACCCCACACACCCTCCTCTCATTTCGAGAAAGTCTCAAGAACAAGCTCAGTTTCCTCTTGTTGTACCAATTCTCCGCGGCTTGCGATATCGAGCAAAGTTCCTCTGCCCTTGGTGGTGGCTTTACTGACAGAGTCGGACAAAGCCAATCGTCGTCGGGGGCGTCTGCGGTCTCAATGCACGATATCCACTCACGATATCACTTTCTGCACAAATAAAGAGTGGTCCTGTTGCCGCTGTAATGCGGGCGCTGTTCAGGTCCCTGTGGTATAACATTTTTAATTTCGTTTCTTCGACATCTCCGAAGCCTTTTCCCCGAAACAGTGTATTTCAGACACTCTTTGGATTTCTTCCTCTCTGCGGGCCACCATGTGTCCCTGCACCTGCCTTTTTTCAGCGATATGCGTGCCGCGAACCAGACTGATGGAAGACCGACTATCCGGTGAAAATCCACTCATCACCGTCACCAAACCGCGTGAGCCTGGAAGTACTACGTGGGATGCTGGAAGTTCGGACAGTGCATCGGCAGGAAGCTCCAGAACGAGTGCAGACATATCCCACTATGCGAAGCAGTTTGGAATCAATCCAGAGACGGATGCAGAACTGATGTGGATTGCTCGTGAAGCGATGGAGACTCCGCTGCCACCAGGTTGGTCACACGTGGTTGATGACGGACAAGTCTACTATATGAACTCCTTCACTGGAGAAGGTTCTGCGGAGCATCCCATGAGTGGTTACTACCGCACCTTGTTTTACAAACAAAAAGTCCAACACCCCGAGGGCCTTTCGCACGTCAACCCTTTACCCATGTCGCACTACGACGGGAACGAAAGTCCTCCCACTCGCTCGTGGGTGCAACAACCCAGAAGCGCTGCATCCGGAACTGCTGATGGTGGGCTTGGGAAGCCGACCGTGGTATCCTCCACGCAGGTGTTAATTTCACCCAAGGAAGCGCTATTGGAGGGTGGAAATGTGACGTCTAAGCCGCCCCTGCGTATGGAAATTCTGTCGGCTAGAACAAGCCAAGAGCGATGCAAGCGTTCGGGTGGTGTTACTATAAACTTGAGTCGGTCTCCGTCACCACCCTCCCCTTCACCTCACAAAGGTAAGGACACGGTGCCCGACACATCTTCGTTCTCGTCGGTTGAAAGTTCAGACGATAACGTTCAACGAAATTGCGTCTCTGTGAAGGCAGCGGAGAAATTTGCCCCACAACCACCGAAAGATTGCTGTTGTGAACAACTGCAGACTCAGGTCCAACGTTTGCAGTTGCAGGTCAACGAGTTGCAGTTGCAAGTGCGGAAGCAGGAAGATATGCTCGCGGATCACAAGTCTGTCGTGGAGGAAAGGGACGCGTTGCTCTCCGCCGTCAAAGATCGTTCCTCAAAAGGCACAGAAACCAGCCTTGTGGGCTCGAGCAGCAACAGCACTCCATCGGCGAGCACGTTCTTGCCCACAGCTTTATCGCAATTGATTGAAAACGGAGTGGACATGCGGGAGTTGAAAGAACCCCAGTTGAAAGCTATGGCACAGTACACCGCCAATGTTGTGCAACATTGCGTCACCGAATATGCGCGGCACTATGAAAACAACAATTTTTGGAGGTTGCAGTGCATGGGAACGCAGATGCCAATTGCTCACGGCCAACTTGAGCAGAGAATTTCTTCGATGGAGCACCACTTGTCGCACTTAGAACAAAGAAGAGGTCGCATGGGTGTGTGACTGGAGCCAAGGCTTACAAGTTGCTTCAAAGTCAAATGTCATCTTGAGGGGGTTTTGGCATGACGCCATGGTGTGTTGTTCTCGTCTGCAGCTGGCGGCGCCTACTGGCCGATCGCCATTCGCTGCCCTTCCCTTGGACCCTTTCCCTCCATAGGCGGTGGTGCCCATCGGCCTCTCACCACCCTGTGACCTTCCTCTTCCTCCCTGCCCTAACCTTCCCTCTCCCCTTCCCTTTCCTTTCCCTTGGCCTTTCCCTCCGTAGGCCGTGGTGCCCATCGGCCTCTCACCACTCCTTCCCTTTCCATTCCCTTGTTCGGTGGTGCCAACATCATCTTGAGGGGGGAGGTCTTGGGGGGACACAGCGTCTTGGGCCATTTCAACATTTCTCTTTTAGCCTTTCTCTGTCTTCGACGTGGGGCTGTGGAATGAGGTTTCAGCTCCACCAAAAAAGCTCTTTGCAGAAATACTCTGCCTGAAGCTTTTGTGCGCACGCTGGCGGTGTTGGGGTGGGTGTTTACGCCTCCGAACCCCCCCCCCCCTGACCCCCGCGACGTGCCGTTGACGCATATACTCTCTCCAACCGCCTGCACCCTGAAAAGTGCAGTGCGCAGACTTTTGCTTCAGCTGCTTCGGGGGCTGGGGTGGGGCCTTCAGGGCCTGTGGGCGGTGGGTCAGAAGGCTGTCTCCTTTGGTGAATTTCAAATTCCCCAGCCGAACATCTCCTGGTGTGCGTTGGTAGGTGGTGGGTCAGCCAGGGCCCTAACATGACTCGCTCTCCAGCGCTCAGCATCACTAAACAACCCAAGTTATCAATCACCCTAGATTGCTTTTTGCAGATTCGGCCCTTTGAGCAAGCATGAGATCCTCGTGCTATGGCACTAGAATCATTTGGGGACCGATCCCCAACCAGAAAATCCCCATCGATAACGAGTTGAAGATCCCCGTTCTGTAGTCTCCCTGTGGGTCCAGGCGCTAATTCAGCCTGGACCGTATTATGTTGGTACCCAAATTAATTAGGTACCGAGTTTCAGAGTACATGATCTAGGGTGGACAATCGGGGAAATCAGGAGCTGTTGTGATGTGTCTTGCAAGGATGCTTGTAAAAATTGAAAATTGTGCAATAGGATGCAAGGTACTTGTAACCCTCAACTATACGACCTCTATTGTCCACCATGACTGATTCTCTACTTGCACCTCGCCGCGCGTACCAAACGGCTTGTCCAACGAACACTTGGTGTTCGGACCGTATTATTTGGGGACTTTATTGTTCGCTGGACAGAGGGGGGTTGAGGAGCGTGTGGCCATGGGCAAACACTTTCCACCACTGCAGTCTCCCCGTCCCTCTCCCTCTCCCTCTTGCCCAGAAAACAGCGAGTACTGACAAAAAGTCTCGCGCATCGATTTCCACAAGCTGGTGGAGAGGCTGGGGTGGCAGTACAGGGAGGAAGAATACAGGTGTCACGTACAGTGGAACTCTCTGACACTGTGGGCAGAGCAGCGCGACCGGGCAGCAGAGCTGCCAGACGAACAACGGTAGCCATCGATACTGCCCGCAGGAAGGAGCGACCGCCGTGTTATCATCCACAAATGTGATCTGATCGTGACACACAACCCATTTGCCTGCATGAGACCCGCAGATGGAGGTCACAAGCTCCCCTCAGGGGGCTTTTCAGTGCTTGCGGCTGCACTGAGCTAGTTGAATAATGTGTGGGCTGGGATCTGACGTCCGGGAAGGTCCCTCGTAGCACTGCAGATCAGATTTTTTGAGGGGCATTTATGTGCAGCGTATCTGAGCATGCGTTGTTGTCACAACGCATGGCCGAACCCGCGTTTGTTCGCCCCGCACCCCTGGGACTCCCCAAAACTATCTGTGTGCGTGTAATGTACAACAACTCGCACCTTGTCAAATGGGCTGCTTGCATCGTCGCCCTCTTGTTTGTGGTGTCTGGCTCCTGCTCCGTGCAATGATTTGGCAGCAGATGAGCACTGGAATGGTCAGGCACAGGGGGGCTAGTTCGCAGAGGAATTGGCAAGAGCAGTAGTACACCACTTCCGAATTTGTGCCCATGCGCACAGCAGATGTCGAGGGATTTGCATCACCCAAAGGCCAAGGTGCAAGCCCGGGTTACAACCTGTAAATGTGACGTGCTCGCTGTTGAGGGTTGTTATCGCACAGAAGAACGATGTGTATCAAGTTGCAAATCTGCCAATGGCACATACGAAAAAAATCACGCATGTTCACATGTCAAAAGAACAAAGAGTGATACGCACCATGATAGCAATTTTCCCTTCCACAACTCATCCATGCGACTTTTGGAACCTGGTTTGTCTTTCATTCGCAAACAACGGTCTGACTTGTCCTGTGGTCCTGTGGCTGCATGTTCTACTCGGCCACAATGATACAGACACCAGTTCCCCCTCCATCGCATCATTTGGGTGATAAACGACGAGAGAAAGTGTTGCCAGTTGCCCCTGACCATTGGGGGCAACGGCACGCGCAACGCGACTGTGCAAGTGCCAAGGCAGCCAGAGCCCAGGAGAAAGAAAATTGATGTTGAAAAGACACCACTGAAGCAGGAATGTATCCAGTATGCAGTATACCAGTATCCAGAGACAGCACTGTGAGTTTGATAAACACACTTGTGCAAATGTTCCCACAGGTTTTCTCGAGACCGTGCACATGCATCGTCCATTATACAGGAATATCAAAACATATTTATTTCACTCATGCAGCCAAATTCGTCCCAACCTTCGTCCTATGTACCCAAATCCCATCCTATGCACCTCCATTTGGGTGCTACAGATGTCAACCTGCGGTCCATGTACACCAAATTTCGTCCTCGACTTGTCAATTCTGGGAAGCGCTGTTCGCCCAGGGGGGTGGTTGTTGCACAAGGATAGTATGCACGAAGTCGCCCCCCCCTACCTCCCCCCCCTACCTACCCCCCCCCTACCTCCCCCCCCTACCTCCCCCCCCCTACCTTCCCCCCCCCTACCTCCCCCCGCTTACCTCTTCCCCTCCCTACCTCCCCCCCCCACCTCGTCTCCCCCCCCCTACCCCCCCCCCCTACGTTGCTACTCCTACCTCCCCCCCCCCCCACCACCAACCCCCCATCCTCCCGCCCTTCCCGATCAACCCCCGCCCCCCACCCCGGCCGGACCCTTGCGTTGGTAGACCGCCTTTTGGCTGCACAAGACTCCTGCGGTGGCCACAGACCGCCTTTTGTGTGTTCCGCCTTGTGTGTGCACCGCCTTGCCTGTGGCCCCTTAAATAACAAGACTCCTGCGGTGGCCACAGACCGCCTTTTGTGTGTTCCGCCTTGTGTGTGCACCGCCTTGTGTGTGCACCGCCTTGCCTGTGGCCCCTTAAATAACAAGACTCCTGCGGTGGCCACAGGCCGCCTTTTGTGTGTTCCGCCTTGTGTGTGCACCGCCTTGCCTGTGGCCCCTTAAGTAACAAGACTCCTGCGGTGGCCACAGACCGCCCTTTGTGTGTTCCGCCTTGTGTGTGCACCGCCTTGTGTGTGCACCGCCTTGCCTGTGGCCCCTCAACTAACATGACTCCTGCGGTGGCCACAGACCGCCTTTTGTGTTTACCGCGTTGTGTGTGCACCGCCTTGTGTGTGCACCGCCTTGCCTGTGGCCCCTTAAATAACAAGACTCCTGCGGTGGCCACAGACCGCCTTTTGTGTGTTCCGCCTTGTGTGTGCACCGCCTTGCCTGTGGCCCCTTAAGTAACAAGACTCCTGCGATGGCCACAGACCGCCTTTTGTGTGTTCCGCCTTGTGTGTGCACCGCCTTGTGTGTGCACCGCCTTGCCTGTGGCCCCTTAAATAACAAGACTCCTGCGGTGGCCACAGACCGCCTTTTGTGTGTTCCGCCTTGTGTGTGCACCGCCTTGCCTGTGGCCCCTTAGATAACAAGACTCCTGCGGTGGCCACAGACCGCCTTTTGTGTGTTCCGCCTTGTGTGTGCACCGCCTTGTGTGTGCACCGCCTTGCCTGTGGCCCCTTAAATAACAAGACTCCTGCGGTGGCCACAGACCGCCTTTTGTGTGTTCTGCCTTGTGTGTGCACCGCCTTGCCTGTGGCCCCTTAAGTAACAAGACTCCTGCGGTGGCCACAGACCGCCTTTTGTGTGTTCCGCCTTGTGTGTGCACCGCCTTGTGTGTGCACCGCCTTGCCTGTGGCCCCTTAAATAACAAGACTCCTGCGGTGGCCACAGGCCGCTTTTTGTGTGTTCTGCCTTGTGTGTGCACCGCCTTGCCTGTGGCCCCTTAAGTAACAAGACTCCTGCGGTGGCCACAGACCGCCTTTTGTGTTTACCGCGTTGTGTTGCACCGCCTTGTGTGTGCACCGCCTTGCCTGTGGCCCCTTAAATAACAAGACTCCTGCGGTGGCCACAGACCGCCTTTTGTGTGTTCCGCCTTGTGTTCGCCCCGCCTTCTGTGCGTACCGCCTTGCCTGTGGCCCTTCAAAGAACTTCACCCCTACGCACCACCTAACCGTTCTTTTCTACGGCTCCCTTCTCGCCCAAACACCTCCACCCCATCTGCAAAGAGGAGACCAATGCAAGCACAACAGCCACGAAATCAAAACACGAACTGCGACCCATGGTGAGTGATTGCTACCACTCGAGTCCGATGTGTTGCTGCACCGTATGCAGCGCCAAAGTCAACACGTGACTATGAACAGAAGAACGAGTATGGACGCAGGGTGCCAAGCATGGCGGCACACCAAGGAATGCAGAAGACAAGCGACAAGCCACCGCAGTAGGAACACAATACCACGGCATAGCGGCCCACGCAAAAGGTGCCATATATGATGGACTCAAACAACGGAGGACACAGGTGAAAACTTAAATACAGTGTGTAACCAATGGGCACCATGTGCCAATGGCACCATGGGAGTGATGAATGCAAGTAGACGGTGATGTAGACAGCACGTACTTACACCGCTCACCGACTACTCCGGAACACCAACCTTCGGCTGCTGCTTCTCCACGGTCTTGTTCGGCAGCAAGAAACTTTTTGGCGGCACCAGCTGCACGCGCTTATTCCAGTCGACTTGCTCCACACCATACTGCTGCATAATGGGGGTTGGGCCACGCACAGGCAACAACACGATCCACAGTGAAGGCAGCGGTGCCATGGGGGACTTCTTCGTCAGCAGCAGCAACATCCCCTCATACTGAAAGCGCAGCAGCACGGCCTTACCTGTTGCAAGGACAAACGGACGAAAGTAAAGAAGAGATGTATTGCGACCAACAAAAGGCCCGTTCGCAACGCATGTGTAGTTGTACACACCCACTGTACTTGGGCACTTCACTTGCCCCTTGCCGAAGATGCCCTTCATCACCGGGCGGACCGCGATGGGTTCGTTGCCACGCAAGCGCAACAAGAAGAAGGTCACAATTTTGTCGTAGTTCGCCACAGACAAACCGGAGGGTGGCTCCCGCAACTTTTGGAAGTCCTGCGCCTCTTTGTCCGCATCCCACTCCTTGAAACCCCCAACTTCAATACTAAGGGTCCTCTGCTGATTCCTGACGCCCTCCGACATTACCACTTCATGGTGCCTCAACTTGTCGGGGACTAGAAAGACGAAACATACCCATGTGACGAAAGAAAACGTGATATGCGTAAAGTGTCAGCAAACCTACGGAGCAGGAACACGACGAAGCAGGAACCTTCGCTATCCTTCTTCTGTGCCACGGCCTTAGGGGCACGGCCCGGAGGAAGGGGTGCAGGAGCTGCTGCCTCATCTGGCATCGCGTCATCACCGTGCAATTCACCTTCGTCAACAGTGGCCTCTTTTTCCGCGGCTGGATCACCTACAATGATAAGAGTAACATGATGGCAACATGGAACGGAGAAGTGCTTCCAAGGCGTTAGGTTACCGCCACACACCTGCAGCACCAACAGGAGCACCACAGGAAGACGTAGATTCGGCACTGGATGGGGACAAAGGATCGTCCTTCCCCTTCAAATCGGTGGCAAACAGCTGCTTCGCGATACCGTCCACGTCGGGCTGATCAAGGGCCACTCGCTTTAGGGCCGGTGAGGATGTTGCTGACGCTGGACTTGGGGGCTGCGCGCGCTTGGACCCAATGCGCCGCGAGACGGAGCCCATGGCCACGTAACCAGACGAACCCGATGCCGTTGACGTAACCGGGCGTGCCAAGTGTGCGACGGGGTTGTTAGCCGGGAGCGTGTTGGGGGAAGGCGATGCATACGTCATTGCCCGATGCAAGGCCGCCGATTGCCGCAGAAGGAAGTTCGACAAGCTAACGGCAACTGTCGGCTCAACGATCAAAATAATCCAAGTAAGGGGATCCTCCAGCTGCTCCTCACGTGCCATAGTTGGTGCAGAAGGCTTCAAGATGCCAGCCGGGTCGCCCCCTGCCCCCAGGTAGCGATTGTGGGCCTCACAAACGTTCCAAAGCAGGAAGAAGAACCGGACATCATTCATGGTAGGTGCAATGTACTTGAAGCGCGACAACCATACGAAGAGCTGCTCGCACGCCTCACTGTTGACGCCTTCCAAGGCAGGGATGTCGTCTGCATTGTACTTCGTACACTTGTGGTTCACCTCATGGAACCTATGAGCAACAGAAGCAGAAGCTTCATCCATGCATTGCATGTATCCTTGTTATGGCAAGGTATGAGGATTGCAAGTATACCTGTCCACAAACCAAGTCACGTCCTCCAAAGTCGAAACCTTGTGCTTGCAAACGGATTGGTCGCAGTGACAACCGTTGTCATACCCAGCGTAATGAATGACGACACCATCCTCCCGCAGAGCGTGGACACAGTTGAGGACATCGTGCGTAGACTCCGGCTATATCAATTCCGACAACTCAATAATGCAGTTGCAAGGCCGAGCAGTTGCTAGTAGACCCGACGTCTTGCCCGGGTGCACAACGAAGGTCTTCGTGCAACCCTCGTCGCTCACTGTGCTTGTAGTCTTGGGCTTGGTCGGCTGTTGTTGTTGCTTGGCCCGCGTACGGAGGGCAATCACCTCATCTTCTTCATCATCGCTCTCATCCAAAAGTTTGGGAACGACCGGTTGATCCACAGGTTTATGCTCACGGCAGTAGGCAGAACCAGTAGTCTTGTCAGGCCATTGGGAGCATTGCAAAGGGATGTTCAAGCCTGTTGTTGGATGTAGTCCCCGCTCACCACGTTGATGTTGACACACACGGCGGCAAACCTTCTCGTGCCCGTCCAGAATCACCACCTCCTCAAACCTCTGGAGAGCTGCAGTAAGGTATGCCACTTTGTCGTCCCAAGCCTTCTTGAAACTCATGTGCCTCACATGCTGGGGCCCCGCTGTTGTGCACCTACACATGACGCAAACAAGAGATGGTAGTTGTCCACTCACCAAACCGAAGGGTAACACCACTGTAGTAAACACACACCTATGGTGCCGCGAAGGCATTCCATTGTTACGGATGCGGGTGTTCAACATCTCAAAGAGTGTGTCATCCCGGAGATCCGTATCGGGCATGACGTCCTGCACCATCTGCTCTCGGTGATAGCGCATGGCCCAACGCAAGAACAAACCCTTCTTCAAAATCTTTGGTGGTATCCCCAACACAAGACCTTGTGTGTGGAAGCTAGCATGTTGCAGCGTCAACCTCACTTCCGTGTCATCGATGTCGCGCTTGCGCAAGACGGACCTAAATATTGCACAGATGTCGTGCACTGTAGGCACACATCTTGGAAATGGACGCAAAAACGGACGTTGCACACACCTATTCGTGACCATCATGTATGGCCGTTCCTCGGTGAGTCGATAGGATTTACCACCAACGGTGAAACCATCGTAGGTATAGTGTATGTCGCACGAAGTACAGGTGCCCTTCACAAGTTGAATATCCTTCGGCCTCCCCTAAGGAAGAACGGGAACGCAATATGGTACTTACAACATTGGCAGAGCGGATTACATCGTACGCGGAATGAGCACCTCAGCATTCCCCAATACTTCCAGAGTGGTAACATGGGCTGCTTCCAGATTCCCACCGCACGCGTGGCAGGCATCACAGAACGGCAACAAATACATCGGCGGTTGGTATGTCAACTCCAAAACGCCACATTGACGCAAGCGATTGAGGGCGCGGAACACATGCATCGAAGTTGCCTTGATTCCCACGGTCTGCAAGTCTACCAACAGTGCGTTGATGGGCCTTGTGGGCCAAGGATGCGACCAGAATTGCCTATAGTGCCCTGCATAGCGAGCAACATATGTTGCAACCACGTCCTCGACTGAATCGTAATTCATGGTGATGCACAATATCCTGTAGAATGGGTGATGGAAAAGCCGTGGTCACAAATGCACAGGCTGCATGATGCCCTTGCCTTGTAACTTGCACTTGTAACCCTGTAAACCAATCTCACTTGTAACCCCGCGGAAAACGCGGAAAATCGCGACGCAACAGACGCAACAATCAGAATTGGCCCACTTGTGGGCAAGGTGGCTACGTCACCCCTGCCTACGCCTACGCCTATGAGAAAGGAAAGGAAGAAAGAAAGCCCCTGAATGCCTCCTTCTCGAGCCGGGGAAAAGCTCGAGGCAGGGATCTTCAAGCCCCTGATTGCCTCCTCCTCGAGCCGGGGTATGAAAGCTCGAGGCAGGGATCTTCAAGTGCCGGTCTCGGCGAATTGGCTACATCTCACCATGATGGTTGGGGCCCAAAAGAGGGCGGAAATGCTACATCACCCCTGCATTCTCGGGGGTCCCCAACAAAGGGAACAAAATCAGAAGTCAAAACCTACGCCGGGGGTCACCCTGATGCACCACGCAACAAAGCGTGGATTCAAATATTGTCCCGGTTTCCTCAATAGCACCGGACGGTTGGGGCCCAAAAGAGGGCGGAAATGCTACATCACCCCTGCATTCTCGGGGGTCCCCAACAGAGGGAACAAAATCAGAAGTCAAAACCTACGCCGGGGGTAACCCTGATGCACCACGCAACAAAGCGTGGATTCAAAGATTGTCCCGGTTTCCTCAATAGCACCGGACGGTTGGGGCCCAAAAGAGGGCGGAAATGCTACATCACCCCTGCATTCTCGGGGGTCCCCAACAAAGGGAACAAAATCAGAAGTCAAAACCTACGCCGGGGGTCACCATGACGCCCCTAGGGGCCCCTAGTATACCAAAGTATGGGTCTCTAGTACGGCCAGACGCCCAAATAGCCACCGCTATAGAGCGGGGAGGCAGAATCAGAATTGGCCCACTTGTGGGCAAGGATGGGGCAAGGTGGCTATATAACCCCTGCCGCCTAGGGGATCCCCACCGCCTCAGAGCGGGGGGCAGAATCAAAAAAGAGCCCACAAGTGGGCAAGGTGGCTACATAACCCCATTGGGCGCCTTCGGCGCCCGTTGGCTCCTTGGGCCCATACCTTTGACAACTAACTGTCGGCCGGAGGCCCTGGGGGGGGGGGTTAGTTGGCGTCCTAGGACCCGCGGAGTCGCCCCCCCCCTACCTCCCCCCCCTACCTTCCCCCCCCTACCCCCCCCCTACCTCCCCCCCCCAACCCCCCCCCCTACCTCCAAGGTAGGGGGGGGCGACTTCGTGCGATATATGGCACAAGCTAGTCGTTGCAAAAGGGTGCCGGCTCCTACAGGGCCGCAAAACTCCTTCACCAGAGATGGTCCACAATATTGCTTGCTTCTTCCCCCTCACTGCCTGTAAGTGCGCCTGGCGTTGGATTGTGTTCTAACAGTCGCATATCCCCCGTGTGTGCTGTGTTAATTGTTGGGTGGGGAAGGAGGCGCTGATGGTGTTTGAGAGACACCTCACAGCCATGTTGAGATGCTGCATGATTTCGGAATGAACAGGAGACGAACGGCCACCAGGTGCATGATGGCCAGTGAAGTTGTGTTTACCACCGATCTGATGATTTACATGTGTCACCTAATGTCCTGGGCCATGATATTTGGGCTGACGTTGACGTCATGCAATCCCGTACAAGCGCAGCTCCATCAAAGTCCAGCACAAGCAAGAGTTCAGGATGTTGTATCACAGAAAGAAGGGCGTCATTTCAGAACCTGTGGAGGAGTGAGTGCTATTTAGTACTTGTGGTTGCACATTTGAGGTTTCTCTGGTTTCTCTACGGGAACTGTGTTAATGTGTCGTGTTCTGTCACTGCCTTTGCAAACAGCACAATATTGCTAGTTGTCGCACATCGGAGGGGCAGGTGTGCCAGAAGTGGTTGGGTGCCACATTAGCCAAATAGGATGTGTGTGCGTTGGTGGTGCATTGCAATGATTCCAAACGGAGCAAACCCAGGGTTTTGCAAGTGTTTCCAGAAACAATCGGCATGTGTGAATTGGTGCTTTTGGGCATCCCCCACAACAGCAATCAGCTGGGGGTGGAGAAAAGGGTGTACTAAATTACGTGTGACAGCCCAGCAGATAGTGGCGTCCGTCAGCCGATGTGGGATGCTGTTCCTCGGAAGAAAGCTAGTGAAAGCTCTAACGGGATTCTGGTTGGCTCTGTTGGATACAGCGAGTTGAGAAAGCTGGAGGGAAGCCCCTCAAGGGGAGCGCTTGATGCAGCACATGTGAGGCGCAATTATTCAGGCAATATGGCAGGAGGGGAAAGGTTTGCTTGGCATTGTTTTGTTTTTGTGTGGGAGAGGATACTCTGGCCGTTTCCGGGATAATCCCCCCCAATCAAAAGGTGCAGTGCAAGCCCCCCCGCCCCCGCCCTCAGTGTCGTTCCACTCACTTCTCTGCCACAAAAGTGGAGGACATGGCTTGTGATCTATAGGTGCGTATGGTGGACCAGACGCGAGGATTCACCGACATTAGGGGCCAAGAGTGTGTGCCGACCCCACGGCTGCTCCGCTTCAGGTTCCCTCATTGTTACCTCAAAATCGCAAAATGTCTCGACGCAACGAGAAGTATTATATGTCCTCAGAAGGCACCCAGGTCTCTGTTGTGTCTGTGCAACCGCATGTGTGCGCCCTCTTTTGCGTGTGTGCCTGCAGTGTGTTGAGATTGCCGCCAGGGAGGAGAGCCAGCTGCACCGCATTTCATGGTCACATAGGCATGCACGCAATGGAGCGGATTCGTCCGCTTCATGCAACAGGAAATGCTAATTTGTTGTGCCCTTCTAAGAACAGCATGCGGTTTTTCCACAGAGATGTGGACAGTGATTGGCTGGAAACCAACATGGAGGCTGAGCATGAGAGAGTGTCTTTTCTACAGGGCAGCCTACGGGTGTACTCAAGTGTGCTGGACGAGGGGGGTGGCCACAACAGGTACACGTCGGGTGGAGAAGTGGGTCGCAGGGATTCATGGGAAGCAATCTTGGGGCTACACGGGTCGACCGGAGTCTGGGGGCGACCGAATGGCGGAGTAGGGTGGGGAGCAATACCTAAACAACAGGAGCAGGAGCAGGTGCTCGCAATCACCGAGGGTGGATCCATTGTGGGCTGACCTGGGCCTAATTCTTGTTGAGGGGGAGGGGGGGGGGTGGCTCAGCAATGACTTGGGGTCGGGCCCTTTTTGGGGGCTGCTGCAGATGTCGTGAGGCTCCGACGCCAGTGTATTAACCCCTTAGCTACAGCTATGGGTGTCTGTTACTGGTTCGAGCTCTAATGATACAGCACGTTCTGATTGCACCAATGCCAGCAACACACGTCGGGAGAAGTAGTGCGCACCTCCGGCGGCTTGGGGGAGTAATCAAGAACCTCGCTCGGTGCCTGAAGGCACAGGCAGGAAGGGGCACCTTCGCTATATTGTTGGGGTCGACACGCATACTTAACAATGGACTGATTACAGATTGTTAAGGGAATGATGCCCAGGGTGACGACCATCGTCAGATCATGGCTAAGCACGGCGACTCCGTCTAATTGGTGTTTTTTCTGACTGCAGTTTTTGTGGTTGAGAAGGTCAGATGAAACGGATACAAGCCTATGTGGTTCAGAGGGAGGGACTGGAGGGAGGGACTGGTGTAGGAGTTGTTGCTTCTCATAACATCATTCTCAGAATGGACTCCATTTCTGCGCAAGCCGCGGGGGGATGTTGAGGGCAATGTGTGCACACCTGCTCACTGGGGTGCATGTGATCCTGCTCGCGCCAGTAGGGGATGAACAAAGTCAGAAGGGGGATAACATGGGTATTTTTTCGAATACATTGAGAACAGAGTTGCCACTAGTCCGTCACCTCAAGCATGGTAGGATGGTTCTGGGCCCAGCAGTGTCACGCAGCGCAGTTGGTTCCTACTGAGTTCTGTGTGTGCAACAGGGAGGGTATTATTTATTGGCACATGGCACCTGATTCTGAACGGGATGCAGCTTTTCTGCCCAACGCTAGTGGCATGTCTGGTTGAGACAAACCGATGAATGTCAGGCTTCATATCGAAGGAAGTACATCAATGTTACCTGATTGTGCTGGGCCTGGGGGGTGCTACTCTTTGTGTATGCGGTGGACGCGGGCCATCATGACAGTCATACAGGATCTGGGGCCCCTAAGCCCAGGGGCCCCTGGATATGCCTTGGCGAGCCCCGTGCCCTATCCCAGTTCCCGTCCTCCAGCCCCCCGTCACTGTTCCCGCAGGTTTTCAAGGCGAAAGATGCCGAGGCTGCGGCCAAGAAGGCGTGGCGAGCCAACAAGAAGCGTGGGACCTTCACCGTGGAGCAGTTGGGTGGAGACGACGGTGGGACCACCTACCACGTGAAGAGCAAAAGTGACCCCTTCGCCACGAAGAAGCCGCATCAGATGAAGGGAGAGCACAGAGATCGCGGGAACAAGCGGTTTCAAGGGGTCTAGCGAATCCCATTGGCCGGTGCCGGCCATGGGCCTTAGTTTGGTCTTGGGCATCGGCTTAGTAGGTCTGGCTGGGGCCTTTGACTCCGGCTTCGCTTCAGGTCTCGTTCAGTGACGTTCCGGTCTGGGCTCCACTCCACTCCGGTCCATTTCCGGTCCATTTCCGGTCCCGTTTCGGAGGGTGCGGGGTCCGCATGTCATACGGCTCCTCCGATGCCCCACAATTGTGCACTGTTCCAGCCAGTGACCGCAAGGGCCAATCAGCGGGGCCGTATGCCTGTCTGGGGCCCTATGGCACACCCTCATGCAGGCCTCAGGTGAACTGGAGCAGGCCGGAACATTCATTTCATTGCGAGTCCGGCTGCCATTTGCTCCGATCCAATTGAACCCGCACCGGGCCTCCTCCATCCTACACAGGGCCGCCTGGATGCACTGGACCGCGTGGCCTGGGACTGGCTTTCCCGGTAGGATTTGGCACCATCTCCTGCACCATTTTATAATTCTCAGGTTGGCTCCGTCCAACATGTTGACCCACCAACGCTGTCTGATGTGCGCTTTATTAGGACTCCGCCCGGCCAGTCATCTCTGGGTCGCCGCAAGTCCATCTCCAATTGCATTGGTCCCCCTGGAAGCCGGTGGGTATGCACGACAACCTTGTGCCGCCCCCCTGCATTGCGTGTCTCTGACAGTCAGCGCACAGCCGTTGCGCCGCTGCTGACGATCGGACCGGAGTCGCCTTCCTTGCTTTTCTGGGGCGGGTGGTCCAATCAGTGTTGCTCCGTCACCGGCCGCTGTCAGTCAGCCTCCCCGTTGTCCGGGTCGCCTCCGACGTGTCGGTTAGCCTCTGAATGCTGTCAGTTTGTCTCCAACCGCTGTCGGCTTCCTTCCAGTCGCTTTTCGAGGCCAGAATTTCGCTCCATACTTCGAGCGGGCCAGGGAAGCGGGTTCCAGATGCCCCTCTGCGTCTCCCTCTCGCCCCCCCCCCCCCTCTCCTCGTGGAGGGGAGAATTTTTTCTTCGGCGCCTTCGGCCGAGCCAACAATTTTTTCTCGCGCCATTGCTGCAGGTCGGCTTGAGTCAACGCTTTTAAGTGACACTCTCAGGGCGCTGGACGAGCTTTCAACTGCGCCTCACGGCAGTCCATTCAACCGCCGGTTTGCTGCTGCGGTTGAACAGTTTGCGAATGGACAAGGGAGCGGGTCGGTCACGGGTGCACTCGTTGCTTTGGACAAGGACGCTCTGTTTTGGACCGCCCATGCTCCTCCCTCAGGGGCAAGCAGCGCAGTGGGGAGAGTCCCTGGACAGTTGCACAGGCCCACTTCTCCGCGCACAACACTGCGAATGTAACCCGGCCCTCCTTCGCCCTCCAGAGTGCGTCCGCGCCAAGAGCACTGTTCCTCTCCTTTTTCCACCCCTTAACTTCCTTTTGTCCATTGAGCCCCAGCCCTCACCGCCCCCCTTCCGATTGGCTCTTTGTCAATCTCCCAAAGGGTCCCTCAGGTCACTATTCGGGCGCCATTGCGCATGTCGGGCAGGCGTCACTGAGGAAAAGGCCTGGACTTTGCAAGGGGGGCACCCCAAGCGGAGGCTGCAAAGGGGGGGGGGGGCTAGTGGACTCAGCATTGCAATCCTGGTGTTGATTCTGCTCTGCAGAGTTCAATGCTCAACATCTGGTGAGAGTGCTCTAAAGCGCTTTTGCCAGCTGCACGGCCCCGCTTTGTGGACCTTGCTGCTTTTCGTGCCTACGGCTGGAAATACCGCTGACACAACAACAGCGTGTTCACACAAAAGAGGCAAAAAACCACGAGCAGACTCTGGTTGTTGCGTTGTTGTGGTGCATTCTGGAGGTCGGCAGCATGCTGTCACGTTTCTGCGGAGCTCTTATCATGGGTTTTGCCATATGGTGGGCTTTGCCCACCATCACGATAGGAATTTGGCAGTATTCGCTGCAGCCTTTACATCTTTCTTTCCTTCGCGGACCAATGCAGGACACCGCACATTTCTGCACTGCACAGTCTTCCTAGACCCCATATTTATGCGGTTTGGGAACCAACATTGCAACCCCCCCAGGCCCTGCTGCCACGACCCCTCAGCACAGTGCTACCGCCAATTTGGTGACAAGGATTTGGATGCTCCACTTTTTCTCCAGTATGAGCCGTACGAGTCAATTTCAGGTCGTCGCCACTGGCAGAGCCAGAGCCCCGTTTGTGAGGTCTCAGTGCTCAGGATTGTGGATGGCAGCTACAGGGTGGGTGGGTGGGTGGCCGCTACATTTCAAGTAGCTGGATGATTTTGTGTGCCGCATAAAGCAGAGGACATCAGCTTGCATGGGCCTTTGTCTCGGGGCAGAGCAGCGGGATCTGTGCAGACACTCATCCCATGCCTTCGTTGGGTTTGGGGTGTTATCGTGTGTGTGTGTGTGTGCGTGCGTGTGTGTGTGTCGGCGTCTGTTGTGTGTGTGTGTGTGTGTGTGTCGGCGTCTGTGGGCGTCGGTGTCTGTGTCTGCGTTCTTCGGCACGCACATTAGATGTCACGTAGTATTTTTCTGGATCTTTTCTATTTATTGTTCTGATTTTCGCATCTTCTCAGTGCAGAGCGCGCTTGCAGTAGATTACCATGTCTAGAAGCAGCAGGACAGAAAGGTAGACCTGAGCTGCACAGATGTCATCTTGCGCCGGCTAACAAGTTAACACATGCACGATGTCTGTGTACAAGAGTTGTTCGCTCGCGGACATCTCATGCTTTTCGCCTGGTCAGATTTGCTGCCCTCGATTTTTCCTTCCATTTGCATGTTGTTTGGAATGATGTGTGTGTGTGTGTGTGTGTAAGCAATGCCTCAGGTGTACGCTCAGCCCTTGGTTTGAGGTCACCATGGCCAGCCAGTTTGCTGTGATGATCATATGCCAGCTGGATCCTGCATGCCAACAATGCCCAGAGCCCATTTTCCCCGGAGCCGCTCCCTTATGTGACGCACAGTGTGTGTAGGATTCTTTCCACCATTTTTCGAACCCTAAGCTTGGGCTTCATTTAGGGTGAAGGGCTCGCCTTTGGCATCCGGCCTCAGGTACAAACATTTACGTGGATCCTCTATGACTGGTTGACTAACAGCGTGTGTGCAGTGTCTTTGACCCTCAAGCCTCACATGCCCGTTGCTTAAGCATTTTCTGCTGCAGAATGTTGCTTGGATTTCTTCCATTGACCCAATGTTGACCCCCTCTGCGCCCATCTTGACTCTATAGTAACCCCAGATTGCCTGTTTACTGCTTTTCTTGGGCCAAAAGAATCATTGAAATGGTGCAACTAGGTGAGGACGGCCTCAAGTGCATTATGGTGATGGCTGCACACAGTGACATGGTCATCTGTATGGATGCCAGAGGGGGAGCCGTTGCAACCACCAGGTCTTACCCGGAGTGTTGTCTCACCTCAGATGGGAGGAATTTGTGTATGACCAGTTCAATCCCACCGTCACCGTTTCCAGCACTGGTTGGTGGCTTCTTTGGATGTGTTCAGGAGGAGAGCTTGCTCATTCCTGGCCCATTTTTGTCGGGTATGTTCTGCGTGCACCATCTTGTCACAGGCTGACCTACCAAATATTCCGAAGTGACATGCACTAGGTATTCGAAGCCTGAGACTAAGCAGTGAGATATCTGTGTTGAAGTTTTGTTGTAGTCTGACCCACAGGTTGGAGTGAGCCGTGGTGTTATTTAGGATACTGATGGATACAATTTCACTCTTGGAGTGAAATATACAAAATTGGGTGTCATTCTCACCCAATCCACGCCCATTTCACAGTGTTTTGTTTTCGAATTATTTTTTCATTCATCCGTTTGTTGAAATTCAATTTTGGTAATTTGGCCAAATAGAGCTGGCCCTATGCCAGCAATGGTGGGTCCCAAATGGCATGCTGCACCCCAGGGTATTCCCACCGTCGTTGTGGACCCTATAAACCCTAGAATTTCGTTTTTTTTTCTATGCTAGTTTCAAATGAAATCTGCCGTGCCTCGGTGTTGTGTGGCGGTGTAAGCTTGTTATACTGAAGGGCCTGTGCTCTCTTGGTTGCTGCCCCTGCACCTTGAGGCCTACTCGACGCATCCGCCCCCCTCCCTCCCCCCCCCCCGCCTCGCATTTGGATTGTCGGCAGCTGCACAATGCTGTATGTAAACCTGCCACATAGCATGGTTCCGCTTGTGGATGTTGGGATGCGAGGGAAACGTAGCCCAAGCAGTTTCTTCAAGCCAGTCCATGGGGGCATTTGCTTCCAGCTGCTTTTGCCTGCCACACAGGTGGCTTCAGCCTGACTTGCGTAAGGGGTGTGTCTAGCATTCAACTGGTGATGGTCCGTGTTCTTGCTCCCTCCCTGTTTGAAACTCCACTTGCAGTGCCTCAATTCCCCTGCACTTCCGAATTCCCTGCTTTCTTGGGATTGTTATTACATGTGCAGTTGTGGATAGCTAATATACCACATGTGTATTCAAGGGGGGAGCGTCAGCGCGCCGGGCGTGAGCCGGGCATCTTTTTGGGCCAGTTTTGATATGGAGCCCTAATCCACGCTTTTTGCCTGGGTCATGTAGCCATATTAATTTCTCCCCACCATGGGGACCCTGAGAAGGCACGGGTTATGTAGCCATATTGATTTCTCCCCACCACTATTGTACTGAATGTATTGACACCCACACATGTGGGACCAATGTTGTTTGTTTAGTAAAATACAAATGACATTTGGAGTTGTTGAATTCACAGCTGTTGCTTTATTATGCAACGTGCTTTGTAGGGAACGTGTGCAGTGCAATGTGGTCTACTTGGGGGGCTTCTCCATGAGAGGGTAAATCTGGGGCTGAAGTCGGGATAGTTAATAGAAAAGTAGCGCGCTGGGCGCGCGCCGGGCAAACATTCCCCCTAAACCTCTGTGGCAACCTCCTCCGTAATGCACTCTACCTTTTGTTGATTCATTCTTACCGAATGGTTGCAAGCCTCCCAGTTGTACCTCCTGCCTGTCTGTGTGGCACACGCTGCAACCGGTGCATGTCTTGGGCCAGCGCATCAAGAGTGGATGCAGCTGGAGCACTGCTGCATGCAATCAGTCCCCGTTTTGCGCTTCTACTGCGCCAGGGTGCGTTTTGGTATCCGAAATGCACAGCGTCAGGGAGAGCCATGGTCCTTGTTGTTTGTCAGCATCCGGGGCACCAGTACCAGATTCATCAGCCTGTCGTGCATGCAAATCGCAGATCCCCAGTGCCTAGATTCCAACTTCCAGTGGCAACATTTGCAGGCCTTCATTGCGAATGTTCCCATTCCTCTATGCTACCTTCGCCTCCTTTGAAACCCATTTTTGCACCCATATCCCAAAAGAAGCCATAAATTTCTCATATGTGACACGACACAACGGGATCAAACAGCGAAATCGTCCAGTTTGCACAGTAGACCAAGCAGCTTCACTCTGCTGCCAGTTGAATTTGTTCTCCTGCTCCCTGCCCACCAACAACCCAATATGTGCGATGAGGCGCAGGTCTGATCTATGTGGGTGTCTGATTTTCAAAGACACAGCACACCTCTCGTACCACAATTTCAGCGATAGTGCCCCGCAGAGCCAACATGATGGTTCTGGCGGGATATTTACAGCTGCAGCTGACGGCACTTGCTGCTGTACAATGTGGATGAGTGAAGTTATACATATACACATGACACAAGTGGGTGATGAGGGTGGTTTGCCCCCAACAGCCCCGCTTCTTTTTCTTTGCAGTCCCAGGGGCACAGGCCAGCCTACCGTGAATGGACGCGGTTTGCTGTCTTCTATTTGCTGTTTGACTCGGTACGTCCGAAGCTTTCGGGTGGCAGAACTGCGGTTGATCGACAGCGGGTCACGTGTATCTGACAGTGGGAACCAGCAAGGACGGTCCTGTGAGCACGGACCGGAAAGAGCATGGGTGGCTGTGGACAGCTTTCTCGAAGTGCCGATGGTGACAACACCCAACGGCCCTCCCCTGAACATGGTTTCGCATTTGCGCTGTGCATGCGGGGGAGGGCCGGGGCAAGGACGGGCGACAGAACGAAGGGTGCTGCCCCCCAGCTCAACCAATCCTTATTCTGCCAAGACTCGCTGCCACCGACTGATTGAAGCTGCGTGCTCCTCAAGCATTCCCCTTTTTGTCATGCATCACCGAACAAAAGGCAGCTCTGGCCTAGTAGTACAGCCTGAAAGGATGACGCACATGTGTGACTCAGATTCAGTCCCCACGCAAATCCGTCCGAGTGCTCGTGGCACGGCCGCTCCTGCCAGGTACAATGAGCCCATAGCAATGGTCAATTGCATTTGCACCTGAGCATGGGCCTGTGGCTGGCCCCAGTGCCAGTATAGGTGTGGCAATTTTAATGTCACTCTGGCCTCGTGAGGTAACAGTGATGTCGTGCAGAGTCCTTTCCACTGTTCCTGGTCAGCACAGGTTTTCTGAGTTGCTCTGCAACCCACCGAGCAATGAAGCCAGGATGAAGAAGACACAGCACGCCAGCACATCTCAGTACCCACCGCTAAAAGACCGCACAACCAGCCACAGCAAATTGAAAATAGCACCAACGCTTTTGCCAGCTCACTTGCCTTCGGTGTGACCCACAACCTTATGGTGACCTGACAGTGTTGTGTTCTGGTGGGAAAGGATGCCAGCACCAGCGCTGGGATGAGGGTTGCTTTGTAACGGGGGTGATCACATTTGGCGTGTTCCGATATCATATGCAGTCGCTGCTCCCATCCCCCAATTCTGTGAAGATTTCATTTCACTGCTACCCTGGAAGGCGTTTAGAGTTCGTTACTTCATCCCCACCCCCCATTCCCCCTGTGTCCTCCACTGCCCCTTGTCTACTGAGAGACCGTCTCCTGGTCAACCAAGAAAAAAATGTTTTGGGTAAAAGTGTAAAGCATGGCTAGTTCTATCCCGCGTTGAATGTCAGCTACCACATGCTTCTGTTTGGCAGGACACTCTGCTGAATTGGTATTTGGACAGCAAGACACCCACCCATTTTCCCTGCAGATGAAGTTGTTCTAGCCAGATTGATGGTCCCTCAACATGGTGCAGGGTGCTGCTGCATCACTGGGTGGGGTTGCCTGTGGTTTTTTTGGGTGGTATTGCAGCTTTGGAGGTCAGCTATATTTCACAAATGGTCATCCCAGAAGATAGGACCTTCGGCCTTCCGCAGAACCCAGTGCCAAGGGTCTTGTTGCCCCTGCCAGTGCAAAGTGACCATGTTCAGGAATTCAAGGTCATGTGGTAGAGGCGCAACGACTGACATATTTCGAGACCCTGATTGGAGAGCATTTGTTCCAGCAACAACCTGTGTATCCCATGACATTTGTTCTTTGTGATCTTCCATGTCTTGGGTGTTGTTAGCGCATTTCCAGTTCAGCACAGAGTCCAGAGTCAAGGGCAGGCTTCCAGTTAACAATTGAGCCCCACCAGGCATGGGGGGCTTGACCCTGAAGTGATTGGGCAAAGTCACATCAACCATGATGAAATCAAGTTACAGTACCCCCCCCCCCCGTGTCGTTCCCCACCCCTTGTCGTTCCCCGGGGGGGGGGGGGGTGGGGGACCGTCACTTGGTCAACCCAAAATTTTTCGCTGCGGCTCATTGTGTTGTTGTGTGGGTGGCTGTGTTGTGGGGCACTACCACTTGCATCCCTTGCACTCATGGCAGGACATTTTGCTCACTTTCGCTGAAATGGAACTTGACAACACAACCATGTTTCCCCCTTGACAAGTGTGATGTTCGTCCACTCCACGGGGGAACCTGTTTTGGCGCAGGTCGTTGGACATCCAGAGTAGGACATTCAGAGCCCTTTGAACGCATCCTATGCTGAGTGCTTTCGTTTTATGCTGCAATTTCTGTGCTTGCAAATGTGCGTGTACGGTTGGGGTGTGGTCCCCCAGGGGGGGGTGGGGGACCGTCACTTGGTGACCATCCCCCAGGGGGTGGTGGGGGACCGTCTTCCCTGGGGTGGGGAACGACACGGGGGGGATGAGGGTAGCGCTAGCACCAATGCAAGACTCTTCAGATGGTCATGAATGGCTGAGAAACAGTAGCAGTGGTATATGTGGCCACGTTGTTAGATCAATATTATGTAGATTTAGGCACCTGGGCCAGATTTTGGTGATTTCAGGTTTGGTAATGTAGGACTCAAGGTGGGTGATGGGGGAATGCCATGCACGCAGTGCGCACGCAGTGCACACGCAGTGCGAAGTTTTGAATGTCGGCCAATACTCAGACCCTACTTTTGGCCCCTTTTGACAAGTTTTTGGTTCCATACTGGGTTTTTTTAGCTTCCTGTGCATTTGGGATGTGGCACATTTGAATTGTCACCCTTTGTTGCCCAATGTCAACCATTTTTACCCATTTTCCATCCCCCATATTGAACTCTCCCCACTAGGTGTTTTTGTTGCCCCTGCATGTGGTGACACTGCCACTGAGACTCTGAGACCCAGAATCTTACCGAAAGCAACAACTCTTGACCTACACAGGGCCCAGTGCCCTCGCTTCGCGCTCACACAGGCTTCTGGCCTCGCTAATACTGCCCTTGAGCGGGGCCATACAATATGTCGCCCATCACGCTGGACGACAAAGCGCTACGAGGGCTGCGCGACATCATCCGCCAGGAGGTCCAGGCGGCCATGGGAGCGACCTCACAACAGCAGCCAAGTGCAGCGGCTGGAGAGCGAAACACACCCACATCTGCAAAGAGCACCAGCAAAGGTGCAAGCCGATCACAAAACCCCACCCAATCCCAGGGGGCAGCAGGATCCAAGGCCAAGGCCAGATCACAGTCCCCAGCCCGCCAGTCCACCACTGGTGCAGGGAGCAAATCGGTGCGAAAAGATCCCAAAGACAAGGAAATTCGAGAGCTCAAAGACATGATCAAAGAGCTCACCGCCACGATCAAGGAGCTTCGGGCCTCCATTCGACATCCCAAGAAGACGTCAGACAACGAAGATGCAGCGGAGCCAACACAGCTGGCTCAACGGCCACGCACGTATGCGGACGCAGCGGCCAAGGGGAAATCCTCCTCAGTGCAAAAGTCACAGGAAAGCAGCCAGTCCAGTGCCTATACGGTAGTCAAATCACGATCTGCTGTCAAAGTACTTGGCAAGCCAAAAGATGTAGGTATGCCAGTGCAACCAGCGCATGGAGTAGCTGCGGAGGAAGCACGAACCTGGCAAGCCTCTGCCCTACTACCATTGCAACTCTGGAAAGAAGCCGAGAACAAGCAACTTGGCCTTCCGGTGCTGAATCCCAGCAAACCACCAGCCGAATGGAAAGTCTCAGAGAGACCAGGCACCTTCCAAAGGGTGCTCATGCTAGGAGGCACAGCAGACTCATGTGCGGAACTCGCAGACATGGCTTTCACGTCCCATCCTCAGGTAGAACACATGGCTGCCATCGTCAACGTGCCAAATACAGCCGGAGTCAAAAAGGCAACTGTCGCGGACGCACTACGCCGCATGAGACTCACGCGCGCCGATCTGGATGTTCAGGGCTGCTTGCTAACCCTGGCAACCCGAATCACGCGGGCCGAGTGGGTCCACTCCGAGGGTCCGCCCAGGCCCATAGCAGATCAGCAACTATGGATGCAGTGGGAAAGGACCACAATGGAACAAGACGACGAATCGGACCATCAGGAATCAGACACGGCGGAGCATGCCCCAGTGACCCCCTCGGAGAGGGAAAGTGGCTTCCACAAGATATCCTTGCAGATAGATCCTCTTATGTGCTCGGATTCCGAATTGCCTCCGAACAGAACCAAAGGCTCTGCACAACGATGGGTGAGGCAGCAAACGATGGAGTACCTGAAAACGTGCATGCAAGAAATGACACAGGCACCGCCAATGGAGATTTTTCGCGGAGCAGAACATTACTCAGTCACGATGGAGCTCCCACTGGAGGCTGCCAAAAGGGTGCTCATTGGGTCGGGCAAGCTGCAAGGCATCGAGGCAAGGCCGTGGATGTCGAAAGGATCTCCTGGACCTGGACTGGAAGCACGCATTCTCTGGCTGAAAGCCCCCAACATGAAGAGCTCCAGCAACATATGGGAGATCCTTCACACCCAATACTGGTTTGCTGGTGTGCTGACAGGAGACACTGTCGGCAGATGGGGTATCAGAATATGGGGAACAGAAGAACCAAGCGAGCAGCAAAGGACAGGTATTGCGAACCTGCTTGGAGCAGAGGCCCCCACCAAAAGAACACGCATACGGGTGTACGGATACCCGGCCGGTTTCGGCTACGGTACCACGTGGGCTCAAGAGGAGGCCGCGCGTGTCTTTCCCTCAGGCAAGGTCCAAGTTCTTTCCTGCCAACACCTCGTCAGCACGTCCATAACCAAGCCGGTGTTCGACATTACCGCAACGGGGGTGCCAACGGAATGGCAGGCGCACAAGCTAGAGTCCACCGACACCAGAGCAAACCCACGGATTTGGAGGCGGTGCGTGTCGCACAAACTCCGACCAGCAGCGGAAAGAGTTGGACGCCAAGAGAGGCTACGTCTAGCCACACGGGCAGACGACGACCCAGAGACTACCTCTTTGCAAGACGTCGTGGAGGACAACCACGACATGGAGACAGGACAATAATGCTGTCCGTTCGGGCAGTGGCATTGCTGCGTTCAAGGGCATGCACGAGTCGGTACAAACAGCCGCCGTGCTACGCGAGACGGACACGTCCGCCGCGCGGGCAATCTTCAGGATTCCTCTTGTGCATGCTGTGCCTTCTGCCACGGTGCTCTAACCGTAGACAATGTTGCCATACACCAGCCTTGAGTGCACGCAAGTGCCCCCCCACTGAGCTGACGAGAAAGGACGAAATGAGAACCGCTCGGGCACGCAGCCCTGAAATGATGCTCCCCCTACCAGGGCTCTTACCACCCAGGACGTGCGACTGCCACCTGGACTGCCTATTCCTGATGACAGGTACTATGTCTTATTCCATGGGACGGTCGCACAAAAGGCGAAGGTCGGACTCCAGCAGCGAGGAAGGTGAACACCAACATCGAAAGCGGCAGCAGCCGCAACAGCACACCCACATCCATGTCCACGTCCACCAGCCCAAACAGCGGCACCCAGATCGGTCGAAACGCCGCAGTGCACACCGAGAACGATGCAGGATCCAAGGCGAGACCAGACGGATGGAAAGCGCGCTGCAAGAGCTCGATGCCCAACAGGCAACTGAAGTCCAAGCAGCCCGGGAGGAGCAGCAGTCGGCCGCGCAGTACTCTGACAGGGCCCCTCTGATCCCGTTCCAGGCCAACCTGCCGAGACAAAGGCCACGGACACCCAGCTACGAGCAGGTGATGGCCCGCCCACCTCTACCCAGCTATGATGAGGCAGTGGGGATGTCAGCAGACGAGGAAGAAGCAGAGCATGGCCCCAGCAGATCCGGACTCGCCAACCCGTACTCCCTGGAGCAGCTGAGGGACATCTCGGCAGCGGTGCAGATGCAACCGGAACGGCCCACGGTGATCACCGACGTCCTGTACAAAACAGGCTCATACATAGCCTTGGCGCCGGAGCCCCATCTTGCGCTGCATCATTGCGATGATTGGGTCAGAGACTGGGCCACGGATGTCGAACGCCAGCTGGGCTTTGACGACGCGCCAGAGCCCGACACGGTCAAGCAAGGGACCCATGCGGCGCCACGAAACTGGAGGCTGCGGCTGCGGGGAAGGAAACCCCAGGGACTTACTTTCGGCATCAGCTCCAACGCCAAATATGGAGTGTCCCAGTACGCATGGGCCTCGGGCGCGGAATGGCTCATCAGCCGCATCCAAGCCCAAACAACAGCAGTGAGGCCGCCGTCACCGCCACCGGAGGACGAAGATGCCCAGCCGCCGGCATACGCGCCACGCCAAGAGTTCGTGGACCAGGTACGTGCAGACCTTGCTTGGCAGGTGCCTGAACGTGCGGTCCTCTCGGCAAGCGCTCATACATGCAGATACAGTACCCCCCTGCTCACACAAACTTGTCTTCTCACTTCCAGTGGCTCGACCCGGAATGGAAGCTGCAGCGAGGCTACCGAGACGTCAGATGAATGTGACCCGAAAATCCGTCAAGGCACGGCATCCCCAAAGGTCAGGTGCACGACTTCATGTACGGTTTTCATAGTATGGTGCTGCAAATTCTGCGGGCGCGGGCACACCGGGAAGATGTGCAGCTCTTTGACCAGCCTAAGGCGAAACAAGGCAGAGGATACCCATTCTGGCAGTTCATCGGGCCGCTACCGCGGCCGGAGCACAGGGTGAATCTGCGGATTCGCCAACCCACAGCTCAAGAGTGGCGGTGGGACTCCGACTTTCGTGACGATCCGCTACGATGGGTCAACGAGCTGGTCTGGATACCAGGGTAAGGGCAAGTCTCCTTCATGGTTGGGAATGGACTTTGAGTGCTTCGCGGCGCGCACCCTGCCGGCCTCACCCCAGGCTGTGTATAGGGCGACTGCCCTCCCGCTACCAGAAAGGGCAAGGGTCCTAAAGCTTGCCCTAGCGACCTTGCAAAAGTTGAGCGTGGCTGGGGCCGTGCTACCAGGTGGTGTGCTTACCAAATGCTCCTCCCCAGTCCCACTAGGGGCCCCCACAGTAGTGGGTGTGTCTACGAGACCATACTTCACACGGCGCCCGGACATGCTGAAACTCCTACAAAACCTGCAAGAGTACTGTGAGCTGCGCTGGACGGCTGTGCTACAGGCACCACCCCCCTCACCGGACACGAGACGGAGAAATGCCCAGCGGGCCAAGGAACGGCGGGAAGCAACGGAGTCCAGCCCCGGCATCAGGGAGCGCATTCCCAAGCTCAAGTACACATCGTCTCCGCTGCCTGCTATGCACACCCCCAGGCATCTCACCGGCAAAGGAGGAGGTAAGAAGAGCACCACTTTGTTTGTGGCTGACTACTTTCCAGCACACCGCAACCCTGGAGCTCCCCCTACGCGGCCCTACCGGTTGCTCCGACCTGCCAAGCAGGCGGTCCCGCCTCCACCTGATGTAGCTGCAGTGGGCCCGAGTCACCAAGCGGCACTGCCGGTGGGGCGAGCGGCAGCGCCCAGCGATTTGTCTCAGCGCGTAGATGCGCTAACTCCCCCGGATGCAGCTCTAGGATGGGCTCCGCCGTCGCCGTCGCCCCCGGTGCAGATGGAATACACCTCGGAGGAAGGGCCCTTTACCCCGGAGGTCTTCTCCTCGTCGTCCTCGTGGGAGTCTGAGCCCATCAACACCGGGGGAAGCTACCGACGAGCGACGGCGGGGCCCAGAAGCGGCCCAGCGCGGTCCTCACCGCCACACGCAGCGCCCCGCACTCGCGCTCCCAGGGCCCGATCCGTACACCGGTCAGGGAACCCGGCGCCGAGGAAGTCACGGCGTAGGGCACCACCTGCGCGGGTGCCCCGAGGGGTCAAAAGGCGGCAGTCGGTCACAGCACAGCCGGGGAGCCCACGGCGCAAGCGACCCCAGCTACAACAAGGGGATGCGCGGTCACACACGGCCCTGGAGGCCCCAGACCGTCACGGGAGCCCAGCCGGAGCCCCCCTCCCCATGTCCAGGCATGCGCTCTCATACCTACAGCTCACGGGAGCTATCACTCCTGAGCGTGCGTCACGCATAGTGGTGGTAAGCACCCCAGAGGGGCAGCGCACCCCACTACCGACACGCAGCTCGGAGCAGCCTCCACACGAAAAGGGACGCGACATCCCCCCGGGGATAGCAAGGATGTTGCAGCAGATCCGGATGCCCCCAGCGAGGCCACAACCGCTACAGCCCCGAAGGGAACCACGGCCCAACGAGCGGACTTCACGCACCGCCGTCCTGCCCCCCGGCCCTCCGATGGGGTTCAACGTAACCAGCACCCCGTCTCCGCGGGTGCTGAGCAGGCCAGGGCAATTCTCGCCATCTCCGGCATGGTCGCCGGCGGTGACTTCCAGTTGGCACTCCGTGCGGCACGTGACCCCGGAGCATTGGTCGCCCGCATGCACACCAGGGGGGGGGTCTAACCGACAGCAGGATTCACCTCACCTGCCCCCTGTCCTGCTGGCGCCCCTATTTGAGAGGGCAATGTCCACCCCGCGAAGGGACAGCACTCAGAGTGCGTCTGATGAGGACGTGCAACAGTATGCCGTCCGGTGTTCTATCCCCCCCGATTTGCCCCCCACCCTGCTGGCTCCGCTTTTTGAGAGCGTGATGTCTGCCTCGCGAGCGGGCAGCACTCATCGTGAGTGCGATGAGGACATGGGTCAGTATGAAGTCCAGTACTCTACCCCACCCTCCGTGGGGGAGTGGCCCCCTAACCCCTTTACCTTTCCCTCTCTTCGCGGAGCACAGCGTCTCTGCACGGAATTGCCTGGCATGGCCCGACAGGGCCAGGGGTGGGTTCGTGACCCCCATGCACAACTCTCCACCATGCTGTACAGCATGCAGGAAGGTGCTCTGTCTCCCAACAGCACGGAAGGGCTCATGAAGCATGGACGGGCCTCACGTGAGGCAACCTAAAGGACGGAGGGGGGAGCCTCTTGTCATACAGGGCTGCAGCTCTCCAGAAACCCGCGCGACCTGCCCCTTGGGTGAGTTTGGGGGCTGGAATGGGTAGAAGCCCCATGGACTATTGCTCCTTAATATGATTTCCTCCCCCCCCCCCCCCCTTGAACTCTCCCCACTATGGGGACCCCGAGAAGGCAGGGTTATGTAGCCATACATAGCCCGCGGACCTTGAGGAGTTTGTGGTATGGCCTTCATCCCCACCACATCACTGATCTCGCTCGCCATCAACAAGTGTGTCGCGTCCACGCTCAGAATCACCACCGCCCTCCCCTTCACCCTATTCGCGGTCCCCATCACCTAAGAGACCATGGAAAACGCATTCCCCACGCTCCGAGTCAAGGGACACCTCATCGCCGCCTCCAAGAGCGAAGCCACGGGCACCCAAACACTCGAAGCAAGTGGACTTTACAAGGTTGAGTGGTTTGTTCATAGGGACAGTGGAGTACCAAGTTGAAGGCAGTTTCGTCGTTCTCATGTGGGCTTTGCTGCTTCGCTGTGCAACTAGTCAGGTGACAGGTATTCTTGGGTGAGTGTCCCGGCCTTTGCGTGCGCAGTATGCACGCACTGCACACGCAGTGCAACAATTTGGCCTGGGACCAATGCAATTGGATCGAGTGCGTTAGAAATCCGGGGATCGCAAGTTTCCAGTTGAAAACCCCTTGTTGGCTGTGACTATTGCCTGTCGCCTGGAACCATCCCTCTTGCGGCGAGGGGATTAAAAATGCGAAAAATTAGCCCGTTTACCGCTTTTTTGACGTTGGGGTCATGAATCATCTCCCATTAGAACAATATCCTTTGCATTTCGGTGTTTCAGATCTATTGTGTGTGCCGGGCCTCTGGAATGTTTGTGTTTGTATCAGTGATTGGTGACGGGATAGGTCAAGCGGGGCAGTCAATTGAACATCTTCCATTAGAACAAGGTAGGCATGGACACATGGGAAACACCCCATACCCCCGTTGTTGGGCCGATCTACATACCCTACCCCAAGTACCCCAAGGGGTTAGAGTCAGCAGCAGCTGACTTTTTGCAAAAAAAATTGTCTTTTTGTCTAGCAAGGTTATCTGAGTTTTTGGTTGCGGCCATCCTAGATTACATCCACTACAATTTAGTTGAGGGCAGCAGTGGTAAGGTGGGGGAGGTACAATTAGTCAATCTAGACCGAGCTCCAGCTCGGCTTTTTGATGCATATGGACCCTACCTTATCGACCCCTTGTGGAGACCCACTGCTAGGTACACCATTGTTTTGGGGCCCGCGTGGGTGTGCCGAAGAATCACGTCGCAGAGGTTGTTAGATCAAAGCCAGGCAAGCGTATGTAGGGCAAAACACCACATACCCCCCCATTTTGGGCCTTTTTGGGCCTATTTGCGTACCCTACCCCAAGGAGTTGAATTGTTAGTTTAACCTTTTGTAAAATCATGTAGGGTTTGTAACCTCTTTTATTAAAAATAACCGGTTTTTTTCGATTATTTTTTCCAAAATAACCGGTTATTCCGATTATTACTTTTCAAAATAACCGGTTCAATGCGATTATTTCCACTAAGCAAGCCAATTAGTCGGTTCTTTTCCGATTATTGGTTTTCAAACCAACTATTTTGTTGGTTTTTGAAAGAAAATAACATACAAACCAGTACACATTGCTCCAAGAGTTTGCCTTGGCACCGTGTGAGTATGTGTGTTGATATTATTTCTTTTTCATTGCAAAAGAAAAACCTCATGGTCTATTACCCAAGAATTAGTCGCCATTCTTCACCCGTCCGATTAATTGGTTTTGATTTATTTCAAAATACTCGGTTTTCTAACTAACTTAAAAATAACCTCCGATTAATTGCCGATAACCGGTTTTCCCGATTAATTGGTCAAACCGGTTCCGAACCCTAAAATCATGATTCTGTCCAACACACGCATCCCCCAATGACTGTTTGGTCCGGAGCCCCCCAGACCCCTCCCCCCCTTTGAAACCCACTTTTTTGAGGTTTTGAGGGAGGGGGGATCAATGGTGGGTATCGATTGACTGAATGTCCCTGCCATAGACAATTCCAGCCATTAGTCCATAGGTTCATCTTATGAAATGCATGTGTCCCCTCCCTAACCCTAACCCTAACCCTAACCTGAGGGAGGTGGGGGGGGGGTGTCGAAAAAATAACCCCCCCGTTTTTTTGGGGTCGAAAATCATGAATATTTTGGTTTTTTTTGATTTTGAGCCAAAACAGTGTTTCCGGGTCCCGACTCCATGAGGTTTGTATGGGGCCGAGTAGGACGAGCGCTTGCGCGGTTTATCCACTTTTCAACGATTTTTGCTATGCTGGCGATTTTGCCGACCTCGGTGACCCCGGGTAGCTCAAAAATCGAAGGATCAAAACTTTTTTTTCATATTATGACTACACAATATATGGTATGTAAAGCATGTTTTAGGCCGTATTCATGTATTTTTCACCCTATTTGGGTATTGGGTGCGGGGGGGGGGGGGGGGGGCTCCCAAGGGATTGGTACACAACTTGCTTATGCAAATTTTCACCCTGGGCAGCTCAAAAGTCGAAGTTTTTGAAATCACTTCGCAGAGGTTGTTAGATCAAAGCCAGGCAGGCGTATATAAGGGAAAACACCACATACCCTCCCATTGTGGGCCTTTTGGGGCCTATTCGCGTACCCTACCCCAAAGGATGGAATTGTTAGTTTAGCCGTCTGTAAAATCATTATTTTGTCCAACAAACACATTCCCCAATGAATTTTTGGTCCGGAGCCCCCAAGACCCCCCCCTACTTGAAATTCACTTTTTGGAGGTTTTGAGGGAGGGGGGGGAGGTGTGTGGGGGGTGTGGGGTGGGGTGGGGCCAAAATCGACCCCCGTTTTTTGGGTCGCAAATCATGAATCTTTTGGGTTTTTTTATTTGAGAAAGTTAAAACAGGCTTTCACTGTTGATTGCTTTGATGATATTGTTTTGTTGATGCCCCTGCTTGCTCCTGCTGCTTCTTGATGTAGTTCAGGTTTTCCAAACAAATAAGTTTTGATGAAATCAACCCAAATAAGTACCCACAGTTGCAAGGCAAAGGACCACAGGATCAAATCCACAGCATGAAGGGCTGCAGTCAAAGGAGATAGTGATACAACAAAGGAAACTCACAATAACTACAGATTTAGGAAAAGATAGTTAGAAAATATCCTACAAGCATGGTAAAACTGCCCACATGGGCATCCTCTCTTTTATAGTGCCATCTAGAGATGTGCACTCTTTGTTTTGGGTCCCATAGGTGCTGAGGTGGCATGGCTTGTGGCGCTGAGGTCACTGCCATGTCACATGGGATATTCCTACTTAGCTAGGCTGACTGGGAATTGAACCCAGGACCTCTCAAAAAGAGGTACCACAGCCCCCTAGGGTGCAGACCACTAGGATAGCTAAGCATTCATGAGAAAATATAGAAAAATGTATAGGCTCTAGATCAATGTTAGCGCCTCAGTCAGTCCAGGAAATGGTGTATAAGATCAATCAGTTGGGGGGTCAGGGGTCCACACAACATCCATAGATCAATGCTTGGTTTTATAGGTCAAAATGTCTTGTCACCCCTTTTTGGATAGGCCAATACTAAGATAAAAATGTGTTATGCCTTTAGGCCTCTTTATAACAGCTAAAGCTAACCTTTTGGCAGGGAAATACACTTTTTCTTACTCCTCCCTTGTGCTGTGGTGGCCACCACTGTCGCATTTCAAAGGAAAAAGGGAATTTTTCTTGGCCTCCCCATGGCTTCAACATTTATTTAAAATTTCCTATAATATCCCTAACATTGGAAAGAAGGCGCTGCATCAGGGCAGTCGCCGGGTTCTGCTGAGTCATAAAAGACACCTACAGCCCCCACTGCGCTCATTGGCGTGGCTGGGGCAGCCGTGGCTTGGTAGGGGGTTAGAATGGGCATGCCAATTCATGTGTGCACAACCCTCTCCCTCCAATTGGCAAAACGCAGTGCAATACGCAAAACCCAACGCTAGATATGATCAGGGCACGCTGTCTGGGGTCTCAATGAACCTGCTGAAAGACCTGATCTGTCCTTAGTGCGTTGAAAATTAATTTACCCTCATGGGGGTTTGAGATTCAGGACAGTGGTCGAGGAGTCAGTTTTTCGGCCTGATCACGGCCTACTCCACTATTTGCGCTCCAGGATATCTGCAGAGAAAGGACGAAGGGTTGAGGGACTGACAAACACGCAACGATCGACGCAAACACCAAAATCCGTCAAATGACGGCCTAGACTTTTTCTGACGGCGCACACCTGTCCAGAATCTTCATGTGCATTAAATGCACATTTTTACGCAATTTATTTTCATCACAGGAATTTTTAAATTCCTGGATTTACACGCAGAGAAAGGCGGCGCGCCGGAGCGCATCCTAATTAGGCGCCGGAAAAGACGAAAATAATAAGATTATAACAGTACGTCACGTAATAATAAGAAAATGACGAGACACACAATAAATAATAAACGTAGGAATTCCACGTTTGCCTCTAGGAGCAATGAAGAAGAATGAATCTCAAAAACTCAAGATGAATTCAAAGAACAAGGTATAAACATACAGGTCTTGTTTGCTTCGTATGCAGCATGCACATTGCTTGTCTCGTGTTACCGTGAACGTGCCGTGTAGCAACGCAAACATAGTATAGAGGGACAGATTAGAAGATTGCAAGATGATTAGAGGTGAGATCGGGTGATTAGCACATACACACGCGTGCATAAACGCTTGCATCACTTGTGACTCGTTTCCTTTCTCCCTTGCTTCGCTGTCCAGCGGTAGGTAAGGTAGGCAAGCCCAGGAGGGGCCACCCCCTGGTAGAGTTCGTGATCTCGGTATGGATTGTGGGAAAGAGAGAGATTGGTTAGAATAGCCAATGAGGGGCTCCGTGCATACTCGTGCATTCACATGACGCGTTAAAGGGTAGGCCACACGTATTGCGCACGGTAAAACCCTTGTTTAGGTTACCCAGGGGCTCCACCCTACGTTCTTTAAGAGAATGGGTGGAGTTCCTTAAGCTTGCTTGCTTGTACTTGGGTTCAGGAACAGCGTATTATAGGGGAGCCTGAGAAGCGTATAATACGTGGAGGCTGTCTTGGTTCCTCAGTCCTGAACCCAAGTCATTTGCCTCTGCTTTACAGGTGGGCAGGTCAGGGTTAATTGGTGCAGCAGCAGTTGCCTTCGGCGACTTTGGATTTTTATGCCCAAGCTAAAACGGGCGCTGATCACACAATCAACAAACTGCATCTCAGCCAAGAGTGGCGAGAGCAGTCCGCCCTCTTCAACATCCACGCTGTGCACGCAACCTGAGCACTCCTTCCCTCTAAGCCCCAATAGGGAAACGCGTAGTGGCGTCCCTGTTAGGCCACAGTCGCTTAGTAGCGCTGTGTTCTCTTGTCCCTTTCACAGGTAGGCCACTAGGGCCTGTGACATGCTCAACATCAACCCCAAGTAGCGTGTGCGTGTACGAGTGGCAAGCCAGGGTGAGGGCTTGGGCCTCACAGCCCGCTCATCCTTCGATGGCTGGTGCCACTGTAGTAAGTGTAGGACCTGTACTTTGTGTGTCACTGTCCCGCCTGTTTCCTGAAATTTTATGAGGCTTTTGGTGGGCAGTGGCAGTGGTAGTCTAGGTTTTGGCCACGTAGCAAACAGGCGTTTTCATGCCTCATAGCTTTTGGCCACCCCAGTCCCCTATCTCTTGTGAATTCAATCCCGCCCGACCACATGCCCAATTTCCGGTACAGGGTGGCGGTGCACCAGTACGGGTGCATGCAGCTGGCCGGTGAGCTGCGCCACAACCTACCCATGCCGCAGGACCCGGTTGAGAACCGGCGCTCCTCATCGGGCGGAACGGCCATCTGGTACACGGCCTTCGGCCCAGTGCTTGCCCCCTACCGAGGAACTCCTTGTGTGACAATGTCACTACAACCCCCGAAAACGCTCTGCGGCTGGCAGCCAACAAAGGCCGGCAAAACCCAAAAGAGACCACAGGTTGGAAACCAGACGCACGGTGGCGAAACTTCTGCGTCAACCATACACTGTCCCAAGGGCATGCATGACAATCAGGGCTCTACCGGTGCTGACAGGGGACGGGCTCACTGGTGCGGAGACTTTCCTTGACACAGGCATGTATTTGACACCGTCTGTGACCCCCGCAAAACAGTGGCGGCCGGTTACGGGGGCAACCTACATGGCGGCCAGCAATCTGATGCAGACGGCGCAATCACTGATCAGGGGAACTGTTAGGGGAATCATGGCGCAACGACAGGTTACTGTCAGAGTGGCAGTGGCGTGGGCCGCCCACGTGGACACGTGTGCCAGGGTGCTCGCCGTGTCCGCCCAGCGCACACGGTTGTGGTTCCACCATAGTGTTCGCGTGACGCTCTGAGCGGCGCACCGTGCACGTCAGCGTGTCCTGTTGGGCACGCTGTCAAGCCTACGCCGCCTAGCCACACGGGCCCTGTGGCACATGGACGTTTTGGAGCTTTGCGCTCACCCACAAACTTAGGAGGCCCATAGTGCACCCTATCGTTTTAGCGAAAAAAGGGGTGATGGGTGGTGTTTTCCGTATGGTAAAATGGGGGTTCAAATTTGCATTTTTTCATCAGGCTGGGCTCTGCAGAGCCCAGACCAGCCGTGTAAGTCATTTCTGGCCCCAATATTACACATCTTAGATCTCTGGGCTCTTCAAAGCCCAGGTTACAAGTTATACCCTCTGTACCTACCCCCCGGTACAACACTCGGCACCTGTATACAGTGGTCAAGTGGCCACGCTACATGGCGCTGGGTTAAGTGGTATACTCTCGTTGACATTGTAACACATTCAACCTAAACATTGTCCCCGGACAGGTCAGCAGTAACAGTATTCCAGGATACAACTCCTACATACATTACCAGTGGGCAATGATCCAAGACGCTTACCACACCAGGCGTCACATAATCTAGATGGAACTGCCTAAACAAGGCTTATATTAGGATTTTTCAACAACCTGGGCTCTGCAGAGCCCAGAGTTCATAAACTTGGTGCTTGAGGGGTGCTTATTAGGGTCTCCCTTTTTGCTGGGCTCTGCAGAGCCTAGATCTTCACAACTTCCCATTTTGCCCCCTTTTGTGTGACATAATAGCGCTATGACACTTCGAAACTTATTCAACATGTGGTCTGGTAGTATTTTTTTCTATGCCTTTTTGCCGCGTTGCTGTCCTATCGTGTATTACAATGGTGCACCCATGGCATTGTGTAAGTATGACAGTCGCCATTCAGGAGTACGCTGCAACAAGCCTTGGACTGTCTGCACGCAGTGTAGTCCAACAGGGTCCAGTGGGGTAGTGTTTCTATTGTTGTGGTGCGTCCGATACTATGGGAGTTTTAGGACACATTGTTTGCAATATACCCTAATCTATTGCAGTTGGTTTTTATGCATACTGTGCAGTGCTCGTACATTTACTATCTGGTCATACGTCCCGTATATTAAGTACATGTAACATGCTATCTTCCTTTTACAACAGCCATGGCTGATTTCCCACATGCTAGACGTGCGGAGGTGGATGTACCGGGTTCCGGCCAGGATACTGAAGGAGATGAGGCTGTAGGACCTGTACCCTTACCGGTCCCATCAACCAGTGGAACAGCAGCGCGTGCTGCAGCTACGCTCGCCTTGCAAGAGGCGATTATGTTTACGGGGTCAGCACCCCCATCCCCACCGCGGCCACCAAAGCTTGTCCCCAAGGACCAGCCAACCCCACCAAAGGCCTCCCTCAATGACCCATTGACTCCACAAACAATGGAGTTGCTGAGGGACAACAGTGGTGACCGGGCACGATGGTTCGTGCAGTACATTTGGGGGCTTCGTGCACGGTTCGTGCGCAACCCCCTCGTCACATGGCAACAAGGGGATCGGATATGCCGATCCCATTTTCTGTCACGCAGCAAGGAGCGAGCTGCATTGATCCTGGATACACTGAATCCAGAATCACGTCCCCCTGTTGAGTTGTCTCCCCATCCCCGTATCCCACCTCCTCGGCCACTTCCTCCCCCGGATGCCGACCAACCCACACTTACACAGATTGATCGGCACCCCTCCGATCGCCAGCACGTAAGGTCCCTTCCATTACCTGTGGAAGCAGACCGCACCGGTGGACAGTCAAAATACAGCCTGTGGCCACCGGTGACTGTGCCACATTGAGGCACCCCCCCCCCGCCCTGAGTCACAGTTCAGTCACCTCCAGTGGTAGGCGGTCAGTTAGCGCCCCGCTGCCCCTGTCTGATAATGCATTACCCCCAAGGAGTTCCCTCCTGCATCCCCCTCCGCGCACTTCTCTGTTGCCCACTGCCGCTTATGCGACAACCGACATACCCCCAGGTACTCACTTTTGCCACATGCGCATGTAGGATTGTCGCCGGATGTGGCTCCATCTGCCCCCCCACAACCATCTACTATCCCGGTAAAGAAGGATGGTCGGTATCGGTCACGGTGGTCATTACTACCTGATATGCCCCCGGCCAAATACCGGAAAACTCTGTGATGCATTAAGTGGTTGGTCTACTCCCCAAATGGGTGGTATGCACCCCCAACTATCATTTCTTGGGACCCTGGGCTATGCAGAGCCCAGCTTGCGCCAAATGCTACTTTTACCCCTTCTCAATTCTTTGCCTGTGACACGTCCCTCCCTCTTTTTCCTCTGTCTATTACACGGTCCGCCATTACTGATTACGGGACGCTGGGCTCTGCAGAGCCCAGCACTCATAACCTTGGTACTTGAGGGGTGCTTATTAGGGTTTCTCTGTTGGCTGGGCTCTGCAGAGCCCAGACCTTCACCACTTCCCATTTTGCCCATTTTTGTGTGCTAGTCTACGCCTCTAGTTACCTGTTCTGGTCACCACCTTTTCCTGTTGTGCCACCCAGACTGTCTTATAACTATGGCCCCGGTTTCTATGTCGTTGCATGTCAGCTACATGCGGTCTCTTTGTACGACAGAATGGCGCACTGGTCGCCAAATGATATTGTCGGCTGTGCGCCATGGTGTGGCAAAGAAATTCATAAAATTCTGTGCGGGTCTACGTGTCAACAAGCGGACCCGCATTACGCTCGACCGCATTCGCAAGGTGTTGGCACGAAAACAATGGCCGCGTTGGCTAACTAATTTTTCCAAGGAGGCCTATTATGTATGGCTGGGGATGCGTCGCATGGCCTTGCCACAAGCGGCCGTCCCCAGCGGTGAGAGCACCATTGCTGTAATGCGGGCAGACAGCCGCAAGCTGGTGCATGCTGGTCTCACCAAGCCATCCCGGTTGTCTATTGCAGACCAGGGGGCATCGCAGTTCCGGAAACTGTGGCGTAGCATTGCTCGCCGTGATATTGTGGTGTGGGTGGACAACTGGTGGCATGCCCAGTTTCGGGCCAATCCGGTGAAACCCAATGTCTGTCTAGATGTGAGCGCCATAGCGGTGTTGCACACAACCCCCCTTCCTCATTGTCTTGGCCACCCGAGTTTGCGTGACCTAGTGGACCGGGTGGACACAGTGGCCATGGCAGTTGTTCAACAGCACAGAGAAATGTTGAAGGTGTGCACTGATATGTGCAATACACCCATTTCTCGGAGAACCATCGGTGCCCCCCTCGATGCCCGGGAGGCTGGTAGACAGCAACTCTTTTGGAAGCCATTCGGCATATATGAGTCCCGTACAGGTCAGAACCAAGAGCTCTTGGATCTCCTCGATATGATACGCACTACCCAACGGCATTGTCAAAAACCTATGGCATTGCTCGTTGATTGCAACATCCACTACCGGGTGCTCAAATTTTTATACTCTAGAGCAACCATTGACTGGAATTTTCCGGATTGGTTGCGGGGTATCTCGTTGATTTACGGCGTCTGGCACGCCTACAAACATGTTTGCAATATCATTTGGCGTAAATTCTTTCCTCTTTTTTCGTACATCACCGCTCCCGTGTTTGGGGCCGGTGCGCGCATATATAACCATCCCAAACTCATTGTAATAGAGAAAACCATCGCTGCCCTGCTTCTCTCAGCCCCGGACATACGGGCACAACTTCGGCAGAAAATTACCCTGTTTGAGGGACGCGCCAACCAAGCAGCCCTAAACACACAGGATGGGTTGCGCATCCTTCGGGGCCTTGAATCCATCCTGAATTATTACCTCCCAGCCATCTTTGTAGTAGGACACTTAGTGCGCAATTGCACTTGGGCTGGGCGCGCCGACGGGACTGGTATAGTGGCCACGTGTGTACTTCAGCGCTGCGTGGGTCTGCTTGTTGACCTAGCCGGTCCAGCTGCAGCAAAAATGGACTATGTCCGTACCATATGCTGTGCACTTCTGTACAATACACAATGGCACGACGACACGCCTGGTGCTGCCCATGTGGAGGAATGTTGTGAGGCACTGCTTGCAAAATTGCGGGCATAGTGCAAGCAACACCCCGACAAGCACACGGCGGATGAGGCTGGTGACCTATTCCGCACCATGCCCCCCCGTCAGGAGGCACGTGCAACGGAGTCCCTCTCCGAAAGTGTGTGTGTTGAGGTGCGCGACACGGTATGGGCACTCATGTGTGGTGCAGGACGGGAGGAGCATCCAACTGTGCGATGGTCCTCGGGTCCAGTTAGTGTCGTTGAGGCAGAAAGAGACACAACGTACGTGTTCCCCGAAAAGGGAACCGGGGGTACCCTAACAGTTGTGTTCATGAAATCTATTCTAAAGCGCTTTCTGCGCACCCTAGTAGGTGGACAAGGGCTCCGCGATGATGCCATGGCTTACATACGTCAACATATCCCACTTAGGCCACCTGTGAACCGCCGCGAGGCCCGGGCAGCTGTAGAAACAGTTGGGTTCATACCAATTGCAATGGAGCACATTGTTCCCCCAGTGCCAAATGCAATGTTCATTGATCATGTGCGTGCCCCCCCTGAGGATGGCGTACCTGTGATCCGGGCGAGGGATGCTGTAGATGTTGATGCCTTGTCTGATGGCCCTGTACCTGTTGTGCTCAGTGAGGAGTTGCGTGAATTTGACGTGATAGATTCGGACTAATCACAGGGGGGTGTGGCAATGCAGATCCCCCCCCCCCCCCCAAGACAGGCCAATTTGCTGTGTACAGACCCCTTATTGATGTACCCCAGAGTCTGGGCTCTGCAGAGCCCAGCTTTCTCCGTCACTGAGTTTTCAGGGGTTGTTATACTGGTTTTTGACACTCTAGGCTCTGCAGAGCCCAGCCGGTCCCCACTGTCTGATATGTACCCGTATCTGGTCATTTTCAGTCGCTTTCTTGTTGCTTTCATAGACTCAGACTGATCATCGATGGGGGTGGCAATGCAAACCCCCCCCCCCCGACAGGCAAATTTGATGTTTACACCCCTGCTATCACTGTACCCCAAGTCTCTGGGCTCTGCAGAGCCCAGCTTTGCCTGACACTGAGTTTTAAGGGGTCGTATTACTAGTTGTTGTTACTCTGGGCTCTGCAGAGCCCAGCCTGTCACCACTGCCCGATATGTACTCCCATCTGGTCATTTGCTGTTCCTTTCTTAGGGCTGGGCCAGTCCTGGACCATGCCATCTTCGTGCTTTGATCTGTGCACACATCTCCATTCTTTCGTATTGTAGTGTGCACCCGCTGCGTCAGCCTGTGTGACCCTCGAAGAGGTGTGCCTGGCACGGCTGTAGTCACTGTTACGATTATTGGAGTTAAATTGCCACAAGCAGGTTTGGCTGTGGTGTTGCAGGCCATTTGCACAGGCCCAATTTCCAGCTGGTTCATACCTGTGTCAGCGAGGGACGTTTTAGTGGGCCTGTTTGATGCTGTGACCATCAATGTGCCCTGGACATTGTACTTGAGATGCCTCTGCAGTGATTTGCTGTTTTGAAGACATTTTTGGCTATTTCAACCCATGTGGGTGCCAATTTGAATGCTTTGATCCGACTATTTTGCTGTCCAAATCTGCCATTTGCCACCATTGATGCTTTGAACTGTGTGATTGTTGTGCTGTTTTTGGTGACTTGATTTGTCCTGTAAAGTCCGTGTGTTTTTGGACCATGTGTGACATACCAAACGAAGTTGCCATGGATGGCAACACCGCTGAGACACCAGCGATGGACACACTGGAAGCCGAGAAAGTGGACGCACTGCAGTCAGAGCCCTCCATAGAGGATGCTGTACAGGGCAGCAGTGTTGCTGGGGCCAGCCAGGCCAGTCAATCTCCCTCGCGAGTGGTGAACAAGGGTCGTGTCGCAAGGAAGATGGGCAGTATCAAGGACTCCTCAACCGTACTGGCCATTCAAAACTACGTGGAGGTGCGGAGAGCGAAGGTGCCGCGCAAGGAACTAAAGATTGACAGGTGCATGGAGTATGGCCAATCGAGGCTCATTGATTGGGACCACGTGGCGGAGGTGAAGGAGGACCTACTGGCAATCCCCCCCGATGGTCGACTGCAGCTTTTGGTTTGGGACGACAAAGGTATGGGATTGTTGCGACGCAACTGGATCAAAGTAATTGGCTACGTGGCGTGCCCTGTGTGACGTGCCATGCTGTTGTATTCAGTGGGAGCCCTGTGGGTGATTGGAGGCCAACACGGCGTTGCGGCGTGTGATGAAATTTGCAAGGATGTGACAGCAAGGATGGGCGAGGTCGAGGACTGGATGACTAACTTTGACGTGCGCATCATCAAGTTTGATACATCCGTCGAGATCAGGCGAAAGTTGGCCGGACAACACAATAGGGCGCAGCACAGTGGGCGTGAGAGCAGTGTACCCCAACTGTTGAACAATTTCCTACAACTGGCGGCTGAGGACACACAATGCAAGAAGACAGTTGTCACCTTGATGTGTGAGGCAATCGTGGAGGCGGGGCTGACTGCGAAATCCGGCAACACGGAGACAATCGTCAAGCAAATGAGGCCAGCTGCCCATATGGCCCTGACCTGTGGTGCCACCTTCACGGACGCACTCGGCAAGATGGTGGAACGCAAGCAGGTGATTGCCCTTTACACAATGCGATGCTTTGCTGGAATGCAACCCGACAATTTGTGGCGCGTATGCAACTACATGGCCTCGCCGAAGAGTACAGTACCGGGCTTCCAGAAGCCACCATGAATTTGGCTTCACCCACTCTGCGAGCAATAGAACCGGCCCTGCTACCACTGTGGCACAATCGCTTGTTTGCGAAGGACCTACTACTCCCCATTGCTGATTCGTAAAAATGTGCTATTTCTTAGAGACATCGTCCAGAGTCCGGAACTGTGCGAAGCACTACCACACACGTGGAAATCCGTGTATCGATTACACAAGCGAAAGCTGTTATCACTGCGCAGTTCCCCCCCTGCAGTACATCATGTGCCGAGCTTCTGGTTCCATTGGCAATCCTCGGCTGTGTCCAGGGAGCTAGCCAAGCCGAACAATTTCTGCACCAGACAATCCAGGGACACATGGAAGGCCCTCATGGCCCTACAGTTACCAGACACGGGCAGGCATTTCCTATACAGGGCATTATGGCGTAAACTCCCGACGGGACAACGCCAAGCAAGAATGAACCCGGGACAGACCAACTGCCCTATTGATGGGGTGCCTGAAACCCACAAGCATCTCTGCACGGACTGCCGCTTTTGGAAAATTGCATTTGACTGCATCAACAAGGCGTATGCGCCCATTGTGATTGAAAGTAACCCCATCTCTTCTGTGTCCGCATTGGTCTGGGATACCCCCTCCCTTAGCTTGAGTACTGCACCAGGACTTCTGGCCTGGTCGGCCATCGTGGTCAACTGGGGTCTGCGAACATCAGCCCGGATTAAGGGTTTCACCGTCACGTGGGAAAGCTTCCTGACTGGCTGGGTGAAAAAACTAGCCACTTGGCAACAATACCCTCTGAGGTGGCTGTCCACTGTTGAGCTAAGTATTTTCACGGACTGCGTCCTGCAGCTTTTAGAAGAGGGTAAGCTGGTTAACCCCAACCTCTCCTGTTCTGCTAATTTGCCGAGGCCACGACGCACGGGCAATAACGCCAAGATGGCCAGGAAACTGGCTGCAAAGCAAGAGTTTGCCTCCCAACTTGAGGGAATCGTGGCACAAGGGCTGACTCGGATATATACGGACGGCTCATCAGAAAGAGTCCTGCCCATAGGGTATATTGGTGGATACGGAGTACATGTGCCGAACACACTGGATCTAGGGGCACCTATGCCTGCACACCTACCTCAAACAAATAATGCTACTGAGGTGTACGCAGTGACTCAGGGACTAAAAATTTTTCCACAAGCAAACTTGGCCCTGATGACAGACTCTGCCTTGGTCTACCTGGGGGCCACCGGCGCAGCGCGAATCTGGAAAATCCGTGGCTGGCACGGATCACACGGCCCCATACTACACCCCGAACTATGGGAAGAGCTTCTGCAGCTCATCGCGGACCACCAAGGTATACTGAGTTGGTACAAGGTCCCATCACATGTGCAGATAGAGGGTAATGAACGTGCCAATGATTTGGCAGAACGGGGACGGCAGCAAAACCCGCTATACCCAGAACCCCTCGGGGACAGAGAGGAGGGCAGGGCAGGCACGGAAGCGAACCACAGCAAAGTGATCATTTTTTCACACAAGCACCCATCACCCCCCGAGCCCGCAGTACATGCGGGTTCACCCCCACCCCCAGTGGTGCAAGAACCCTCGACACCGCCGTGTGCGACACCGTCCGCTCCCATGTCAGGCACACAGTCAGATACACACAACATGGTGACACCCCTCGTGACACCTATTAGAGTACCGGTCAGTGCCTCCCCATTGTGCAGAGATACACCCGCCCGCCTGCTTTGGAATGATCTGGATTTATGCCTCATGGATGAACCTGTAAGTCGTCAAAGTGGCTCCCTCTCAGAGACCACCGTGTCTTTCGCCTCCACAGAGGATTACATTCAGTCTTAGGCTTCGCAAGACAGTCTACTCACGGCATCAGGGAGTGAAAACCATTCGGTCCCACGGCCAACCAAACGAAGGCATTTCAACACGCCTAGCCCGGTGCCATCAAGCCCCGCCTCAGTGGAAATACACTCACACGGAACAACCATGTACTCACCCAGCATGCCGGTGCGTTCCAACAGACAGCCTGTATACTCGCCACGGCAACCCGCATCGCCTATGGCGCCAGACACGCCCAATTTCTGACTGCTCAATATGTGACACTGATTGCTCAGGGCACTCCCCACCAGAGTCACCCACCACCCCGGACTCTGGCTGTTTTGAGATGTAGGGGCCTTCTCCCATGTCTGAATGAACAAGCCAGAAAGCACCTGATCCGCAATTGAATTCGTGGTGACGGTAGGGTCTGATTGTCTCTGTACCCCGTCACGCTATGCCGTTGATTGAGGTCCACCCCATGCCCCCAAGAGGTCCCCCCCCCCCCCCGGAGACCTTAAGCAAAGTCCAATTTGGCTCCGGTGCCAGTGGATGCTCTGCGGCACGGAGCCATTGGCCTGTTCGACTATTGTGCCCAGTCACGATCATGTACAGGACGTCGAGTACAGCTCAGACATCAGTACTACCAGGGTGCGAAGGTTGTAGACCTGATTTGGGATGTGTTTCCCCACCCCCGAGGGAGTCGTTTGTCAGACACCCAAACACCCTTGAATGTTATGACTGTTCCGTGCACATGCACCGGAGGTTGGGCCTTCGACCCCTCACACACATGCTGGTGACACTGTCACTGTGGCTCGTCACGGCTATGTACATAGATAGTGGAGCACCCCAACCAAGAAGGGGACACATGGGGCCTGTGTGAATGAACTGCACATGCACGCACTGACGTGATGAACTTATGGATGTACGACAGGCGGTGGTGGACATCTGTACGTTTCAGCAAACCACCTTTATGGCCAGAAGCGGGCAAAGGAGCTCCGCGCTGGGGAATTGTGGTGGTATCACTTTGGTCATCCCGACATGCCAGTTGAGCGCATCCACCCTTCACGACGTATGCTGTTGCTTTGTAAGCCCGTGCCTTTTGTTGTGATTGGGCCGCTGCGACAGGGAGCCTGGATGAAGTGTAATGACCGATTTCAGTGTGACAGTTTGGGTCTGCTGGGCTCTGCAGAGCCCAGGATCCCCTGGGTTGCCAATTGACTGCATGCAAGCTTGCAAAAAGACGCTGGATCTGTTGGATTGTTCGAATTTCCGCAACTTGACTCATGATGACCAGTGCACTCTTGCCTAATGATGTCCAAGCCCCCCCCCCCCCCCCCCCGGGACCAGGCAGCGGCTCCGTTCGTCAGCCTGTTGGGAGAGCCTCACAAATTCCCTGACAAGGCAGTGGAGACCTTCTATGCATGGGCAACAACCATAGGGTTCACACCATCCAAGGACAACCTTCCATATATTCAACTGGGCATGGTCCGAACGGCAGATCTAACATTTCTGGGATGGTCGGCCAAGGCACACTCCAACATTCAGCGAGTGGCCCCACAGGTGGCCCCCCCGGCAAACCGGGACCGCCTGCCGTTGTGGCACTCTGTGTATTTCCGAAATGAGTTCCGCTGCTCCTACTACAACACGAAATTGATCCAGCAGGGGGTGCTGACGTGGGGTCAATTCCAATCCGTGGAGGACGCAAGATTGTTCAATGCACTGCCTCGGACATGGAAAGGGGTCTACAATCATGGCGGACGACTCCTCAACAAAGTCCCGTCACAAGGGGGGTTTGATACCCCCGCAGTCCACACCCAAAACTGGACCTGGGCATGGCTGCTCCAGTTCTACGCCTCTCAGCCAGGGGTCCGCGACCCGCAAACACCGGAGGTATGGGAACAGTTGGCACAGGCACAGCTACCACCGAGGGCTCAGGACTTTGCGCGAAAGGCGCTGTGGCACAAACTGACCGTACATGCAAGAGTCTACAAAAGGTCACGCACGGACAAGTGCCCGGTGTGCTCACAAAAGGAGACGGTTAAGCACGCAATGGTCGAATGCCCCATGTTCAAAGCGGCGGCGGCGGTTATACAACACTACTATGTATATATGGCCAGGTGGAAACTGATAACGGGACATCCACAGTTCGAGATATGATGGAGTCCGACGACCAAGAATGGTTACTGAAAACGAACCAAGGCTGGGCCATGTGGTCAGCAAGAAGTGCCCACTGGCGGTACCGATGCGAAGTCAAGGCAGGAGCGTCGCCGGTGTTCACGTCATACCTAACAACATGGCTAAGGGAGCTATGTGAGTGGGTGGGATTCTACGCAGGGGAGCGCAAGGAACAATGGAAAGGCTTTCAAAAATCACTGGAACAACTTCGAGACACCGGAGTGCAGCCGCGACAAGGGGAAGTGCAAGTACATGGGGGATTGAATGCATGGTGGCAATCACACACGGAGTGCTTCACCCAAGAGAAATCAGCCAACAATCACAGTTGGCAAAGGGCAACGGAATCACGCCCGAAGCGCCCGAGGCAGGCAGGCCTGGGAGTGCTACAAGGAGTGCGAGATTTGATTGCATAACTGGTGGAGAAGGGCTACAGGATAGTGTACACAGACGGATCGTCGAAGCGACTGAGCCACAAGGACATGCGCAGGGCCGGGGGATTTGGCGTGTTCGCGGCGGAAGACGACCAAGGACCAGAGGTGCGCTTCTGTGGCTACGTACCAACACATCACATGCAGACAAACAACGGAGCAGAGCTTTGGGCAGCCGTGGAAGCCTTACAGGGATTCTGGGTCCCAAAACTGGCAATCCTCACCGACTCGCAGTACCTGCAGCTGGGAGCGACTAGCAGGGCCCAACACTGGAAGTCAAAGGGATGGACAACCACATCTGGAACACTGCAAGTCCACGTCCCAGTCTGGGAAATGCTGCTCCAGGAAATGGCGACGCCGGGAAGAGAAGTCAGGTGGGAACATGTCCCAGCACATGTCAACGTGCAGGGAAATGAGGTGGCGAATGGACTGGCCATGGAAGGCATGTGTTCAAGCCCACTGTGGTCACAGCATGTTGCACCAAATTCATCATCAGGGTCAGAGTCCACGGCAGGCTTGAGGGGAGGGTCGGGATCAGAGTCAGAGGGCACCATTGCACTTTGGTCATCCTTGGGGATGGTACCCATGGACAGTGATGAACTGACAGGGGAGGCATCCGGGGAGCCAGCGCCACGTGAGATGGGACCATACACCTCAAGCAGTACAGAAAGTGAGGAAATGAGGACAGGACACACACACCAGGGAGTGCTTTCGAGTGCACTATCACCAGCGGACACACTGTCCTTCAGCACTGTTGTGAGTGATACCAGGCGGCAGCGCAAGAAGCGGAGGCTCTGGAAACGCAGGAACCCACGACAGGGTCGATAATGACAAAGCCAGTAGCCCTTGCACGATGGTGCTGTCAGAGGTTCCAAGCACAATCATGCATGTCTGAAATCTGTGTTCTGACGCAGAGTTTGCATCACATGAGCTGCGTTTTGTCGCAGCGAGCAGCAAAACGCAAAGGAGAACTTCAAGCAGCTGAACGCCGCGTCTTGTCGCGGACAGGCACCCAGGCGTCATGCCGTCTGGAAAGACGCAGCACGAGAAGGGATCACAACAGCAGCGGTATGGCCCATGCACACACATCCAGCCAACCCCAAAGAAGGTCAGGCCGCAGCAAGAACGCTAGCGTTTCAAAGTGCAAGCACTGAGTCAGCTGGACGCCATTGCGAACGAAGGACTGCAAGCAGTTGAAGCAGAGCTGACCACAATGGCCTGGGGCCCGCCACCAGCACATCTGGCTCCGACTGGACCAACCACATGACACCAGGATGCACTGTGAGATTGTGGACAACCATGGGGAACCACTGCTGATGAGCAATCAGGAGCTCTACTCGGTGATGGTCCAGATCCACTGGACCCTGAAGTCCCAGGCTCTGGCGAACATGCAGGTCCAGTGGCGACCCAAAAGTGCAGGCAAGTGGCACCCGTTCCAGTGGGAGGCGATCCTCCACTGTCCGACGGAAGAAGGACACAGAGCTGTGCCCTCCTAGGTGAGCAGAACAGGAGATTGCATGCATGTGTGGGTGGCAGGCCGAGCGGACCTCTTGCGGTTGTTCCAAAGAACGCTCTTCAGGCAGGCGGACCCGGTACCCGGGGATGCTGTGCGGTTCCTCTACACGCCGCTGAACACACCCCCATGCGAAAGAAGATACGCATGACAGGGAATGACACAAAGGAGAAGAAGAGTGGTGCGCATGGTGCAGATACCCTATCGTCGTGGCTCAGTGGATACACCACACCTCTTCTGTCCCGTGGAGGATGGTTCGAACCCCGGGGGGGATAGAGATGCACCGAACAACCCGAACCCCCTTTTTGGGCGCGCGCGCGCGAGAGAGAGAGAGAGAGAGGGAGAGAGAAAGAGAGGGTAGAGCACAGTGGGAGAGCACAGTGGGAAAGGAACAGAGAGGAGCAACAGGAGAGACAGAGCAGGGGAGAGCAAGAGAGAATGGGAGGGAGAGAGTAGGAGAGAGACCCACAGGGCAATAGACCGGGGCTAACCGGCACTGAGGGAGGGTGGTGGGTGCGAGCTGACCTCAGAGTCCAGAGGACCGAAGCCAAAGCACAGTCAGCAACCACCTGGTGTGGTACAGAACTGGTCTGCGCTGCAGTGCAGCAAGGAAAACACCGAACAATGTGGTAATGACCATGCGCCTGTGACACGGGGGCGTATGCGAGCCCAGTTTCCGTTGCCTCACGGCCCCCGGGAGAACCCCTAATTCACCATTTTGGTCACGCTAGGCTCTCCAGAGCCCAGATGGAGGGAGTTGACCAATTTCAGACGCCATATTACCATCTTGAGAGTTCTGGGCTCTGCAGAGCCCAGGATCCCCTGGGATGCCAATTGACTGCATGTACAGAGACACTTGATCTGTTGGATTGTCCGATTTTCGGTAACTTCAGTCCTGATGACCGGTGCACTGTTTCCTAATGATGCCCCCCCCCCCCCCCGGGACACCTGAACAATGTGGTTATGACCATGCGCCTGTGACACGGGGGCGTATGCGAGCCCAGTTTCCGTTGCCTCATGGCCCCCGGGACACCCCCTAATTCACCATTTTGGTCATGCTGGGCTCTGTAGAGCCCAGATGGAGGGATTTGACCAATTTCAGACGCCATATTACCATCTGGAGAGTTCTGGGCTCTGCAGAGCCCAGGATCCCCTGGGATGCCAACTGACTGCATGTACAGAGACGCTGGATCTGTTGGATTGTCCGAACTTCCGCAACTTCACTCCCGATTACCGATGCACTCTTGCCTAATGATGTCCAAGCCCCCCCGCCCCCCTGGGACACCCCCTAATTCACCATTTTCGTCATGCTAGGCTCTGCAGAGCCCAGATGGAGGGAGTTGACCAAATTTCAGACGCCATATTACCATTTAGAGAGTTCTGGGCTCTGCAGAGCCCAGGATCCCCCTCGGATGCTGATTGACTGCATGTACAGAGACGCTGGACCTGTTGAAGCTTCCTTGCCGTTGGACCCGTTGACCACTGCGGCCTGGCCTATTGATGTCCCACGAACCCCCCCCCCCCCCGGGCCACCCCTTAAGTTGCCAATTTAGTCATGCTCGGCTCTGCAGAGCCCAGATGAACCACAGTGACCAATTTCAGCCTTCATGTTACCAATTTGACAGTACTGGACTCTGCAGACCCCAGGATCCAACAAAATGCAAATTTACGCTTTGTCGGATCGCTGTGACTTGGTGGATCGCTGCCCTCCTGCCCTCCTCAATGGCTCCTGTACACACAGGCACAAAGACCGAAGTGGCTCGCATCTCAAAGAAGTTTAGTCACCGTCTGGCGATTTTTGGTGCATGGCAAGGGAGCTGGGAGTACAGCGAGAGCACGCCCTGGCCACCGCTCTAGGCGCTGTTGAAGGCAGGTCCGTGGGTTAGCGATCGAGAAGATGTCGAAGCCCATCGCAGATGCTTGTGAGACCAGTGTTGAACCCACCTGTTGAGGTGTCCGGTGGCGAGGTGGCAAAGGTCAATGTTGGCAAGGGGTCAGACTCTGGAGAAATTTGGGCGTACGATGGATGGGTGACCGCAGTCCCAAATGAGATCAAAATGCTGAAGTACAATCTCGTCATTATTGAAGTCCCGCGGCGTGGAGGGTGGATCCCTGGTGCGCAGATCGTGCGTGTGCTGTCTCAAGGGGTACTTGGCGCCTTTCATGGACACCATGGGGATTTGGTGGCTGTGGAACAACACTTGCGGTCGCAATTGGAAGATTTGTACCCAAAGGCTTTGCGCATGGCTGTGTACCACCTGGGGCGCTGAGAAGAGCCATATTTGTTTCAGCAGTCAACCTTGTTGCTTGTGAAGACCCATGGGCCGGGCCCTGCAGTGCCGCACTTCCTCACACAAAAGTCGTTCACTGAAGGTCTGTGGCTGGGTCTGGCTATTTTGTGGTGGTTGGTGAATGTGCTGGAGGACCCCCACGACGACTCGGACAACACGCACATGGATGGTGATGCATCGCGCTGCCTGTGGGCACTATACTATGGCCGCCGCCCCGACCTGATCAGTCTGGGCTGTATTCACTTGCCTGTCCCGTTGAATTGCACATGGGGTGTACTATCTGATGATCCCTACAATGCAGCTGATGTGGTGAACCTGCTGAAGACGAGCGTCCGGAAAGGGGACACGGAGGAGGATGTTGAGTGGCGGAGTGTCACGCACTGGGCAAGCACCGGGCAGCCGCTGTTCCGGCAGGAGTCCCTTGACCAGGCAGCAGACGCGGACACGAGTGAGTCACAAGTCGAGGAGGTGCCGGATCCGCAAACTCCCAAGCCAAAGGGGAGAAACACCGAAAAGTAGCGGCAGAAAGAGCATGGGAAGGCGGAGCGCGAGTTGCGGAAGCAAGAGGAGGCACGGGAAAAGCAACGTAAAAAGGAGGAGAAGGAGAAGGAGAAAAAGGCAAAAGAGGACGAACGAGCAAATCGCAAGAGGAAAGAAGAGGAGGATAAGTTGGCAACGGCAGCCGCTGGGGCGTCCCCATTGCAGAAAAAAAGGGCACTTGAGGGCCTGCAGGCCACCCTGCAACGTGGTGTCCGGGTTGGCTTGTCCAAGAGCAACGACAAGAGCAACGGCAAGTGACTAGAGGCCCCACATACCGCTGGATCATGACTGTCGCTGGACCATACCGGACATACAACCACAGACACGTCCGTGTTACTGTGCTGGTTTTGTGAGCGCCGTGACTGGGCCTGTCCTGTGCAGTCCCAAATGGTTGTGGGACAGTGAATGATGTGCCTGTTTGACGCTGTACGTGTTTGTGGCTGAATTTGACGCTCATTTTTTTAATTTGCAGTGAGCTGGGATCTGCAGAGCCCAGCTTGCCAGATTTGCATGATTTGCCCCCGAATATGAACAACTTTGTACTGCTGGGCTCTGCAGAGCCCAGCATGCTGTTTCAGGCCAATTTGCATGCCTCCTGGTGGTACGCAGTGCTGCTTTCATCTCAACAGTGTCCCTGTGTCCCTGTGTGAATTTGGTTGTATCAGCACAACATTGTGCTCTGGCATTTCTTTTGGTACGTCCCTCGTTGACACAGTGTGCCAACTGTTGAGTTTTCTCACAATTGTGGTCCATATACGGTGCCAGGTTTGTGTGTATGAGCCCCAGATCATTTAATTCTTGCTATTTTTTTACCAGTCCATGCCCTGCAAAGTCCAGATGCCTTTGTTAACCCTGATTTGGTCCTGACATGTTCTGTTGCCCCTGCCTGGGCCCTGCAGAGCTAAGCTGAACGTGTCTGTCATTTCGAGTTTACCAGGTATGCCCTCAGTCCAATTTCAAGTCAGTAGTTTGGGCACAGGTTTGCTTTTTATCGCTGAGCCACGTTTTATTCCTCGCTGTCATGTATGCTCAATTGCATTGATCTGTTGGGCCTGTGTCTTTTCATTTCTCCAGCGGTTGACAGTGCGTATGTTGGACAGTGGCCTGACACTGTCTGCTGTGCGATGCTTAATTTTTTGATGCGATTTGTGGCAGGTTTTTGTTGGTGTCAACCATTTATCGATAGTTCCACATTTGCTCGGAATTTAGAAGGGGGAACAGCCTTTGTGTGGCCAGGTGTTAGTAGGTGCTTGTGACCCACATCTGGGGACACATCAGTCTATAGTCAATACAGCATCCAATTTTGTTGTTCTGGCGGACCTCCTATAGCGCACATAACGGTTTTTACAACTTCTGTGCCTTGTTTTGTGTGTGTTCGTGCCTTAGACTCGTCAACTAGTGTGTACAGCTTCCATGCCTTGTGTATGACTGGTGCTCTAGTGGTCTATCGCTTATTGGACTGGGATTTTTTTTGCGGGGGGGGGGGGGGGGGGGCGGGGGGGGTATAGTCCGATGCCTATTGTAGCCATTACTACACTGGTGGTCTGGCTTGTTTATCCATAGCGTAATTCATGGGTGCTTTGTGATGTTTGTATTGAGCTGGGCTCTGCAGAGCCCAGCCAGTAGGAATTCCCTATTTAACGCCCTGTTACTACCTGTTTGCCTGTACACTGTTGTGTTGGTGTACCACCCTGTACTATCACCCCTGTTTTTAGTGAATTTCATGTATCTGGGCTCTGCAGAGCCCAGCCTTTCAGAAATGCTGCCTTGCACCCTCCTTTTGTACAGGTGCTCTTCTCTGTTGTGATAGGGGACACCTTCTTCACAGGCGGTGCATGTAAGGTCATGATTGCCGTTACAATACCACGGTTGCTAGAAGAACCGCAGCACGTGCTGTTGCCAACTACGTGCTCCATTTGTGATATCAGACTGTGAAACATAGTTTTATGGTGCGACTGGTCCATTTTCGGTATTTCAGACCTCCAAAATTGGAAAAAACAGTGGCTGCGCTTGCATGCTGTGGGGGCCCAAAATGGTGCCTTTTGGCTGCTTCGCACCCCTAAATTGCGTGTCGTTCCTCCTCCCCATACACCCAGGCTGGGAACCACCCCTCCGTTACGCTTGGCTATGCAGCAGAGAGGCTAGGCTCTGTGCAGGACATGAATGTTTTTTTGAAAAAACGATAGGAGGCACTATGGGCCTCCTAAGACAAAGCCACGGTTGCCCGGGCCAACATTAGCCACTAACAGCTATCCTACCAGAAGTTCCGCACATGGGCTGCTATGGTGACCCATAGGCTGGGGGACAGAGACAAGTGGCTGACCGCGGCCATGGACGACACATGTACCACCGGTGCCCAGCATAGAACATTGAAAGAGAGACCAATATTGTCCGGTTACCGTTGGCACTTTTAGGAAATCTGTACCGACGTGCATGCGATATGCTTCGGTCCGTCGCTTGGAAGTTTTCGAAAACCCTTGGAAAGATGCTCAGAAGTTTTGGCAGCCAGATCGGCCCCCCAAAGCGCAACCGATATCGGTAGGAATGTTCCATGGGCTTCCCAGCCGACCGTGCCGGGGGAGCTCGGAAGAAATTTTTCAGCCCGAACCCAGTGGAATTTCGGTTGGATGCTTGGTGGAAAGATGCTCGGAAGTTTTGGCAGCCAGATCGGGTCCCAAAACGCAACCAATATCGGTAGGAACGTTCCATGGGCTTCCCAGCCGACCGTGCCGGGGGAGCTCGGAAGAAATTTTTCAGCCCGAACCCAGTGGAATTTTGGTTGGATGCTTGGTGCCTAATTTGCCTGCAAGATGCCATGGAGAACAACACGTTGAAGCTAATGTTTGTCTACCCTTTGTCTGCTTTGCCTACAAAACTGCATGGAGAACAGTGTGCTCAAGCTTATGATTGCTTCCCCTTTGTGCTCCTTTGTGAATTTGGACTTTTGCTTTTGACATGTGCAACGCCAGTTTGATCCTTGGTGGCTGCTTTGCCTACAAACTTGCATCGAGAACACCGTACTCAAGCTTATGAATGTTTGCCCTTCGTGCCTTGTGATGCTTTGTGCCTGCTTTTGTGGTTTTATTTTTGCATGTGTGTCGCTTTCTCACCTAGGCCCCTTTGAGTAGACTCACTAATGTATTCCCTTTTTGTGCTCAGAACACTGTTTGTCATCTGCAACAGACATGTCTGGTAGTCAAGGCAGTGCCGCTAGTGCCTAGTCTTCGTCCGCTCAGCCCCCCCAGCCCGTTCAGCAGCTCCCGGAACAAGATTTGGAGCTTGAGGGCGAGCTCATTGACGCGGACACAGCAAATACCGAAGTTCCGAACCGGGTGATACACAATCGCGCCTCCAACACGCTCTAGCAGCACTGTGCTTGCGGCATAAGCCGTCAGAGACCATTGAACCCAGAATGATAAGGGTTTTTTTGGACAGGGTGGTCCCTGATGCATACCGCATCCAGCCCAAGGATACCTTGCTGGCTATGCTTATGCATAAGCATTTTTCAATCCCTGTCTGGACGACACGGGAGGCTGTGGGCAAGACAAGTCCCAGCAAAGATGAGACCTCGTACGGTGTACAATACAGAAACCTCTGCATTGTTGGTCCGGATCCGAAATACAACACGGACCGGACCTTTGCAGAGGAATCTGAAGAGAGGCTGCGTGTACATTACATGTACTTGAAATCAATACTGTCCACACACCCTGACAGTACCAGTCGCGAGTTGAAGTGGACCCAGAGCGATGTAGTTACTTGGTTCAAAGAGGCCAAGATCAGGAAGCGGTCCAAAAAAGTAGTTACCTGCAACGTGCAGTTCCCCCCCCTCTCATTTATTCATGTTCCGTTCGAGGTTTTGAGGGTTATCATAAACGATGCCTTCTGCGAGTCCCCACATGCAACAATTCACAGCGCCCTCAGAGCCACCATCACAGGTGCACATGTGGTAGAGGTTTTCGGGGAAAAGGACGGCTGGCGGGTGTGGGACCAAGCCCCCTCAGGCACGTGGGAAAAGGTGGTTACCCCCCGCGACGGTGAGGTTTTCAGAACAGACCAGCAACCCACGTACCATGCGCACGGTGTCTTGTGGGGCATTGAGTTTCTTTTGGCCCCAGCCCCCAAACCTTCTTCCGAGGGCGCACCAAAGCGGCAGCGACTTACCATCTTAGGTGCATGGTTGCAGGCCAAGGGTGAGGGCCAGGGCCAGGTTGGGACCGCAGAAGCCCCCCCCCCCCTGCCTAAGCTGGGGATGCACTGTGTTGGGTCTTCATCAGCCCTCTTTTTCGCTCTGATGTCTTCCATCTCTGCTGCCCTGGCTGCCCGCGCCCAGCCACCAGCTCCTGCCGCCGTCCCCATCTCCTCGGGTCGACTGGCTGAACTTGGGAGTGGGAACCCCAGCGCCGATAGCAGTGCCGGTGCCAGCAACCCTTCGCCAGCCACCCCCGCTTTGTGGGAGGCGCCAGCAGTCGGAGGAGCAGCAGGAGCAGCAGCAGCAGAGCCCGCCGCCGCAGCAGAAGATGCGGAGGACCCCAAGGGCATGCAGGCTGCCCACTGCGCAGCTTTGTTGGCGGCTGTTGCAGCTGTGCAAGTCCAGATGGTGCTTGCACAGCTGAGTAAGAAGACAGTGTCCCGGTTCGCGGCCGGGGCACGCTACGGGCCAGAGGGGGAGGGGGTGGTGGTGTGGGTCACTCGGGGGGCCGTGACCTCCCGCAGGCAAGTGGAGCATCGTGCTCCAATTGGGCAAACGCCCCCAAACGTGGCCAAGGTGGTTCTGGACCTGGCCATTTTTGACCGGAGTGTGGTAGTGTGTGGGGAGTTGGGGGTTCCGGACCAGTTGAGGAAACTGGTCCTCAAGGAGTACCGATCACCAGCCGATCGGTACTCCAAGTTGAGAGGGCAGTTTGAGCAGGCCTGCCAGTCCTTCAAGAAGGCTGAGCAGGCTGTCCGGGAGGGGGTGGGGGGGAAGAGGCAGGGGGGGCTGGGGGTGAAGAGCAGGGAGGGAAAGCTGCGGGCAGCAGCTACTGCCCAGCAGGGAAGGGCAGAGGATCTGCTGGGGCAGATGCGGGGGGCTTGGGAGGAGGCAAAGAAACGCCGCCTCCTTAAGGCCCCCCTCCCCAAGATGCTCCCCAGCACCCTCCCCCCCTTTGGGAAATGGGAGGTGACAGGGGGACACCAGGAGGAGTCTGCATGGGGTGGTTTTTGCAGGGCATCCTGGGGGTTGGGAGGTGTACGACCTTGGAGCTACGGCTGTTTCAAGGTCGTGCACCCAGAAGCTGAGGGACAGGGGGGTTTCGGTGAGGATGCACACCGCCCCCGACTCCTGCATTCGCCGCAACTGCATGTATGTGGCGGTTAAAATAATTTTGTGGCACATGAGCCACCCTGTGGGTGTTTGGGACACCCCCCCCGCCCTGAGCCATTTTGCCATATGGGGGCGACAGTGCCGGGAGTTGCTGGACAAAACTCTGGCATGGGCTCAGGTGAAAGGGAACTGGAAGTGCCGCCGCACTGGCTGGGGCCCTGCGGCCCTGAAGGAGATGAAAGAAGTCTCCGGGCAGTTGGCCCCAGTTGGGGGGGGCACAGGGCCTGTCCCCTTTGCCCCCCTCTCCGGCAACATGGTGCCCATTGTGGTACTTTTTTGCATCGCGAACCCTGACTCTGGCCGTGCTATCCCTGGTGTGGGTAAGGGGAAAGGGAAGGGGAAGGGGAAGGGGAAGGGGGGGGGTGATTCACACTCCTCAGACTCTGCCCCAGAGATTGCAGTGGGTAAGGGGAAGGGGAAGGAGAAGGGTAAGGGTAAGGGGAAGGGGAAGGGGGGGGTGAAGGGGGGGGGTGATTCAGACTCTTCAGACTCTGCCCCAGAGATTGCAGTGGGTAAGGGGAAGGGGAAGGAGAAGGGTAAGGGTAAGGGGAGGGGGAAGGGGAAGGGGAAGGAGGAGGTGGTGGTTTCAGACTCTGAGTCATCTGACTCAGACGTGCCTATTTCCTCGACAGGGGTGAGGAGAGGGCAGGTGGCCCCTGAGTCATCTGACTCAGATTCCAAGGTGCCTGTTTCCTCCACAAGCGTGAAGAGAGGGCGGGCGGCCCCTGACTCTGGGGCCCCTTCAGGTAAGAGGAGGAAGAAGATCAGCCGCAGCCCATATGTAGGCTGGAGTGGAGGGGGACCAGGGGACCAGGGGTCACTGCCCCTTCGCATAGTCACACAGGTCAGGACTGTCGTTGACTATGTGAAGGGGTCTGCCCACCGACCTCGCAATTGGATGAGGTCCTTCCCCCTCATCCATGGGGGTGATTCCGGGCCAGGGGAGTTGATTCTCCTCATTGTGCCCCCTGAGACCAAGGCCAAGGCCTCTCACAAGACACAGCCTCAGCCTGAGCCTGAGTCTGAGGGGGAGGACTGAGAGGGAGGTATATATTCCCATTCGAGGCACTGAAATGAACTGCAGCTGCACCTGAACTGCCTGTTGGCATCCATTCATGCTTCCAGCCCAGCTTGTGCTTGTTGTGCCTGTGGCAGGGGGCGGATAGTCGAGCACACTTTGGACCCTTGGATCTCGAAACTGGTTGGAGCAATCCTGGCAAAAGAAGGTTCTGGTGAAAGGTACTGGTTGGGGCATCCATACATGGTTTCCTTGAAACCAACCAAAACAGTGGCGTAGAGTGAGGGGGCGGATAGTCGAGCACACTTTGGACCCTTGGGTCTCGAAACTGGTTGGAGCAATCTTGGCAAAAGAAGGTTCTGGTGAAAGGTACCGGTTGGGGCGTTCCATACATGGTTTCCTTGAAACCAACCAAAACAGTGGCACAGAGTGAGGGGGCGGATAGTCGAGCACACTTTGGACCCTTGGATCTCGAAACTGGTTGGAGCAATCCTGGCAAAAGAAGGTTCTGGTGAAAGGTACTGGTTGGGGCGTTCCATACATGGTTTCCTTGAAACCAACCAAAACAGTGGCACAGAGTGAGGGGGCGGATAGTCGAGCACACTTTGGACCCTTGGATCTCGAAACTGGTTGGAGCAATCCTGGCAAAAGAAGGTTCTGGTGAAAGGTACTGGTTGGGGCGTTCCATACATGGTTTCCTTGAAACCAACCAAAACAGTGGCACAGAGTGAGGGGGCGGATAGTCGAGCACACTTTGGACCCTTGGATCTCGAAACTGGTTGGAGCAATCCTGGCAAAAGAAGGTTCTGGTGAAAGGTACTGGTTGGGGCTTTCCATACATGGTTTCCTTGAAACCTACCAAAACAGTGGCGCAGAGGGAGGGGGCGGATGGTCGAGCACACTTTGGACCCTTGGATCTCGAAACTGGTTGGAGCAATCCTGGGAAAATAAGGTTCTGGTGAAAGGTACTGGTTGGGGCTTTCCATACATGGTTTCCTTGAAACCTACCAAAACAGTGGCGCAGAGGGAGGGGGCGGATAGTCGAGCACACTTTGGACCCTTGGATCTCGAAACTGGTTGGAGCAATCCTGGCAAAAGAAGGTTCTGGTGAAAGGTACTGGTTGGGGCTTTCTATACATGGTTTCCTCGAAACCAACCAAAACAGTGGCGCAGAGGGAGGGGGCGGATAGTCGAGCACACTTTGGACCCTCGGATCTCGAAACTGGTTGGAGCAATCCTGGCAAAAGAAGGTTCTGGTGAAAGGTACTGGTTGGGGCTTTCCATACATGGTTTCCTTGAAACCTACCAAAACAGTGGCGCAGCGGGAGGGGGCGGATAGTCGAGCACACTTTGGACCCTTGGATCCCGAAACTGGTTCGAGCAATCCTGGCAAAAGAAGGTTCTGGTGAAAGGTACTGGTTGGGGCTTTCCATACATGGTTTCCTTGAAACCTACCAAAACAGTGGCGCAGAGGGAGGGGGCGGATAGTCGAGCACACTTTGGACCCTTGGATCCCGAAACTGGTTGGAGCAATCCTGGCAAAAGAAGGTTCTGGTGAAAGGTACTGGTTGGGGCGTTCCATACATGGTTCTTCTGAAACCAACCAAAACAGTGGCGCAGAGTGAGGGGGCGGATAGTCGAGCACACTTTGGACCCTTGGATCTCGAAACTGGTTGGAGCAATCCTGGCAAAAGAAGGTTCTGGTGAAAGGTACTGGTTGGGGCTTTCCATACATGGTTTCCTGGAAACCAACCAAAACAGTGGCGCAGAGGGAGGGGGCGGATAGTCGAGCACACTTTGGACCCTTATATCTCGAAACTGGTTGGAGCAATCCTGGCAGAAGAAGGTTCTGGTGAAAGGTACTGGTTGGGGCTTTCCATACATGGTTTCCTTGAAACCAACCAAAACAGTGGCGCAGAGGGAGGGGGCGGATAGTCGAGCACACTTTGGACCCTTGGATCTCGAAACTAGTTGGAGCAATCCTGGCAAAAGAAGGTTCTGGTGAAAGGTACTGGTTGGGGCTTTCCATACAAGGTTTCTTTGAAACCTACCGAAACAGTGGGGCGGAGTGAGGGGGCGGATAGTCGAGCACACTTTGGACCCTTGGATCTCGAAACTGGTTGAAGCAATCCTTGCAAAAGAAGGTTCTAGTGAAAGGTACTGGTTGGGGCTTTCCATACATGGTTCCTTTGAAACCAACCAAAACAGTGGCCTACTGCATGCAGACATGTGTGACCCCTTCAGAGAGATAGAGATGTGTTTGGAAAAACGTGCGCCTTTTCATGTGTGCCTTGCCCACTGGCAGATCCGCTTCCGGTACGCCATCGCGCATCATGCTTGCACGGATGCTTTGTATTCTTCGGGAATCGAACCTACGAACACGGAACGCAAGCACATGTAGCAAACCACTAGAGCAAGCACGAAACGATAACACAGTAGGGCAAATGTTGTTCATGAACTGATGACATTTGAGGACAAGTGTAAACGCTTGAGCAGACCATCCGCCAAAAAGGTTGGTATTTCAACTCCAAATTGTCTGATTGTCAGGTTTCTGTTAATGTCAGACAAGCGCGAATGTGGAGAAGAATGGGGCAAGAAGCGGGAAAGAGAAGCAGTAGCGGAAGGACCGGGCAAGAGGGTCAGGCTCAAGAGAGAGCCCAAGGAGGAGCGGAAGGAGGCCAAGGACCCCAAGGTCAAGGTCGAGGACGAAGAGATAGCCTCCTCCTCTGCCCTATCCGCCCCTGCCCCTGCCCCTGCTCCGGCCCCTGCAGCACCCCCCCCGGTTCCACCTGCACCACCCGCCCCCATCCCAGCCTTCCTTGTGGACGTCTTCGCCAGGACATGTACGACGTTCAGGCGAGACGTGCGGAGGGAAACATATCGGTGCTAGACCTCGGTGATCGCCCACAAGGTGTCATCAGCCTCCACTTGGGTGTCAGTCGAGCCCTTTGGAGGGACATCCCAGCCCCTCAGCGGCAGGCAGTCGTCAGGGCTGCTTCCCGTGCGGCCCTGGCCACCCTCCTACAGCAGTGGGCGCAATATCCCCGGGCCCCGTCACCCCCTCCACCCCCTCCGCCTGTGTTGTAGTGTGCCCCCACCACTCCACGGGCCCAACGGTGTTTTTCAACACCACCATGAATTGCCATGAATGGTACCATGAACTGCCCAGCTTGTGCTTGTTGTGCCTGTGGCAGGGGGCGGATAGTCGAGCACACTTTGGACCCTTAGATCTCGAAACTGGTTGGAGCAATCCTGCCAAAGTGAGGTTCTGGTGAAAGGTCCTGGCCCAAACCCTTGAGTACTCCTCCGCCCCCCCCACCCCCCCGCCCTCCCGCCAAGTAGGCGTCTGGCACCCGTGACCCTCTCTTTTCAGCTCGCCTTGTCGTCTAGCCCCCTTAGCGTGGCCTCTTCTGTCCCCTCCAGCTCTTCCTTCCGGGACGGCTGGGGAGATTTGCCGGAGCTCCTGCGGTTCGGAGACCAACCCGCGTCGCCACCGTGGGACTCTGACGCTGAGAAGTGTCTCAGCGAACTGGCCTCGCCCCAACCTCCATTGCCCACACTGCCCCCCTCCCCCCCTCCACCCAGCCGCGCACCAACCTCTCCAAGTCCTCTGCCCAGACCCTACTCAACCCCATACCAGGTCGCCCTCGAAGCCCTGGAGGAGGCCCTGATGTGCACTGCAGTGCCACCGCCATCCCCCCCAAGACCCCCCAAGTACGTACCCAAAGACCCCCCCACCCCCTCCAAATGCCTGTGACACGGGGGCGTATGCGAGCCCAGTTTCCGTTGCCTCATGGCCCTCCTAACCCATTGTTCACGGGCCCTACAGTGCCAAAACACTGCAGCTCATCCGGGACAACCACGGGGGTGGGGTACAGTATTTTGTTGATGGGGTGCTGAACCGCCGAGCGATGTATCGGTTTGCGGTTCAGTAGCCCAAGAAAAACCCCTTGCGGGTGTGGCAGGAGGGAATGCGAATTAGTCGTTCGCATTTCCTCAACAGGGACGAGGAGCATGCAGCAGTGGTGCTTGAAGTGCTGTGTGCTACCCCAAAACACCCTCCTATCCCCAAGCCGCCCCCTCAACCCGTTCCTCGCCGGCCACCGCCCCCTCGAGCCAGTGATCAGGTGACATTGGCCCAATATAGCAGGCACCGCCGTTCCTCACTACTCCCACTGGCTCCCGCCCCAAAGCGGCCGTGCCCCACCCCGCAGGTTGGCTCGTTGCTCGGGCGGCGAGCCTCTCAGTCCGCCCCCCCACCGCAGAGGCCCCAGTTTGGGTCATTGCTCCCTGCGCAAGCCCCCCCGCAGCGACCCCAGACTTCGGCGAGACTTTCCAATTTCCAGCTCTTCGGCAACGCCTGAGGAAGTGGACCTTTACGGTGTTTTTCAACACCACTAGCTAGTCGGCCATGAACTGCCCAGCTTGTGCTTGTTGTGCCTGTGGCAGGGGGCGGATAGTCGAGCACACTTTGGACCCTTAGATCTCGAAACTGGTTGGAGCAATCCTGGCAAAAAAAGGTTCTGGTGAAAGGTACTGGTTGGGGCATCCATACATGGTTTCCTTGAAACCAACCAAAACAGTGGCGCAGAGGGAGGGGGCGGATAGTCGAGCACACTTTGGACCCTTGGGTCTCGAAACTGGTTGGAGCAATCCTGGCAAAAGAAGGTTCTGGTGAAAGGTACTGGTTGGGGCTTTCCATACATGGTTTCCTTGAAACCAACCAAAACAGTGGCGCAGAGGGAGGGGGCGGATAGTCGAGCACACTTTGGACCCTTGGATCTCGAAACTGGTTGGAGCAATCCTGGCAGAAGAAGGTTCTGTCGAAAGGTACTGGTTGGGGCTTTCCATACAAGGTTTCTTTGAAACCTACCAAAACAGTGGCGCAGAAGGAGGGGGCGGATAGTCGAGCACACTTTGGACCCTTGGATCCCGAAACTGGTTGGAGCAATCCTGGCAAAAGAAGGTTCTGGTGAAAGGTACTGGTTGGGGCTTTCCATACATGGTTTCCTTGAAACCTACCAAAACAGTGGCGCGGAGGGAGGGGGCGGATAGTCGAGCACACTTTGGACCCTTGGATCCCGAAACTGGTTGGAGCAATCCTGGCAGAAGAAGGTTCTGGTGAAAGGTACTGGTTGGGGCTTTCCATACATGGTTTCCTGGAAACCAACCAAAACAGTGGCGCAGAGCGAGGGGGCGGATAGTCGAGCACACTTTGGACCCTTGGATCTCGAAACTGGTTGGAGCAATCCTGGCAAAAGAAGGTTCTGTGAAAGGTACTGGTTGGGGCTTTCCATACATGGTTTCCTTGAAACCTACCAAAACAGTGGCGCAGAGGGAGGGGGCGGATAGTCGAGCACACTTTGGACCCTTGGATCCCGAAACTGGTTGGAGCAATCCTGGCAGAAGAAGGTTCTGGTGAAAGGTACTGGGTGGGGCTTTCCATACATGGTTTCCTTGAAACCAACCAAAACAGTGGCGCAGAGCGAGGGGGCGGATAGTCGAGCACACTTTGGACCCTTGGATCTCGAAACTGGTTGGAGAAATCCTGGCAGAAGAAGGTTCTGGTGAAAGGTACTGGTTGGGGCTTTCCATACATGGTTTCCTTGAAACCAACCAAAACAGTGGCGCAGAGGGAGGGGGCGGATAGTCGAGCACACTTTGGACCCTTGGATCTCGAAACTAGTTGGAGCAATCCTGGCAAAAGAAGGTTCTGGTGAAAGGTACTGGTTGGGGCTTTCCATACAAGGATTCTTTGAAACCTACCGAAACAGTGGGGCGGAGTGAGGGGGCGGATAGTCGAGCACACTTTGGACCCTTGGATCTCGAAACTGGTTGAAGCAATCCTGGCAAAAGAAGGTTTTGGTGAAAGGTACTGGTTGGGGCTTTCCATACATGGTTCCTTTGAAACCAACCAAAACAGTGGCCTACTGCATGCAGACATGTGTGACCCCTTCAGAGAGATAGAGATGTGTTTGGAAAAACGTGCGCCTTTTCATGTGTGCCTTGCCCACTGGCAGATCCGCTTCCGGTACGCCATCGCGCATCATGCTTGCACGGATGCTTTGTATTCTTCGGGAATCGAACCTACGAACACGGAACGCAAGCACATGTAGCAAACCACTAGAGCAAGCACGAAACGATAACACAGTAGGGCAAACGTTGTTCATGAACTGATGACATTTGAGGACAAGTGTAAACGCTTGAGCAGACCATCCGCCAAAAAGGTTGGTCTTTCAACTCCAAATTGTCTGATTGTCAGGTTTCTGTTAATGTCAGACAAGCGCGAATGTGGAGAAGAATGGGGCAAGAAGCGGGAAAGAGAAGCAGTAGCGGAAGGACCGGGCAAGAGGGTCAGGCTCAAGAGAGAGCCCAAGGAGGAGCGGAAGGAGGCCAAGGACCCCAAGGTCAAGGTCGAGGACGAAGAGATAGCCTCCTCCTCTGCCCTATCCGCCCCTGCCCCTGCCCCTGCTCCGGCCCCTGCAGCACCCCCCCCGGTTCCACCTGCACCACCCGCCCCCATCCCAGCCTTCCTTGTGGACGTCTTCGCCAGGACATGTACGACGTTCAGGCGAGACGTGCGGAGGGAAACATATCGGTGCTAGACCTCGGTGATCGCCCACAAGGTGTCATCAGCCTCCACTTGGGTGTCAGTCGAGCCCTTTGGAGGGACATCCCAGCCCCTCAGCGGCAGGCAGTCGTCAGGGCTGCTTCCCGTGCGGCCCTGGCCACCCTCCTACAGCAGTGGGCGCAATATCCCCGGGCCCCGTCACCCCCTCCACCCCCTCCGCCTGTGTTGTAGTGTGCCCCCACCACTCCACGGGCCCAACGGTGTTTTTCAACACCACCATGAATTGCCATGAATGGTACCATGAACTGCCCAGCTTGTGCTTGTTGTGCCTGTGGCAGGGGGCGGATAGTCGAGCACACTTTGGACCCTTAGATCTCGAAACTGGTTGGAGCAATCCTGGCAAAGTGAGGTTCTGGTGAAAGGTCCTGGCCCAAACCCTTGAGTACTCCTCCGCCCCCCCCACCCCCCCGCCCTCCCGCCAAGTAGGCGTCTGGCACCCGTGACCCTCTCTTTTCAGCTCGCCATGTCTTCTAGCCCCCTTAGCGTGGCCTCTTCTGTCCCCTCCAGCTCTTCCTTCCGGGACGGCTGGGGAGATTTGCCGGAGCTCCTGCGGTTCGGAGACCAACCCGCGTCGCCACCGTGGGACTCTGACGCTGAGAAGTGTCTCAGCGAACTGGCCTCGCCCCAACCTCCATTGCCCACACTGCCCCCCTCCCCCCCTCCACCCAGCCGCGCACCAACCTCTCCAAGTCCTCTGCCCAGACCCTACTCAACCCCATACCAGGTCGCCCTCGAAGCCCTGGAGGAGGCCCTGATGTGCACTGCAGTGCCACCGCCATCCCCCCCAAGACCCCCCAAGTACGTACCCAAAGACCCCCCCACCCCCTCCAAATGCCTGTGACACGGGGGCGTATGCGAGCCCAGTTTCCGTTGCCTCATGGCCCTCCTAACCCATTGTTCACGGGCCCTACAGTGCCAAAACACTGCAGCTCATCCGGGACAACCACGGGGGTGGGGTACAGTATTTTGTTGATGGGGTGCTGAACCGCCGAGCGATGTATCGGTTTGCGGTTCAGTAGCCCAAGAAAAACCCCTTGCGGGTGTGGCAGGAGGGAATGCGAATTAGTCGTTCGCATTTCCTCAACAGGGACGAGGAGCATGCAGCAGTGGTGCTTGAAGTGCTGTGTGCTACCCCAAAACACCCTCCTATCCCCAAGCCGCCCCCTCAACCCGTTCCTCGCCGGCCACCGCCCCCTCGAGCCAGTGATCAGGTGACATTGACCCAATATAGCAGGCACCGCCGTTCCTCACTACTCCCACTGGCTCCCGCCCCAAAGCGGCCGTGCCCCACCCCGCAGGTTGGCTCGTTGCTCGGGCGGCGAGCCTCTCAGTCCGCCCCCCCACCGTAGAGGCCCCAGTTTGGGTCATTGCTCCCTGCGCAAGCCCCCCCGCAGCGACCCCAGACTTCGGCGAGACGTTCCAATTTCTAGCTCTTCGGCAACGCCTGAGGAAGTGGACCTTTACGGTGTTTTTCAACACCACTAGCTAGTCGGCCATGAACTGCCCAGCTTGTGCTTGTTGTGCCTGTGGCAGGGGGCGGATAGTCGAGCACACTTTGGACCCTTAGATCTCGAAACTGGTTGGAGCAATCCTGGCAAAAAAAGGTTCTGGTGAAAGGTACTGGTTGGGGCTTTCCATACATGGTTCTTTTGAAACCAACCAAAACAGTGGCGCAGAGTGAGGGGGCGGATAGTCGAGCACACTTTGGGCCCTTGGGTCTCGAAACTGGTTGGAGCAATCCTGGCAGAAGAAGGTTCTGGTGAAAGGTACTGGTTGGGGCTTTCCATACATGGTTACCTTGAAACCAACCAAAACAGTGGCGCAGAGGGAGGGGGCGGATAGTCGAGCACACTTTGGACCCTTGGATCTCGAAACTGGTTGGAGCAATCCTGGCAAAAGAAGGTTCTGGTGAAAGGTACTGGTTGGGGCGTTCCATACATGGTTCTTCTGAAACCAACCAAAACAGTGGCGCAGAGTGAGGGGGCGGATAGTCGAGCACACTTTGGACCCTTGGATCTCGAAACTGGTTGGAGCAATCCTGGCAAAAGAAGGTTCTGGTGAAAGGTACTGGTTGGGGCTTTCCATACAAGGTTTCTTTGAAACCTACCAAAACAGTGGCGCAGAGGGAGGGGGCGGATAGTCGAGCACACTTTGGACCCTTGGATCCCGAAACTGGTTGGAGCAATCCTGGCAAAAGAAGGTTCTGGTGAAAGGTACTGGTTGGGGCTTTCCATACATGGTTTCCTTGAAACCAACCAAAACAGTGGCGCAGAGTGAGGGGGCGGATAGTCGAGCACACTTTGGACCCTTAGATCTCGAAACTGGTTGGAGCAATCCTGGCAAAAGAAGGTTCTGGTGAAAGGTACTGGTTGGGGCGTTCCATACATGGTTCTTCTGAAACCAACCAAAACAGTGGCGCAGAGTGAGGGGGCGGATAGTCGAGCACACTTTGGACCCTTGGATCTCGAAACTGGTTGGAGCAATCCTGGCAAAAGAAGGTTCTGGTGAAAGGTACTGGTTGGGGCTTTCCATACAAGGTTTCTTTGAAACCAACCAAAACAGTGGCGCAGAGCGAGGGGGCGGATAGTCGAGCACACTTTGGACCCTTGGATCTCGAAACTGGTTGGAGCAATCCTGGCAAAAGAAGGTTCTGGTGAAAGGTACTGGTTGGGGCTTTCCATACATGGTTTCCTTGAAGCCTACCAAAACAGTGGCGCAGAGGGAGGGGGCGGATAGTCGAGCACACTTTGGACCCTTGGATCCCGAAACTGGTTGGAGCAATCCTGGCAAAAGAAGGTTCTGGTGAAAGGTACTGGTTGGGGCTTTCCATACATGGTTTCCTGGAAACCAACCAAAACAGTGGCGCAGAGGGAGGGGGCGGATAGTCGAGCACACTTTGGACCCTTAGATCTCGAAACTGGTTGGAGCAATCCTGGCAGAAGAAGGTTCTGGTGAAAGGTACTGGTTGGGGCTTTCCATACATGGTTTCCTTGAAACCAACCAAAACAGTGGCGCAGAGGGAGGGGGCGGATAGTCGAGCACACTTTGGACCCTTGGATCTCGAAACTAGTTGGAGCAATCCTGGCAAAAGAAGGTTCTGGTGAAAGGTACTGGTTGGGGCTTTCCATACAAGGTTTCTTTGAAACCTACCGAAATAGTGGGGCGGAGTGAGGGGGCGGATAGTCGAGCACACTTTGGACCCTTGGATCTCGAAACTGGTTGAAGCAATCGTGGCAAAAGAAGGTTCCGGTGAAAGGTACTAGTTGGGGCTTTCCATACATGGTTCCTTTGAAACCAACCAAAACAGTGGCCTACTGCATGCAGACATGTGTGACCCCTTCAGAGAGATAGAGATGTGTTTGGAAAAACGTGCGCCTTTTCATGTGTGCCTTGCCCACTGGCAGATCCGCTTCCGGTACGCCATCGCGCATCATGCTTGCACGGATGCTTTGTATTCTTCGGGAATGGAACCTACGAACACGGAACGCAAGCACATGTAGCAAACCACTAGAGCAAGCACGAAACGATAACACAGTAGGGCAAATGTTGTTCATGAACTGATGACATTTGAGGACAAGTGTAAACGCCTGAGCAGACCATCCGCCAAAAAGGTTGGTCTTTCAACTCCAAATTGTCTGATTGTCAGGTTTCTGTTAATGTCAGACAAGCGCGAATGTGGAGAAGAATGGGGCAAGAAGCGGGAAAGAGAAGCAGTAGCGGAAGGACCGGGCAAGAGGGTCAGGCTCAAGAGAGAGCCCAAGGAGGAGCGGAAGGAGGCCAAGGACCCCAAGGTCAAGGTCGAGGACGAAGAGATAGCCTCCTCCTCTGCCCTATCCGCCCCTGCCCCTGCCCCTGCTCCGGCCCCTGCAGCACCCCCCCCGGTTCCACCTGCACCACCCGCCCCCATCCCAGCCTTCCTTGTGGACGTCTTCGCCAGGACATGTACGACGTTCAGGCGAGACGTGCGGAGGGAAACATATCGGTGCTAGACCTCGGTGATCGCCCACAAGGTGTCATCAGCCTCCACTTGGGTGTCAGTCGAGCCCTTTGGAGGGACATCTCAGCCCCTCAGCGGCAGGCAGTCGTCAGGGCTGCTTCCCGTGCGGCCCTGGCCACCCTCCTACAGCAGTGGGCGCAATATCCCCGGGCCCCGTCACCCCCTCCACCCCCTCCGCCTGTGTTGTAGTGTGCCCCCACCACTCCACGGGCCCAACGGTGTTTTTCAACACCACCATGAATTGCCATGAATGGTACCATGAACTGCCCAGCTTGTGCTTGTTGTGCCTGTGGCAGGGGGCGGATAGTCGAGCACACTTTGGACCCTTAGATCTCGAAACTGGTTGGAGCAATCCTGGCAAAGTGAGGTTCTGGTGAAAGGTCCTGGCCCAAACCCTTGAGTACTCCTCCGCCCCCCCCACCCCCCCGCCCTCCCGCCAAGTAGGCGTCTGGCACCCGTGACCCTCTCTTTTCAGCTCGCCATGTCGTCTAGCCCCCTTAGCGTGGCCTCTTCTGTCCCCTCTAGCTCTTCCTTCCGGGACGGCTGGGGAGATTTGCCGGAGCTCTTGCGGTTCGGAGACCAACCCGCGTCGCCACCGTGGGACTCTGACGCTGAGAAGTGTCTCAGCGAACTGGCCTCGCCCCAACCTCCATTGCCCACACTGCCCCCCTCCCCCCCTCCACCCAGCCGCGCACCAACCTCTCCAAGTCCTCTGCCCAGACCCTACTCAACCCCATACCAGGTCGCCCTCGAAGCCCTGGAGGAGGCCCTGATGTGCACTGCAGTGCCACCGCCATCCCCCCCAAGACCCCCCAAGTACGTACCCAAAGACCCCCCCACCCCCTCCAAATGCCTGTGACACGGGGGCGTATGCGAGCCCAGTTTCCGTTGCCTCATGGCCCTCCTAACCCATTGTTCACGGGCCCTACAGTGCCAAAACACTGCAGCTCATCCGGGACAACCACGGGGGTGGGGTACAGTATTTTGTTGATGGGGTGCTGAACCGCCGAGCGATGTATCGGTTTGCGGTTCAGTAGCCCAAGAAAAACCCCTTGCGGTGTGGCAGGAGGGAATGCGAATTAGTCGTTCGCATTTCCTCAACAGGGACGAGGAGCATGCAGCAGTGGTGCTTGAAGTGCTGTGTGCTACCCCAAAACACCCTCCTATCCCCAAGCCGCCCCCTCAACCCGTTCCTCGCCGGCCACCGCCCCCTCGAGCCAGTGATCAGGTGACATTGACCCAATATAGCAGGCACCGCCGTTCTTCACTACTCCCACTGGCTCCCGCCCCAAAGCGGCCGTGCCCCACCCCGCAGGTTGGCTCGTTGCTCGGGCGGCGAGCCTCTCAGTCCGCCCCCCCACCGCAGAGGCCCCAGTTTGGGTCATTGCTCCCTGCGCAAGCCCCCCCGCAGCGACCCCAGACTTCGGCGAGACGTTCCAATTTCCAGCTCTTCGGCAATGCCTGAGGAAGTGGACCTTTACGGTGTTTTTCAACACCACTAGCTAGTCGGCCATGAACTGCCCAGCTTGTGCTTGTTGTGCCTGTGGCAGGGGCGGATAGTCGAGCACACTTTGGACCCTTAGATCTCGAAACTGGTTGGAGCAATCTTGGCAGAAGAAGGTTCTGGTGAAAGGTACTGGTTGGGGCGTTCCATACATGGTTTCCTTGAAACCAACCAAAACAGTGGCACAGAGTGAGGGGGCGGATAGTCGAGCACACTTTGGACCCTTGGATCTCGAAACTGGTTGGAGCAATCCTGGCAAAAGAAGGTTCTGGTGAAAGGTACTGGTTGGGGCTTTCCATACATGGTTACCTTGAAACCAACCAAAACAGTGGCGCGGAGTGAGGGGGCGGATAGTCGAGCACACTTTGGACCCTTGGATCTCGAAACTGGTTGGAGCAATCTTGGCAAACAAAGGTTCTGGTGAAAGGTACTGGTTGGGGCTTTCCATACATGGTTTCCCTGAAACCAACCAAAACAGTGGCGCAGAGTGAGGGGGCGGATAGTCGAGCACACTTTGGACCCTTGAATCTCGAAACTGGTTGGAGCAATCCTGGCAGAAGAAGGTTCTGGTGAAAGGTACTGGTTGGGGCTTTCCATACATGGTTTCCATGAAACCAACCAAAACAGTGGCGCAGAGGGAGGGGGCGAATAGTCCAGCACACTTTGGACCCTTGGATCTCGAAACCGGTTGGAGCAATCCTGGCAGAAGAAGGTTCTGGTGAAAGGTACTGGTTGGGGCTTTCCATACATGGTTTCCTTGAAACCAACCAAAACAGTGGCGCAGAGCGAGGGGGCGGATAGTCGAGCACACTTTGGACCCTTGGATCTCGAAACTGGTTGGAGCAATCCTGGCAAAAAAAGGTTCTGGTGAAAGGTATTGGTTGGGGCTTTCCATACATGGTTCCTTTGAAACCAACCAAAACAGTGACCCACTGCAATCTTCGGTTTCCCAGGCACCATGTTTCACCATGAATTTGTTGTGAACAACCATGCTATATGGGTGAAGGGGGAGATCTCCAAGCTAGAGGCATTTGCCAGCATATGCCCTATTCCAGCTGATCAATTCATGGTGTCAGCCTTTGCCATGAACTTCCCCACGGCCACCCCCTTGCAGGCCAAGGACCTAGACCAGCTACAGCGCCCCCCAAGTGGCACCTTCACAGTTGTGCGTAGGTCCCTTGGCCCTTTGCCTACCACACAGGGTACATCAGTCACCCAAGCACCAGAGTGCCAGGCAGCTGCACTTCGCCTTCGCCATGAGCATGTGGTGCCAGCCGCTGTCTTGCGCACCTTAGACCATCTCCAACCAGGGGTTGGTTGGTCAATGGTTGCTTTAAGGCAACAGGAGGACCTGCATCTTCCTGCAGTGGACTACTCCCTGGACAACAGGAAGTTGTTACCACAGCTGTGCCACCTACTTCTACAGAAGTGTGGCTCATTGGCTGCCCAAGGCCGGCAGAAACCCCCACCACCCCATGCCACCCTGACCTTAGGCCTCTACGCAGACGGTTACCAGCCCCGGGGCCGTCCAAATATTAACACAAAAATCAGTATAATTGATTTCCAGGGACACTGGTTCCCAATGTCTGGCAATGTGCCTAGGTGCACAAACATGTTGACGTGGCAAGAGCTTCCCAAGGTCAGTGATTGCCAGTGGCTACCCATACGTGCAGAGGCCTTACAAGCCCTGCCTTCTTGTAAACGTAAGCAACGTATGAAGTATGCTGGTGCAGTGTACAACACCACCCTGCAGATGAGGCTCGGGGCAATCACTGCCGATCACCACCATTTGTGGTCTGAGTGCCGGCAAAAGGGCTGTGTGGCGTGTCCCTGGGTGAATAAGGATGGGGCGGGAGAACTCTTTTTGCACAAAGGGGGATGTCTCAATGGTGTGCGTGGGTCCCATAAGTTTCAGGGGGTTTCCTGGAAGAGGTATATATTGTGCAACCTGTATTGCACAACACCAAAGGAGCAGCCTCCAGGATCCTGGGTGTCATAGGTCGAACACTACCAGCGCCCTACAACCATGACCTACTCCAGGTCATAGCACATGTGGCAAGGAGGTATGATCCTGGATCTCTGCCACCTGATAGCAGGCAGCACATGCGTCACGTACGAGGTAGATTCCAGGTAGGCATTAGCCTCACAGGTCGCGAGGCCCGCACAGTCATGGGCAGACTAGCAGGGGGTATGGCTTAGGCCACGCAAACTGCCCACCCCCGTGGCACACTTTTGCCCGGTTCTATACCCAAAAAGAGCAGTGTAAAAAACTCCCCTTTTTTGAACGTGCATTTTCGCGGCCGATGAAGTTAGGGGTTCAAAACACCCTTTCTACACTACTACTTCATGATGATTGAAAATATTGATCTCAAAAGTATGTTTCCCATGATTGCAGCTGGGGCCAGCACCTTCCTTGACGAAAAGTACTTGTGGGATGTCCCGCAATTACATTTGTTGGTGATATTCAATCGTGCACATGTTGGTTACTATAGTCACCGCGTATTGGACATGTCTTGTTACTTTGTATCTTTGGTATCAAGTTTATCATTGAAGCAGCTGGGGCCAGCACCTTTGCAAGCAATTTCACCTTTCCTTGGTTCTCTTTGGCAGAAAGGTGCGGGTGCCAGCGCCTGCTGACTCAAATGGTCTTCTCGAATCCCTTTTTGGCTCAAAGTAGCTGGTGCCAGCACCTTTCAATGCAATCGAGTCTCTGAGATGATGTTCCGGACTATGAGTGCTGGCACCAGCACCAACTCCATTGAGCAACCTGGTTAGTACCATTCCCATATCCATTCCACCGATGTTTATCTTCATAAGGTACGTGCATCTCATTGAAGGATAGGGAGTGTGCTGTGTTTTGCCACCATGTGCATCGTGTCTTTCACTTGCATCACCAGACTTTTGTAATGAAATTTTCCTACTCCGTTGTTCGGCATCTACTACGTACTGAGCATTTTTCAAATGGGTCTTCTTTATTACGTGATGCCCATGCTGGCGAGCCGGGGGTTCTGATGTTAGTGCACCTATTGGCACAGGTCCGTTGCAACCGTCGTACTCGTAAGACTGTACCTCAAATTGTTGTTGCAAGTAAGCAAAATAGGAAGCCTCGTTGGTTGTCCGTTTTCACGAAACAGCTATATATGCTATGGTCTGTTCTGCACAAGGCTGCACGTCCAACTAGTAAGGTATCACGGAAAGACACACTTACAGGTCAACCTTTGACGCAGGGTGTTCGCCGTGTTTTAGCAAACTGTGGTGTTGTTACCAATCGCCCTGTACCACTAACTGCCAAGGCTACCTCGGCTGCACAACAACTGTGGTCGTCCATGTCAAACCACCAAATGGCTATGTGGTTTGATAACTGGTGGTGGAAGAGGTCTACTACTGACCCAGAGCATCCCAATCCCAGCATGAACCTGACAGTGTTTGCAATGTTGCACACTACAGACCTATGTCCCTTCCCTGGGCATCCGTCTTTGGTAACCGTGTTGGGACAGCTGGACTCAGCTGTGCATTCCACTGCTACTGCACTTCGCTCCTTGAACGATGTTACACGGGTTTCGCTTGATGCGGAGCCTGAGTTTATTCGTGTTCCCCTCGATATGAAACGGGACAACGTTAGGTCACTACAATTCCGGCCACTGTTGTTGACCGATTTGACTACCGGTGGGATCCTTGATTTGCTACACATTCTACAAGAGATCCAGGACATACAGCGGCACACCCGGCGCCCCATGCCCCTAATAATTGATATGAAAATACATTTTTATTTACTGCGTTTTTTGTACGGGGAGTCATATGTGCAGTACAATTTCCATGAGCATCTGTCCATGTTGCCTTGTATGTACGGTGCGTGGCACCCTTACAAACACACTGCCCTTGAGGTATACAAGGCCTTCTTTCCTATCTTTGCTGCCTTGGAAAACTGTAATTTGCAAGTGGGTGCCATGGTGTACCACCACCGTAAGCTGCTCCACATTGAGAAAGTGGTAGCAGCACTACTACTTGTAGGTAACTGTGTACGTGTACGTATTCAACGCAAATTGGAATGGTTGCAGCTGGCACCAACATCTCTCTCATCAGTTCAAGTGGATACAGCTACCCGTTGGTTGCAAGGACTGCAGTCCCTGCTGTTTAGTTATGTCTCTGCGCTTTTTGCGTTAGGCGTACAGGTACGCCACTGCAACTGGTCGGGGCGACAGCCAGGCACTGGTCAGGAGCCCACACAGTTTTGCAATGGAGCCTGTTGCTACATCTGTTTCTTACTGGCGATTGGGACGCCAAAACATAATACGTTCGCAGTTTGAGTGTCACACTTGCAGTGTGGCAGGAGTGGATGAGTAATACCCTAGGTTGTCTCTTTGGTGAAGAGATTGGTGAGGCCCTGTTGTCCCGGCTCTCCGCCCGGGTCAAGCTCCATCCAACTGCATTATCGCAACCCGCTCTAATGGACTTGTTCCTCAGTATGCCACACCCGCGCATGGGCACCAAAACCCTTCGCGGCAAGCCACGCACTGGTCTGTGCGATCTTTTTCGCGCACGCCTCCGTCGCTTTATCGCCTGGTGTACCAGTCCCCAGCTTTTGTTTGCCCCATTTACTACAGCTAAAACCACTGCTTTTGTTGGCCCTCTACCTGAAGGACACACGTCCATGCATTGGTCAGTACGGTGCTGCAGCGTGGCGTTCTCGTTGTTGTTGCCGGTGAGCCTAGTGATTGACGTGGCATTGTGGACAGTCTTCGTGAACAGCACCAAGATACGGGGTTTTGTGCTATTAAGCTGTCAGTGTACCACCTCAACAAGAAGTCACCACACTTTACTATGGGGTGTACTGAAGTGAATCTTCTCTCGAAACATCCGGTGCCACAAAAGGTATCTAGACCACACTGCGACCCTGGTTGTTCGGACACGCGCTCAAAAATCACAACAAAATGGTCGTTTCACCTCGTTGCAGCTGGGGCCAGCTCCTTTCATTGAAGAATTGCTTTTTTCCCCCCTTTAAGGTGCCTCGATACATTACTGTGACGGATTTCCCAAGTGGGGGGTACCTGCCCGTGGAGATTGTTGGTTACTTGCTGACACTGGCTGGTGAAATGGTGGTGTACCAAGGAATATGGCTGCGGCTATTGTCCTCCTCCCACGCATTGCCCGGGGCCCTCACAGTTCGATTTCATATTCCTGTCAATGTGGTGGTTGGTATCCTTGGGGATACGGCAATTCAGGACTTTGTCACACATGCTGTTGCTGGGTGCAAGGAAGCTGATGGCCTGCCGAATATTGACTGGACTGGGGTGACAAATCAGATGCTCCATGGGGTACCCATTGATTGCAGGGGAAAATTCCGCAAGCTTGAGGACGTAGAACAGGGGGACGAGGATGAGGATGGAGAGGAACTGGCCGAGCATGAAGCACAGCCGTTGGCCCAAAAGCCGAAGCCCAAAAATACTGGTGCCAAGCGCAAGCAGGATGAGGAGAGCAGTAGTTCGCAACGTGCAACTCCAGGGAAGGCTACGAGCAATGGGGCAAAGCAGTCTGCGACTGGCGGGGAGAGGTCCAACAGTGAAGGCGCCGCTGGGGATCCTGCTGACACTGTGAAACCCAAACGACTTGGATTTACCAATTGGACTGCCCGGATCAACAGGGCTGCTGCAGCAAAGAAGTAATCATGTTTCTTGATCCCATAAAGACTGGTCCAGTGCTTTGCACTACAACGCTGTCAGTGTTCGTCTTGCACAGTCATGCACTTGTCCGTTGGTTTTGTTGTTACACAGCACTCACAATACCTCTGCTTGGTTTGCACCTACTATTTCTTTGTTTCCCTCAGGAAGTGCTGGCACCAGCTACTCTTTGCCCAATTGCTTGTTTTCATTGCCATTTTTCCAGGTGTTGGTGCTGGCCCCAGCTACTCAGCTGGATTTTCATGTAAACAGCCCTGTCTTTCAAGTACAACAATTTACAGGTGAATTTTGCATATACTTCGCAACAGTGACTCCTATGTATGGTTGTGTATGTGCATATGATACTACGAGTGTATTACAAAGCATACGATTCGAAGTTCCCAATGTGGAAATAGAGACACTGTGTCGGCGTGCTTGTTCGTGTCCACAGTTGAGGGGGGGTCCAGAACAGCGTGATTTTACAGCTTCTTGTTTACATGGTGCAATAAGCCCTACATGTGCTTTTCCTCCCATATCACACCTTCAATCCAGGAAATGGGAACTGGGTTCAATAGATGAAAATGAAAGAAACGTGTTTGAGACCCCCCAAAAAGGCCCTGTTTTTGTGCCTACAATAAGACACCATCAAAATGAGCCCACAGACCCCCCTATCTGGTGCTGGCACCAGCACTAGACGAAGATGCTGGTCTGCCACCTATGCTTCCGTGAAGGTGGGCAGTTTGCGTGGCCTAAGTATGGTGCTCCCCCTGCCTTTCCATTCCTTGGTGGTGGCATTTTGCCACATGGTGCATCTATGCTATGGTTGTAATAACCTGGCAACTGTCACATGGCAAGCTATGGGGATGTTGTACACATATATTGTGCACATCATCCCCGAGTTTGCTGAAGAAGGTTGCACTGCAACTTTATATATGCATGGGGGGTCCCACACATGGTTTAATCCACGGACACCCATGCTGTATTCCGATGAGGCCGGCGAGCGGGATCTCAGGGTGGCCAAGAGATATGCCCCCGTCACTAGTACCAGGCAAGATGCCAGTATTAGTGAAAGTTTGAAGCATGAGCTGTATCAAAAATTCGTGCAGAAAAAAAAGAAGATCCCCTGTGCCAAAATTTGGGCGCCCGTGCAACGAAACGTTGTTCTGGAGGCGTGCATGGTTGCTGCCAATGCCGTGTGGCATGTGGTCTTCCAACACCTCCTAGAGCATTTGCTGCATTTCCAGGATGGAGGTGGTTGCTCCCTATATATGCACCCAGACACCCGTTCGGTGAAATGCACCTTTCCAGGTGCAAATCCCGAGAGTGATGTGGTATGTGTGTGTGGGACCTGCGGCTCAAAGCGTGGTGTCCGTCAATGGGTACCACTGGACAGGGAAGCTGTCTGCAAGTGGCCCAAACTGGGTTTGAAGAGCCGTGCCACATTTAAGTCGTGTGCTGCACGCCGTAAGGCGCTAAAGGACAAGGGAAAGGGTAAGGGACGTGTGGGGCCCGTCCCTCAAAGCAGAGTTTCTAACCCTGCGACAGTTGATATTGTACCCCCTTCGAAGGGCGAGGATAGTGCTGCTTCATTTCAAGGTCCTACGGGTTTGAACGAGCAGCAGCGTGTTCAACCCATGAGACGTACGAAGTTGGCGCGTGTACCCATTGTTGATAGCGACATTGAGCAGCAACTTGTGTGCCCTCGTGGCAGTGGCAGCAGCAGCAGCAGCAGCAGCAGCAGCAGCAGCAGTGATAGTGGGAGCAGTAGCAGTCCTGAGGATAATGATTCGGATGATGATGCTATGCACCTATCTGGTGCCTCCACAGTAAGTGCCTCAGATTCTTCCTCATCATCCAGTGACAACCCTGAACCGCAACCCCAACCCAAGAAGTATCGCCGTGTCAATGTGGTGGTGGATGTGGATGCCATGTCAAGCGATGGCTGTCCTGTGAAGATGCTTAGCGAAGGAGAGTACAGCATTCACAGTTCAAGCTGAAATGAACAGGCAAGCCACTAAGCATTCACATTTCAAGCGTAAGTGAACGGTCATGCTTGTCTTTTTGTGTGTTTCTTTGCTGAGGTGTGGGATTTGGGAACCAAGAATGGTGTAGTTCATCGTACAAAAAACCGATGGAAAAACGCCTGGAAGTTTTTGAAATCCCTCGGAAAGATGCTCGGAAGTTTTGGCAGCCAGATCGGGTCCCAAAACGCAACCGATATCGGTAGGAATGTTCCATGGGCTTCCCAGCCGACCGTCCCAGGGGAGCTCGGAAGAAATTTTGGCTGGGACTTCCGAGACCAACCGTGCAATATGAGTCCCATTTGCTGAGCATGAATGCTGAGCATCCCCAAACATCCTGAGCAATATGCTCAGCATTTTTATGCCAGTTTTTACCTTCTATGCTGTGTATCCCAGCACCATGTGATGCCTTGTAACTCGCCCGCACGAGCCAATATAGGTCCATGAAACAATGGCGGCAAGAGTCAGTGGAAGAGGTGCGGACCTGTATGAGCCGGTGGCTGATGGAACACCAAGACTGGTTGGAGGAAACTGCAGTGCAGTGGAACCTTGTTCGGGACTAGAAAAAGAGGCCTGCAAGTGCGGTCGACCTGTCGCCGGGTCGGCGTTTCAAGCGGTACAGGGCGCACCACTCCGACACCCCGGACTACATCCAATTTACTGGGGACCCTGATCCGACAGACCCGTGGGAGATTCAGCTGACTGGATCTCCTAGGACCCACCGCACGTGACCTGTGGCCCGAAAACCAGCGCGCCGAGAACACCACACCTGACACACGAACTGGGCCGACACTGCCCGTGGCAGAGCACTTCTGCACACCACTGTCAGCCAACTTGTGGGATAACTTGTCCCCACACGCGTCCTTGATGGACGTGCATAACCTGCACGAAGCCTATTATAGTTACCACGGCTAGATTGATGCTAGGCAACCCGCCTATGAGTGCCTCTCCTTTGTTCATAGCGAGACTTTGAACTTTGAACTTATGTGGCGCCGGAAGTAAACAAAAAAGACTGGAATACTATTTTTGACTCTTGGGATAGAATTAACCACGCACTGAGCCTCAACTATGGGTATAGTAACCCAATGGGCTATCAGACTTCAGAACTTGAGACCTTTATGGACCACCCCCCCCCCCCTCCCCCAACTCCCAACCCCCCCATGACAGACCCCCCCCCCCAACATCAGACTAGCGGGCAAGTGGAAAATGGGAAAATATGGAACCTCGGAAAACGTTCAACATGGGGGCAAGTTTTGAACCCCCCCCCCGTTTCAAATAATAAGAGTGCAGCCCCCCCCCCCCCCCTGAAACATAGGAACTTCACTTCAGGAAAATGGTGATAAAAGTGCAGTACCCCCCCCCCCCCCCCACCAAGACACACGAACTTCAGGAAAATGGTGGGTTGGGGAAAATATGCTTCATGTGTGCCCAACCCCCCCATGAGAGACCCCCCCCCCCAATATCAGGCGATCCTCCACTGTCCGACGGCAGAGGGACACAGAGCTGTGCCCTCCTCGGTGAGCAGATGTGGAGATTGCATGCATGTGTGGCTGGTAGGCCGAGCGGACCTCTTGCGGTTGTTCCAAAGAACGCTCTTCGGGCAGGCGGACCCGGTACCCGGGGATGCTGTGCGGTTCCTCTACACGCCGCTGAACACACCCCCATGCGAAAGAAGATACGCATGACAGGGGGTGACACAAAGGAGAAGAAGAGTGGTGCGCATGGTGCAGATACCCTATCGTCGTGGCTCAGTTGATACACCACACCTCTTCTGTCCCGCGGAGGATGGTTCGAACCCCGGGGGGGATAGAGATGCACCAAACGACCCGAACCCCCCTTCTTTTTTGGGCGCGAGAGAGAGAGAGAGAGAGAGAAAGAGAGAGAGAGAGGGTAGAGCACAGTGGGAAAGGAATAGAGAGGAGCAACAGGAGAGATAGAGCAGGAGAGAGTAGGAGAGAGACCCACAGAGCAAGAGACCGGGGCTAACTGGCGCAAAGGGAGGGTGGTAGGTTCGAGCTGACCAGGGTAAATGGGACGCCACGACAACACGGAACAGTCAAGAAATGAAAAAGCAGGGCGCCGTGGCGCCCATGAGCCACAGGCTCGACACGTCGACACGTGTCGACCAGCCGAAGCATGACTGGGGCTGCGAGAGTGCGGCCCACGTGAGGCAGCTGGAAGCCAGTGGGCAAGAAAAAGTGGACAGCATGCGCATGAATGGTGTCGAGCGAAAAAGGTAGACGCCACACACGGTACAGCAATGAACTGTTGAGACACCTGAGAGCAGGAGCACATGCTGAAGTGTTGAGACGCCTTTGCACCAACACAGGCGCCTTTGCGCCCCTGGGGCACGACAACGACACGTCCTTACGTGCCAGGGAAAGAGTGCAAGGCAGGGGCACGACCTGCAGGGCAAGGGTTAGAATCTAACCAGCACTGTGGGTGGGTGGTGGGTGCGAGCTGACCTCACTGTTCAGAGGAGCAGAGCCAATGCACAGTCTGGTGTGGAACAGAACTGGTCTACGCTGCAGTGCAGCAAGCAAAACACTGAACAATGTGGTTATGACCATGCGCTTGTGACACGGGGGCGTATGCGAGCCCAGTTTCCGTTGCCTCATGGCCCCAATATCCGAATAGCGGGCAAGTGGAAAATGGGAAAATATGGAACCCCGGAAAACGTTCAACACGGGGGAAAGTATAGAACCCCCCCCCCGTTTCGAATAATAAAAGTACAGCCCCCCCCCCTTAAACATAGGGACTTCACTTCAGGAAAATGGTGATAAAAGTGCAGTACCCCCCCCCCCCCCCCACACACACACACAAAATAGACACCTTCTGAGTGTCTATTTTTTTTCGGTGTCTTTTTGTCCATGCTTGCCCGGGCTGCTGGGCCTTGACAAACTGCCGCCGACGCCACCCGCTTGTCCCCTGACCGCATGAGTGTCCGGGACACCCAGGCCCGTCTGGCCACGCCAGGCGACGAGGTCATCGTTCTTGCCGACGCCGGTCAATTGGCGTGTTTGGCAGCCATCGATGACGCGGACTATATCATTCAGGACGAAGTGGTGCTGAAGAGTGGAGTTCCAGAGGCTGCCTCCCTGTCGTACGACCTCTTCAAGGACTGCGACTCGTCTGAAAAACTTGCTGCCGTCCTTTACCGCAGTCGCCCCAATGTTGTGCTCGTTGGGGAGATGACTGAATATGACAAAATCCAACATGCAATTAAGAGACTGCTTGCTGATTTGCCCATGCTGGGCCGCTTTGTTGCAATCCTGCTTGAACCTGTCAGCGATGATGATGACGGGCCTTCATTCCTCAATCGGGCACTCGCCCTCAACTCAAACTTGCCTTTCAGTTGCGAAAAGCTGCAAATGGCGGACAGGTCCCTCATGCACATGCGCACACATGATCGATTTGATGTCTCGATTGCAAGCAGCACAAGGGATTCCAGAAGCCTATCTCCGCCCCCAACGCATAAGCTTCTGCGGCTTATGACGCCTGGGGCGGAAGTTGACAAGGTGGTGTTCCACGAGCCAGATGTGCGGGATAACCAATACGCTGTGCAGGTTCACAATGACCTAATCAACGGGCTGTTGGGGTCTATTGGCCTGAACTCTGATGAAGTCCATCTCCTCCCGGGGACAGACCCACGAAACTGAAAGCTGTTCTTCACGGAGCTGAATGAGGAACAGGTGAATACTGTGGTATCACAGTTCGGATCCAAGCCAAGGTTCCAGATCCAGCCAGTGGAATGGTATCGTGGTGCCAACCTGACCAACATGGCTGCTGTCTATGAGGTGTGGATCAAGAAGACGCAAAAGGAAACATGGTCTCCCATGCTGTATGCCTCAGTTCTCGCGATGTTTTGGACAATCCCGGGCGTTCTTCAGGCACAATCGCCAGTGAAAATCCACGTGCTGTGGCCCAACAAACTGCTGCTGGGTCTCACGGAAACTGGGCACTCACTGTTGAAGACAAGGTGCCGTGAACTGGTGGTTGCCATCGGGGCCGTCTTCAAGGACCTGAGGACAGGACAGTTCCTCGATAGGGACATCATCTCCAAGCCCATAGCCCCCTCAACATGGAAGAAGGACCTTGTGGGCACAATGTACATTCTGGATGTGGCACCGTGGTGGTATCTCTCGGACCTGACTGAGGCCCTTGCTCCTTCAGTGCACTGCCGGTACATCGCGGACCGCGTCAGATGGAGTGTTGGGGAGATGCGCACTGCCACATGGAGATTGACCGGGGAAAGTGTGACACAGCTGATTAGAAAGGTCTACTTGTCAGATTTTGGGATGCCTCCGATGTTTGTGAATTCCGAGGCGGATGATGAGGCGCGGAAAAGGCCAATCGCAGATGGGCCCAGAAACACAGACGACTCGAAGACACGCAGGCAAGGCCTAATCACGGCGGGAGAAATGGCCAAGGCCATGGAGTTGGATGACCAAGTCGACAAGGTCATCAGCTCCCTCAAACGCAAGCGGGACTTGAAGGAAGATGAGGCTTCAACGTCCAATGGAGCTGCGCAATGACGTCAGCATCAAGCATCCCTCTGAGCAGCACGCTCAGAGTATTGTCCCAAAATATCAATGGGTTTCAAACAAAAATAACCATGAGAAAGTGTAAGCAAAAGCGCATAGTGGCCCTAGGGTCACTGCTGCGGTCCCTGGAGGTGGACTTCTTCGCCATCCAAGAGCCCCACTTCGTCACGTTGGAGGATCGTCAAGCGGGCATGCAGTGCTTATCAAAGTACGGGTATGGCCTGGACGGACCACTTCATGAAGAAGGAAGGGGAGAAGTGGCACTGGCGTGGAAAACATCCAAGTGGACACTGCAATCAATGAAGTTCTTGTCTCCCAGGGCGCCGAAAGCCTCACTATCGAGTGGTCCACCGGGGATCACCATAGTTGTGGTCCATGGTGCACTTCCACCACAAGCACACACGTCGACAGTCGCAATGGAAAGACATCGCCAAGGAGTTACATGGACCGAACCTGATTTTATGTGCTGATCGCAATGGTTTAGTTGTAAAACACAGGGACGCCTTCGCGCCCCCAGAGTTTGAGCATGACACGTCCTTACGTGCCAGAGACCAGGAGGTGACAACCTTGGCGAAAGCGGGTCTGCAGGATGTTTGGGTGGACATCCACTGTCCAACCCTGACGGACATCAAGGACAAGGAAGCATCGTGTCCAACGGGCTTCACATACGGCTACCCTCGAGAAGGAGAGCGACTCGACCCGCAGAGGCTACGCCGTATTGACCGCATCCACACAACATTCGAATTGCTGAGCCAGGCGACCAGCGTGTACCCCATGCTTGCTGCCAACTGAGACCACAAGGCAATCCTGGCTGAATTCACACCCCCGTCCTTCGACACAGAGGACACAGTTCCCAGTTTCTACTGCCCAGAGACCATCCTTCAAGACCCGGAGGCAATGGAAGATCTGGAGACCTCTCTCAAGTCTATCAAGTCAACAGGAGATCAATGGTGGGAAGAAGCGCTGAGCTGCATCCAAAAGAAGGCGGTCAGCCATCAAAGGGAACATAAAAACAAAAAGCAGTTGGTAGAGCTACAAGCCCTACGGTTCCTGCGTGGCTCCACGAGAGACTCTGTCGCAACAGCGGTCTACCAATTTCTATCATCACCGGGGATTGCAGCAACAGATGCGGCAAATGCCTACAGCCTGCTGGTTGGGGTGTATGAAAATGCTCAGCGTGACAGAACGGGCATGGAAACACTCTCCAAGCTCAAGGGGGTGATCACGACCGGGGAAACTTCAGGGGATCTGAGAACGCAAAGGAACGAATTGTATCGGTTAATGCGGGAGTTGCAAGAGCGAAAGAAACTTCAGCAGCTGGTATCCAGGACAGGCTTGGCGATACGGGGAGCAAAGGCGGTGGCAAAAGAGCTGGTGGACCATTGGGACAAAGTGTCCACCCCAACGGGATCCACGGAAGAAGATTGTGTGGCCTATCTGAAGTCGTTAGGAGTGGAACAGCGGTTGCGCAAGGCAGGTCGACTCCTTTTCAAGCAACTATCCCTGGACATAGTTCATGAAGGCCTTAACAGGCTGAACAGCAACAGTTACCCCTGGACTGGATGGTTTCTCGGCAAAATTCTTCAAGAGGTTCTCGGGCATCTTTGAACCGCAAATGTATGACTCAATGAAACGCTTCCTCGAAGTGGGCAAAATGCCGGAGACATGGACCTCGGGAGTGGTGACAATGATCCCCAAGACGAAGGCGATGCAGACACCAGACTCGCTCCGACCAATTGCACTGCAAACAACAAGGCAGAAGTGGCTCACCAACATCCTCCTGATCCAGTTAGAGGATGTACTCCTTCACTGCATCCCGTCACAGCAAACAGGTTTCCTTCGCCACAAAAGCATACTCCAGCATGTCTATGGGTCACGGGCACTCTGGGATGGCTTAAGTGAAGGAGCGGCGTTATCAGTAGATTTCAGAAATGCTTTCCCCATGATGTCCCACGAGATGGTGTCGGCGGCACTGGGTCTAATGTGCATACCATTCCTGTATATCCGTCTGATTCTACATCTTTTACGTGCACCGTATCTATACTCCGTTGGAAAAGGATACGTCCCAGGTGTTTACCACCACCCGAGGGCAGGCACGCGCCAGGGGGATCCACTCTCCCCGGCGCTGTTCTCGCTGGTGGCATCCTTTGTGATTTTCCCACTACAAGACCTGGGTCCAGTGCTGATTGTCATGATGTATGCAGACGACCTCATCATCTTCTCGGACGGAAGAGCCGACCCACAACTATTGAAGAGGGTATGGGAAGTGGTTTCTCGTTTTGGACAGTTTTCGGGGTTGAAGGTCAACCTGAGCAAAACGGCAGCGATAGTTCGCAACTGTGGGGGAATGGAGTGGGCGAGGTGCTTTCGGGACATTGGAGTGCATGTCAAAAACTTCGTCAAGTATCTTGGTGTACGCTTGGGGAATATTCGGCACCAACAAGATGACCAAGGATGGGGGCTGACGATAGAGCAGGCTTTCGCACCAGCGCTGCAAGAGGCCTTCCGTCGCGCTAGGGTGGTATCCACGCTGCAACTGTCAATGAACGAACGTGCATTCATGCTGACATCATGGATTCTGCCGGTCGTGGCATGGGTATCGAAGGCATACTACGCCCCAGTCTCGGTGATCAGACAACTGAAGTTGGTGTACCACGTGACTATGGGTACCAACAGCTGGGGAATCACCCTACCAATCCTCGTGCGACCAAGAACGCAAGGGGGACTGGCACTACCAGAACCAGGGCTGTTTCTTATGCACCAGGCAGCGGCTCCGTTCGTCAGCCTGTTGGGAGAGCCTCACAAATTTCCCGACAAGGCAGTGGAGACCTTCTATGCATGGGCAACAACCATAGGGTTCACACCATCCAAGGACAACCTTCCATATATTCAACTGGGCATGGTCCGAACGGCTGATCTAACGTTCTTGGGATGGTCGGCAAAGGCACACTCCAACATTGAGCGAGTAGCCCCGCAGGTGGCCCCCCCGGCAAACCGGGACCGCATGCCGTTGTGGCACTCTGTGTATTTCCGAAATGAGTTCCGCTGCTCCTACTACAACACGAAATTGATCCGGCAGGGGGTGCTGACATTGGGTCAATTCCAATCCGTGGAGGACGCAAGATTGTTCAATGCACTGCCTCGGACATGGAAAGGGGTCTACAATCATGGCGGACGACTCCTCAACAAAGTCCCGTCACAAGGGGGGTTTGATACCCCCGCAGTCCACACCCAAAACTGGACCAGGGCATGGCTGCTCCAGTTCTACGCCTCTCAGCCAGGGGTCCGCGACCCGCAAACACCGGAGGTATGGGAACAGTTGGCACAGGCACAGCTACCACCGAGGGTTCGGGACTTTGCGCAAAAGGCGCTGTGGCACAAACTGACCGTACATGCAAGAGTCTACAAGAGGTCAGGCACGGACAAGTGCCCGGTGTGCTCACAAAAGGAGACGGTTAAGCACGCGATGGTCGAATGCCCCGTGTTCAAAGCGGCGGCGGCGGTTATACAGCACTACTATGGCCAGGTGGAAACTGATAACGGGACATCCACAGTTCGAGACATGATGGAGTCCGACGACCAAGAATGGTTGCTGAAAACGAACCAAGGCTGGGCCATGTGGTCAGCAAGAAGTGCCCACTGGCGGTACCGATGCGAAGTCAAGGCAGGAGCGTCGCCGGTGTTCACGTCATACCTAACAACATGGCTAAGGGAGCTATGTGAGTGGGTGGGATTTTACATAGGGGAGCGCAAGGAACAATGGAAAGGCTTTCAAGAATCATTGGAACAACTTCGAGACACCGGAGTGCAGCCGCGACAAGGGGAAGTGCAAGTACATGGGGGATTGAATGCATGGTGGCAATCACACACGGAGTGCTTCACCCAAGAGAAATCAGCCAACAATCACAGTTGGCAAAGGGCAACGGAATCACGCCCGAAGCGCCCGAGGCAGGCAGGCCTGGGAGTGCTACAAGGAGTGCAAGATCTGATTGCAGACCTGGTGGCGAAGGGCTACAGGATAGTGTACACAGACGGATCGTCGAAACGACCGAGCCACAAGGACATGCGCAGGGCTGGGGGATTTGGCGTGTTCGCGGCGGAAGACGACCAAGGACCAGAGGTGCGCTTCTGTGGCTACGTACCAACACATCACAGGCAAACAAATAACGGAGCAGAGCTTTGGGCAGCCGTGGAAGCCCTCCAGGGATTCTGGGTGCCAAAACTGGCAATCCTCACCGACTCGCGGTACCTGCAGCTGGGAGCGACTGGCAGGGCCCAACACTGGAAGTCAAAGGGATGGACAACCACATCTGGAAAACTGCAAGTCCACGTCCCAGTCTGGGAAATGTTGCTCCAGGAAATGGCGACGCCGGGAAGAGAAGTCAGGTGGGAACATGTCCCAGCACATGTCAACGTGCAGGGAAATGAGGTGGCGAATGGATTGGCCATGGAAGGCATGTGTTCAAGCCCACTGTGGTCTCAGCATGTTGCACCAAAATCATCATCAGGGTCAGAGTCCACGGTAGGCTTGAGGGGAGGGTCGGGATCAGAGTCAGAGGGCACCAGGGCACTTTGGTCATCCTTGGGGATGGTACCCATGGACAGTGATGAACTGACGGGGGAGGCATCCGGGGAGCCAGCGCCACGTGAAATGGGACCATACTCCTCAAGCAGTACAGAAAGTGAGGAAATGAGGACAGGACACACACACCAGGGAGTGCTTTCGAGTGCACTATCAGCAGCGAACACACTGTCCTTCAGCACTGATGTGAGTGACACCAGGCGGCAGCGCAAGAAGCGGAGGCTCTGGAAACGCAGGAACCCACGACAGGGTCGATAATGACAGAGCCAGTAGCCCTTGCACAATGGTGCGGACATCTCACAGGTTCCGAGCACCACAATGCATGTCTGAAATCTGTGTTCTGACGCACAGTTTGCATCACACGAGCTGTGTTTTGTCGCAGCGAGCAGCAGCACGCAAAGGAATACTCCAAGCAGCTCAACGCCGCGTCTTGTCGCGGACAAGCACCCAGGCATTATGCCATCTGGAAGGACACAGCAGGAGAAGGGATCACATCAGCAGCGGTATGGCCCATACACACACATCCAGCCAACCCCAAAGAAGGTCAAGCCTCAGCAAGAACGCCAGCGTTTCAAAGTGCAAGCACTGAGTCAGCTGGACGCCATTGCGAACGAAGGACTGCAATCAGTTGAAGCAGAGCTGACCACAATGGCCTGGGGCCCGCAACCAGCAGATCTGGCTCCGACTGGACCAACCACATGACACCAGGATGCACTGTTAGATTGTGGACAACCATGGGGAACCATTGCTGATGAGCAATCAGGAGCTCTACTCGGTGATGGTCCAGATCCATTGGACTCTGAAGTCCCAGGCTCTGGCGAACATGCAGGTCCAGTGGCGACCCAAAAGTGCAGGCAAGAGGCACCCGTTCCAGTGGGAGGCGATCCTCCACTGTCCGACGGCAGAAGGACACAGAGCTGTGCCCTCCTCCCCGAGCAGAACTGGAGATTGCATGCATGTGTAGCTGGCAGGCCGAGCGGACCTCTTGCGGTTGTTCCAAAGAACGCCCTTCGAGCAGGCGGACCCGGTACCCGGGGATGCTGTGCGGTTCCTCTACACGCTGCCCAACACACCCCCATGCGAAAGAAGATACGCATGACAGGGGGTGACACAAAGGAGAAGAAGATTGGAGCGCATGGCGCAGATACCCCATCGTCGTGGCTCAGTGGATACACCACACCTCTTCTGTCCCGTGGAGGATGGTTCGAACCCCGGGGGGATAGAGATGCACCAAATGACCCGAAGCACCCTCTTTTTTTGGGCGGGAGAGAGAGAGAGAGAGAGAGAAAGAGAGAGAGAGAGGGTAGAGCACAGTGGGAAAGGAATAGAGAGGAGCAACAAGAGAGATAGAGCAGGAGAGAGCAAGAGAGATTGGAGAGAGTAGGAGAGAGTAGGAGAGAGACCCATGGAGCAAGAGACCGGGGCTAACCGGCGCAAAGGGAGGGTGGTAGGTTCGAGCTGACCAGGGTAAATGGGACGCCACGACAGCATGGAACGGTCAAGAAATGAAAAAGCGGGGCGCCGTGGCGCCCCTGAGCCACAGGCTCGACACGTCGACACGTGTTGAACAGCCGAAGCATGACTGGGGCTGCGAGAGTGCGGCCCACGTGAGGCAGCTGGAAGCCAGTGGGCAAGAAAAAGTGGACAGCATGCGCATAAATGGTGTCGAGCGAAAAAGGTAGACACCACACACGGTACAGCAATGAATTGTTGAGACACCTGAGAGCAGGAGCACATGCTCAAGTGTTGAGACGCCTTTGCACCAACACAGGCGCCTTTGCGCCCCTGGGGCACGACAACGACACGTCCTTACGTGCCAGGGAAAGAGTGCAAGGCAGGGGCACGACCTGCAGGGCAAGGGTTAGAATCTAACCAGCACTGTGGGTGGGTGGTGGGTGCGAGCTGACCTCACTGTTCAGAGGAGCAGAGCCAATGCACAGTCTGGTGTGGAACAGAACTGGTCTACGCTGCAGTGCAGCAAGCAAAACACTGAACAATGTGGTTATGACCATGCGCTTGTGACACGGGGGCGTATGCGAGCCCAGTTTCCGTTGCCTCATGGCCCCAATATCCGAATAGCGGGCAAGTGGAAAATGGGAAAATATGGAACCCCGGAAAACGTTCAACACGGGGGAAAGTATAGAACCCCCCCCCCCGTTTCGAATAATAAAAGTATAGCCCCCCCCCCCCCTCTTGAAACGTAGGAACTTCACTTTAGGAAAATGGTGATAAAAGTGCAGTACCCCCCCCCCCCCACACACAAAATAGACACTTTCTGAGTGTCTATTTTTTTTCGGTGTCTTTTTGTCCATGCTTGCCCGGGCCGCTGGGCCTTGACAAACTGCCGCCGACGCCACCTCCTTGTCCCCTGACCGCATGAGTGTCCGGGACACCCGGGCCCGTCTGGCCACGCCAGGCGACGAGGTCATCGTTCCTCAACCCAAAACAATGCCTGCATGTGAACCTTTCAGGTGGTGTAGGTCAGGGTGATTGGTGCACTTCATTGTCTTCGACAGCACAATTTTTTGCCCAGCAAAAAGGGCGCAGATCACACCAAACAAATGGGGAAGCAGCGAAGAAGATGATGAACGACTCCGCCATGAACGACACGTACTCACGCTGCGCCGCAGTGCACCCCTTCCCTCCAAGCCCAGGCAGGGGTACGCGTAATGGCGTCCCTATCAGGCCACAGCAACTTAGCAGCTCTGTGTTTTGCTCGCTTCTCACAAGAAGGCCAGTAGGCCCTACGACCTCGTTGACAACAGCACCAAGTAGCGTGTGCGTATAGGAGTGGAAGGCCTGGATGATGTCATCCTTCGAAGGCTGGGTCCACAGTAGGGTGTGTAGGACCTACACTGTGTGTGTCACTGTCCCGCCAGTTTCCTGGAATTTTAACAGGGTTTTCGGTGGGCAGTGGCAGTGGTAGCCTAGGTTTTGGCCACATAGCAAACAGGCGTTTTCATGCCTCATATCTTTTGGCACCCCCTCCCCTGCAGTAGGTAGGTAGTTAGACAAAACCAATGCCTTGGCGTTAGCGCTGGGTATTCCCCAAGGTTGTCTGGTGCCAACACAGAAATTGGGCACCTAGGGGCGGAGAGACGTGGGGCGTACCCCATCGCACCGTGTAAAGACATCAGCTGGGTTTAGCAAGGGTGCAGACTTGGGTATAATTAGGATACCATTTCTGCAGCTTGCTCCAGGACCTTAGGCTAGCACACTCACACAGACATTTTGTTGTTGTTTCAATGTGATTATGTAGAACACCCTGGAGCTGTTTTGGTTGTGTGTGGTCTAGGCCTTGGCGCCTACGACCATATACCCTTTCAGTGATGATGCTGACAACAGTTGAGAAGGGGTTTTGACATGTTTGTTTCTGCATCCGATCACAATGTGCTCACAATTTCATTATACAGAACATCCTTGAGGTGTTTTAGCTGTGTGTGGTCTAGGCCCTGGTGCCTACGACCACAGACCCCTTTGATGAAGAATGTGCTGACAACAACCGAGAAGGAGGTCTGATTTCCTGGTATTTGCATCCACGTATTGCGACCCCGTCTCGATTTGTTGTTAGTAGACGTGGGTTCTGCAGTTTCCAACCATTTTCAGCCCCTTCGATGATGGCGACATTGTGTGTGCACGGGTCTGCTCCCTGGAACTTGGGTCTGGGCTGCAGCAGGGAGCCATGCGCAGACCCCTAAAGGGACCTTTTTCTTAGGCCCTGTTTTGTGTTCCACGGATTTTTTAAACTGCCTCTGCCAGTGCCAATGCCCAAATCCTCATCCTAGTACAGCCAATACCGTACCTAATGTGGGTCCCCAAGCAAACAGTGGACACGCTTAGCATGTAACACGGTGGTACAACGCTGTGGTACACCGCTCCCCAAAAAACCATGAATCCAATGCAAGGTCCTTTGTGCACATGCAGGGGTATAGCTGAGAAGGGGCTCTTCTCTGTTGTTGTGTTGCCAAGTGTGTGTTACTGGTCTTATGCATCCCCTTCGATGATTTTTTGTTTCCCCGCCGACATCGGCTCTGTGTTTCCCCCACAGCACAGGCACAGACTCCCGCAGGGACCTTTTTTCTTAGGCCCTGTTTGGGTTGGCAGAGCTGTTGAGAAAGTGGGGCGTGAAAGAGCATTTGCCTAAGCCTGGGAAAATCAGTACCATGCAACTCTACATTGCACCAGGAAGGGATCCAGCTTCGCAGCAGCAGCATCCTTAAGGAGCCCCATAGACATATTTCAAACATCCCCACGTATGGCGCCGGGAGGCTGACGCTTCCACCAAAAACAATGTAATGAGAAGGGGCTCTGCTTTGGCTTTTTCGGTTACTTTGCTAATACTGAGACGGGGGTCTGCTTTGCTAATGTTTGTGTTTTGGTTCTATTTAATTTGTTTTTATTTTATTTGATGGCCCCGATTTGTAGGTATTTTCATGCACATGTGTACCAGGTTGTGCTTTGTATGTATGCATTCCCTTCGATGATGTGTCAGCCATGTGGGAACAATCCGTCCGGGGACCTACTGTTTTAGGCCCTATTTTGTTGGATGGAGCCAGGCATCTCCCCATACTCCCACGGATCTGCATGTTTGCCAAACTTGCCGAAAACCAATGCGCTCGGCCCTCTTGCACCTTACTGCTGCACGACATATGCCAGCCCCTACCCTGACAGCTTGTGTGGGTGATTGCGCAGATTCCGGCTGCAAGGTTTCTTTTTTATTGTGCCTTGCTGGGCGTAGTAATGTCCAATGTGGCGGACTGCATTTGAGTTGGGTGATGCAGAAGTCCCACTGTCATCCAAAAAAAAAATTGAGAAGGGGCTCTGCTATGTGGGTATTGGTGGTTGACAACTTGGAGGTATTTCGTTTTGATTCAATTTGGTCCTGATTTCCTGGTATATGTAATTGTTGCATGTTGTGCCTCTTACTGAGACAAAGGGAAATGCGTGTATTGCATAGGAGACGAGTGTGCACTGAGCCTCTTCTACACATAGGGCACTCTTTTGTCAAGGATGAGGACACAGACTGGGCAGGGTGGCATGACATTTAGGGGTTGGAGAGAGTGTGCCACACACAAGATTTGGCGGACCACGAGCAAAGGCCTGTGCAGTTTCTGCTCACCAAGCCTTTCCGCAACGCCCAAACCCATCCCAACTCCCCCCGGTCAGCTGCCTACCGCACCGTGTCTCTGCCCGTGTGGCAGGATGCCTAGAGGCATGTGGACATAGTAAGCTTCCTGGGCGATGACATCTGCACACCCTTGGGGGTGTATGTGGCGTCTTTGCTCCATGGGGTGAGAGAGTGTATTGGGGGGGGGGCGATGTGTGTGCCCCACATGCCGTTCACCATGGACATACCTAGCAATGTGGTTGGAAGCCATTGCCGGATCATGTGAAGCGGTATGTCCTTGGCATGGTCGCACCGGCGGAGAAGCCTACATCATCAACTGGCATTCGGTTCGGACCGCAAAAATCATGACATGACCCTGGCAGTGACAGGCTCTGTGGAACATTGGACAGCCTCCACTGTGGTGCATGTGGAGGTGTGTGTGGGACATCGGGCGTTCCGAATGGATGGTACTATGTCCGCACGGAACGTCATGGGTTGCCGGCCACAATCTGAGGGTCTCTATTGTCCGCCTCTCGTCTATGTGCAATGTTTGCTTCCGTGGACCAATTCAGGGTGTCAAGAACCAAATCAAGGGGCTCTACAGAACCCCCCCCCCCCCCCCCCGAATCCTGACCCATGCACCCAGGATCCCCATGAGGTGATCCAAGTTGGTGTGATGTCCTTGCCTTTGCGCAATGACTTGCACCCCTAGAACGTGTGACAAACTGTGTGGGACATTTTGGCAGTCCAGGGAACAACAGGGCGTCGCCATGGAATAATTTGCACCTCCGCGAAGGTTATTTCATCACTCCATGAATTGTTTCGCCCCTCCATGAATTATTTTTGCCCCTCCGCGAAATATTTCGGCCCTCCGCGAATTATCCAGGCCCCTCCGTGAATTATTTGATACCTCCGTGGATTATTTACGCCCCTCCGCGAGTTATTTGACACCTCCGTGAATTATTTACGCCCCTCCGTGAATTATTTCGGGCCTCCGTGAATTATTTACGCCCCTCCGTTAATTATTTCGGCCCTCCGTGAATTATTTATGCCCCTCCATGAATTATTTACGCCCCTCCGCGAACTATTTGATACCTCCGTGAATTAGTTCTGCCGCTCCGTGATTTATTTGATACCTCCGTGAATTATTCAGGCCCCTTCTTGAATTATTTGATACCTCTGTGAATGATTTATGCCCCTCGGTGAATTATTTGACACCTCCGTGCATTATTTACGCGCCTCCGTGAATTATTTCGGCCCTCCGTGAATTATTGAGGCCCCTCCGTGAATTATTTGATACCTCCGTGAATTATTCAGGCCCCTCGGTGAATGATTGAGGCCCCTCCGTGAATTATTTGATACCTCCGTGAATTCTTTATGCCCTCGCGTGAATTATCTCAGCCCTCTGTGAATTATTTACGCCCCTCCGTGAATTATTTGGTGCCTCCGTGAATTATTTCTGCCCCTGCATGAATTATTTAATACCTCCGTGATTTATTCAGGCCCCTCCGTGAATTATTTGATACCCCCGTGAAATATATCTGCCCCTCCGTGAATTATTTGATACCGCCGTGAATTATTTATGCCCCTCCGTGAATCGTTTCACCCCTCGTGAATTATTGACGCCCCTCTGTGAATTGTTTCGGCCCTCCGCGAACTATTCAGGCCCCTCCGTGAATTATTTGATACCTCCGTGAATTCTTCAGGCCACTCCGTGAATTATTTGATACCTCCGCGAATCATTTATGCCCCTCCATGAATTATTTCACCCCTCCGTGAATTATTTACGCCCCTCCGTGAATTATTCAGGCCCCTCCGTGAATTATTTGATACCTCCGTGAATTCTTTATGCCCCTCCGTGAATTATTTGATTCCTCCGTGAACTATTTATGCCCCTCCGTGAATTATTTGATACCCCTGTGAATTATTTATGCCACTCCGTGAATTATTTCACCCCTCCGTGAATTATTTATGCCCTTCCGTGAATTATTTCGGCCCTCCGTGAATCTTTCAGGCCCCTCCGTGAATTGTTTGATACCTCCGTGAATTTTTCAGGTTCCTCCGTGAATTATGTGATACCTCCGTGAATTATTTATGCCCTTCCGTGAATTATTTCACCCCTCCGTGAATTATTTATGCCCCTCCGTGAATTATTTCACCCCTCCGTGAATTATTTATTCCCTTCCGTGAATTATTTCGGCCCTCCGTGAATCTTTCAGGCCCCTCCGTGAATTGTTTGATACCTCCGTGAATTATTCAGGTTCCTCCGTGAATTATGTGATACCTCCGTGAATTATTTATGCCCTTCCGTGAATTATTTCAACCCTCCGTGAATTATTTACGCTCCTCCGTGAATTATTCAGGCCCCACCGTGAATTATTTGATACCGCCGTGAATTATTCATGCCCCTCCGTGAATTATTTCACCCCTCCGTGAATTATTTATGCCCTTCCGTGAATTATTTCACCCCTCCGTGAATTATTTACGCTCCTCCGTGAATTATTCAGGCCCCACCGTGAATTATTTGATACCGCCGTGAATTATTCATGCCCCTCCGTGAATTATTTCACTCCTCCGTGAATTATTTACGCCCCTCCGTGAGTTATTTGATACCTCCGTGAATTATTTATGCCCCTCCGTGAATTTTTTCACCCCTCCGTGAATTATTTACGCTCCTCCGTGAATTGTTCAGGCCCCACCGTGAATTATTTGATACCTCCGTGAATTATCTATGCCCCTCCGTGAATTATTTGACCCCTCCGTGAATTATTTACGCCCCTCCGTGAGTTATTTGATACCTCCGTGAATTATTTATGCCCCTCCGTGAATTATTTCACCCCTCCGGGAATTATTTATGCCCCTCCGTGAATTGTTTCACCCCTCCGTGAATTATTTACCCTCCTCCGTGAATTATTTCACCCCTCCGTGAATTATTTCTGCCCCTCCTTGCATTATTTGATACCTCCGTGAATTATTTATGCCCCTCCGTGAATTATTTCATACCTCCGTGAATCATTTATGCCCCTCCGTGAATTATTTGATACCTCTGTGAATTATTTGCGCCCCTCCGTGAATTATTCAGGCCCCTCCGTGAATCACATGATACCTCCGTGAATTTTTTACGCCCCTCTGCGAATTATTTGACACCTCCGTGAATTATTTATGCCCCTCCGTGAATTATTCAGGCCCCTCCGTGAATTATTTGATACCTCCGTGAATTCTTTCTGCCCCTCCGTGAATTATTTGACACCTCCGTGAATTATTTATGCCCCTCCGTGAATTATTTCGCCCCTCCGTGAATTATTTACGCCCCTCGGTGAATTATTTCGGCCCTCCGTGAATTATTTCTGCCCCTCCGTGAATTATTTGATACCTCCGTGAATTAGTTCTGCCCCTCCGTGAATTATTTGATCTTTCGTGGATGACTTAGGCCCCTCTGTGAATTATTTATGCCCCTCCGTGAATTCTTTGATACCTCCGTGAGCTATTCAGGCTCCTCCGTGAATTATTTGATACCTCCGTGAATTATTAAGGCCCCTCCGTGAATTATTTGATACCTCCGTGAAATATTTGATACCTCCGTGAATTATTTCTGCCCCTCCGTGAATTATTTGACATCTTCGTGAATCATTTATGCCCCTCCGTGAATTATTTACGCCCCTCCGGGAATTATTTCGGCCCTCCGTGAATTATTTCTGCCCCTCCGTGAATTATTTGATACCTCCGTGAATCATTTATGCCCCTCCGTGAATTATTTCGCCCCTCCGTGAATTATTTACGCCCCTCCGTGAATTAATTCACCCCTCCGTGAATTATTTGATACCTCTGTGAATTATTTGCGCCCCTCCGTGAATTATTCAGGCCCCTCCGTGAATCACATGATACCTCCGTGAATTATTTACGCCCCTCTGCGAATTATTTGACACCTCCGTGAATTATTTATGCCCCTCCGTGAATTATTCAGGCCCCTCCGTGAATTATTTGATACCTCCGTGAATTCTTTCTGCCCCTCCGTGAATTATTTGACACCTCCGTGAATTATTTATGCCCCTCCGTGAATTATTTCGCCCCTCCGTGAATTATTTACGCCCCTCGGTGAATTATTTCGGCCCTCCGTGAATTATTTCTGCCCCTCCGTGAATTATTTGATACCTCCGTGAATTAGTTCTGCCCCTCCGTGAATTATTTGATCTTTCGTGGATGATTTAGGCCCCTCTGTGAATTATTTATGCCCCTCCGTGAATTCTTTGATACCTCCGTGAGCTATTCAGGCTCCTCCGTGAATTATTTGATACCTCCGTGAATTATTAAGGCCCCTCCGTGAATTATTTGATACCTCCGTGAAATATTTGATACCTCCGTGAATTATTTCTGCCCCTCCGTGAATTATTTGACATCTTCGTGAATCATTTATGCCCCTCCGTGAATTATTTACGCTCCTCCGTGAATTATTCAGGCCCCACCGTGAATTATTTGATACCGCCGTGAATTATTCATGCCCCTCCGTGAATTATTTCACTCCTCCGTGAATTATTTACGCCCCTCCGTGAGTTATTTGATACCTCCCTGAATTATTTATGCCCCTCCGTGAATTTTTTCACCCCTCCGTGAATTATTTACGCTCCTCCGTGAATTGTTCAGGCCCCACCGTGAATTATTTGATACCTCCGTGAATTATCTATGCCCCTCCGTGAATTATTTGACCCCTCCGTGAATTATTTACGCCCCTCCGTGAGTTATTTGATACCTCCGTGAATTATTTATGCCCCTCCGTGAATTATTTCACCCCTCCGGGAATTATTTATGCCCCTCCGTGAATTGTTTCACCCCTCCGTGAATTATTTACCCTCCTCCGTGAATTATTTCACCCCTCCGTGAATTATTTCTGCCCCTCCTTGCATTATTTGATACCTCCGTGAATTATTTATGCCCCTCCGTGAATTATTTCATACCTCCGTGAATCATTTATGCCCCTCCGTGAATTATTTGATACCTCTGTGAATTATTTGCGCCCCTCCGTGAATTATTCAGGCCCCTCCGTGAATCACATGATACCTCCGTGAATTTTTTACGCCCCTCTGCGAATTATTTGACACCTCCGTGAATTATTTATGCCCCTCCGTGAATTATTCAGGCCCCTCCGTGAATTATTTGATACCTCCGTGAATTCTTTCTGCCCCTCCGTGAATTATTTGACACCTCCGTGAATTATTTATGCCCCTCCGTGAATTATTTCGCCCCTCCGTGAATTATTTACGCCCCTCGGTGAATTATTTCGGCCCTCCGTGAATTATTTCTGCCCCTCCGTGAATTATTTGATACCTCCGTGAATTAGTTCTGCCCCTCCGTGAATTATTTGATCTTTCGTGGATGATTTAGGCCCCTCTGTGAATTATTTATGCCCCTCCGTGAATTCTTTGATACCTCCGTGAGCTATTCAGGCTCCTCCGTGAATTATTTGATACCTCCGTGAATTATTAAGGCCCCTCCGTGAATTATTTGATACCTCCGTGAAATATTTGATACCTCCGTGAATTATTTCTGCCCCTCCGTGAATTATTTGACATCTTCGTGAATCATTTATGCCCCTCCGTGAATTATTTACGCCCCTCCGGGAATTATTTCGGCCCTCCGTGAATTATTTCTGCCCCTCCGTGAATTATTTGATACCTCCGTGAATCATTTATGCCCCTCCGTGAATTATTTCGCCCCTCCGTGAATTATTTACGCCCCTCCGTGAATTATTTCACCCCTCCGTGAATTATTTGATACCTCTGTGAATTATTTGCGCCCCTCCGTGAATTATTCAGGCCCCTCCGTGAATCACATGATACCTCCGTGAATTATTTACGCCCCTCTGCGAATTATTTGACACCTCCGTGAATTATTTATGCCCCTCCGTGAATTATTCAGGCCCCTCCGTGAATTATTTGATACCTCCGTGAATTCTTTCTGCCCCTCCGTGAATTATTTGACACCTCCGTGAATTATTTATGCCCCTCCGTGAATTATTTCGCCCCTCCGTGAATTATTTACGCCCCTCGGTGAATTATTTCGGCCCTCCGTGAATTATTTCTGCCCCTCCGTGAATTATTTGATACCTCCGTGAATTAGTTCTGCCCCTCCGTGAATTATTTGATCTTTCGTGGATGATTTAGGCCCCTCTGTGAATTATTTATGCCCCTCCGTGAATTCTTTGATACCTCCGTGAGCTATTCAGGCTCCTCCGTGAATTATTTGATACCTCCGTGAATTATTAAGGCCCCTCCGTGAATTATTTGATACCTCCGTGAAATATTTGATACCTCCGTGAATTATTTCTGCCCCTCCGTGAATTATTTGACATCTTCGTGAATCATTTATGCCCCTCCGTGAATTATTTACGCCCCTCCGGGAATTATTTCGGCCCTCCGTGAATTATTTCTGCCCCTCCGTGAATTATTTGATACCTCCGTGAATCATTTATGCCCCTCCGTGAATTATTTCGCCCCTCCGTGAATTATTTACGCCCCTCCGTGAATTATTTCACCCCTCCGTGAATTATTTACGCCCCTCCGTGAATTATTTCACCCCTCCGTGAATTATTTCTGCCCCTCCGTGAAGTATTTGATACCTCCGTGAATTGTTTGATACGTCCGTGAATTATTTATGCCCCTCCATGCATTATTTATGCCCCTCCGTGAATTATTTGATACATTTGCCCACTCTATACCTGTGCAAATTGTGTGGTGCCCCATGCCCCGTCTTCCCACAGACTTTGTTACGACCTTTCTGCCACCAACTTCACCAGTCAGGTGAAGAAGTTTGTTGTGGTCTTGACCATAGCGTCTACGACCCAGATACCTGTACTTCACCTCTGCTAGCCTCTGAGCTACAGGAGTTGCCCCTTGGTCTCTGCCGCAGCGCCTCGACCAGGGGCATCCCTCATCCCCCAACCCACCTACTGCTCGCCCTTGAGCCACATAAGTTGGCCCTTGGTCCCTGGCCACAGCGCCGCGACTACGGTCATTCGCCGTCTCCCAACCCACGCATTGCAGGCCACCGAGCCGCAGGAGTTGGCCATTGGTCTTTGGCCGCCGCGCCTCGACCTCGGTCGTCGTCCATACCCCACCCCAACCACTGCAGGCCGCCGAGCCGCAGGAGTTCGCCCTTGGTCCCTGGCCGCCGCGCCTCGACCTTGGTCGTCGACCATACCCCACCACAACCTCTGCAGGCCGCCGAGCCGCAGGAGTTCGCCCTTGGTCCCTGGCCACTGCGCCTCGACCTTGGTCATCGTCCATCCCTTACCCCTACCCAGCTACTGCTAGCCCTTGAGGCGTAGAAGTTTGCCCTTGGTCCCTAGCCGTTGCGCCTCGACCCGGGTCGACGTTCGTCTCCTAAACCACGCACTGGCATCAAGTGGGTCCGCGCAAGAACCCAAGGAGGAAGCAGCCTACCACTTCGAGTATCGGGGTCCGGGACCGGATTGTCCTCATGAGTTGTGGTCACCAACAAGTGCCCACCGAACTGCACCTTGTGGACCACGCAAGAGGCCACAACCTTTAACAGTTGTGAGGCAGCCTCCTACAAATGGCCCAGCATCCTGAATGGCCTCCAAGGGACACCATGGAAGCAACTCAGATGAAAATGGGATTCCGTCTAGCCCTGGGCCAGGCAGGGTGGCATGCCCCACCAGAACAGGAGGCCATCTATTACAAGAAGTTGGCAATTCACATGGCGGCATGTCCCCTTGATGTCATCCATACACATTGACTTGCAGCACTGTGCCGCCTGATGTACAGCCAAGAGGGCAGTCCAAAGTGCACACGGGAGGACGGAGGTGCTGTTGTGGAATACCGTACGGTAGCCTCAGACCTCTGGGAGCGGATAAAACAATATGAGCAGGACTGTGGGAAAGTGGGGAGTCGACGAGGGGCCATTGCTGGACACCCCATGAGCGTTAGCAAAGTTGCTTGGCTGGAGGCTTGGAATGACATTGTGTATGCCTTGCCACTCGTGGACTCATGGCCTTTCTCGAGAGGGGCGACCAAGTACCCCACACCCGCTGTGGAGAGGATGTATGTGATTGGGGTACGGAGAGTACCCTTGGGCCCAATGCAGTACTTTTCGCCACAGGCAGCAAGTGCAGCACGGCCATTCACAAGTGATTTGGTGGCACCTGCGAGCCGCCGGAACTCACTGTTGCCGGCCAACGGGAAGGCTTCGAAAGCACAGGGGACCCCAGGATCCGGGGGTGTTCGACGGAGCTCCCTGTTGCTAGAAAGCTCAAGTTCCACTTGCGACTTGCAGTCCCCGACCGCAACCCAGCGTCCCACCCAATCCAGCACCTATGACGGTGCAGCTGACCAGACAGCAACAGTTCGACCAAGCACTGATGACAACGTGCCATGGCATTGCCCGGTGTGTCCGCATTGCGATGCAAGGCTTGGGGGAGCAACGGCGGGAGCCCCTGTCATAGGAGAGCCTGCTGGCTGCCTATACGGTGGGACGCCACTTTGCAGAGTCCATGCGGATTCCCATGCAAGAGAGTAGCGATGTGATACTGAAGTGCACCCCTTTCAGCGGCGAGGTACCCCGCAACCACTTGGGATACCTCCATGCTGGTGTCTGTGTGGTGAACAATGCATGGACAGATGATGCAGGGGAGGACGCCATGGAGCTTCTATTGGAAGCCATGGCAGAAGCTGGGGTGCAACCCCCCCCCCCCCCAGGTCCCGTGACACCTGACCAGGATCCCTCCAGAGGTGATCCAAGCCAGTCCAACGTCCCAGCCTGTGCGCTGCGACTCGGATCCCAAGATGCACCTGCCGGTGTCCCTGGTGACAAAGGTACACCCAATGATGCATGTGCTATGCACCAGGAAGGGGGCACAAAGGAGGCCATAGGCACAGCTGGCACCCTTCGTGAAGCACAGCAATCCCCCCCCCCTCCCCCCCACCCCCCCGTCTTAACTCCTATGACTGCTGACCAGGATCCCCGCAGAGGTGATCCAAGTGGGTCCGACGTCCCAGCTGTGCGCTGCGATGTGGACCCCCAGGTGCACCCGATGTTGCAGGTGGTGTGCATGCTGACGATGAGAACCAGGGTCGAGACGTAATGGAGAACACAGGTCCAGGTGTTGCAGAAGAATGCCCAACGCCACACCCCGGTTGCGGTGCTGAGTCACTCTCTGTGCCCCTAGCACAGCGCCCACCACAGGTTTTATTGAGTGGGCAAGATAGTGAAATGTCATCCCCAAATATGGATAGCAGTTTGGGGGCGGCATGCACTGTCGTGGCACCTAGTCAGTCCAGCACAGATGGCTCGTAGCCGGGTAACAGCCCCCCCTGAGGCAAGAAAGCAATGCCTAGGGATCCCAACCCCATGCCTGCTGCAAAGCGTGTGCGGCCAGGGGTGGACGAGGCTGCAGCAATTGACTGTGACAATCCTGACCATAAGGTTGAGGTGGATGATATTAAGGCTCCTGACGGTAGGGAGCTGCCTACCATCCGGCAACTGAAGTTACGATTGGCACGTGATGAGTATGTCGCTGGTGCATGTTTTTTTTATGCAGCTGCCCTCAGCCTCCATGCGCTCCGCAGTCAGACCCCCTGAACTGGAGCGGACCTGCGAGTCCAAGCAACCATAATGTGCAAGGAACGGTGTGGCATAGAGGTTAAAGAGAGTGCTCTAAGTGTCTGTAGGGCCCCGGAAGAGAATCATTGGGATCGGAAGCCCTGGGGGGGAATGCCCCACCATTTTCGACATCTCGCCCACCACATCGATGGGAAGGTTGTGTTGTTGCGTACAAACACACCAAAAATAATGGATTCAAGGTTTGGCCCGGACACTGCTGTGACGCTTGCTGCATTTTGGAGTCCGGGTATGGCAGAAGCCAAAGTGTACCATACAATCCGCAATGAGACGACAACTTCCCATCAACATTGTTTTGATAGTACCCCATGGCAAGCACTGTTCTCCACGGGGCGGCACGTGGGTGGTGAGATCTGGGTGGAAGAAGGAGACGTCGGCAGTGGACCGCACGGCAGACGAGGGAGAAGGCAGTGCCGAGATGGCATTAACCGTCCGGGGCATAGGTACCGTGTCGATAGGCAGCCTGTAGTGCTCCGCACTGGGGCATGGCATGCTACTTGCCCATGGAAAGGGGATAGGCGATTGGTGGTGCTTTACGGACGTGGAGAATGGCATAGTTTGCCTCCTTCGCACAGCCTTCACAACCTGTGCCTCGTCGGCCACTGCCCCCTCCAGCAAGTGATCAGGTGACACTGACCCAGTAGAGCAGGCACCGCCGCTCCTCCCTCCTCCCATTGGCTCCCGCCCCGAAGCGGCCGTGCCCCACCCCGCAGTACGGTTCATTGCTCCAGCGCTGTGCGTCTCAGTCCGCCCCCCCGCCGGAGAGGCCGCAGTTTGGGTCATTGCTGCCTGCGCAGGCCCCCCCGCAACGTCCACAGACTTCGGCGAAACGTTCCAATTTCCAGCTCTTCGGCAAGTGTGCACCGGGCGTCTCTTACACATAGGGCACTCTTTTATTTCCAACCTCCCCCTTGAGGCGAGGAAGTGCGTCTTGGGTCTAGACCGTTGCGTCTGTGACCTAGACATCTGAGTTGGGCCTGCCCCAAAACCCACGCGTTCATCTCTCACCCACTGCGGGCCGCTGAGCCGCAGGAGTTCGCCCTCGGTCCCCGGCCATAGCCCCGACCAGGGTCGTCGTTCCCCTCCGTACCCACCCACTGCGGGCCGCTGAGCCGCAGGAGTTCGCCCTCGGTCCCCGGCCACAGCGCCCCGACCAGGGTCGTCGTTCCCCTCCGTACCCACCCACTGCGGGCCGCCGAGCCGCAGGAGTTCGCCCTCGGTCCCCGGCCACAGCGCCCCGACCAGGGTCGTCGTTCCTCTCCGTACCCACCCACTGCGGGCCGCTGAGCCGCAGGAGTTCGCCCTCGGTCCCCGGCCATAGCGCCCCGACCAGGGTCGTCGTTCCCCTCCGTACCCACCCACTGCGGGCCGCTGAGCCGCAAGAGTTCGCCCTCGGTCCCCGGCCATAGCGCCCCGACCAGGGTCGTCTTTCCCCTCCGTACCCACCCACTGCGGGCCGCTGAGCTGCAGGAGTTCGCCCTCGGTCCCCGGCCACAGCGCCCCGACCAGGGTCGTCGTTCCCCTCCGTACCCACCCACTGCGGGCCGCTGAGCCGCAAGAGTTCGCCCTCGGTCCCCGGCCACAGCGCCCCGACCAGGGTCGTCGTTCCCCTCCGTACCCACCCACTGCGGGCCGCTGAGCTGCAGGAGTTCGCCCTCGGTCCCCGGCCATAGCGCCCCGACCAGGGTCGTCGTTCCCCTCCGTACCCACCCACTGCGGGCCGCTGAGCTGCAGGAGTTCGCCCTCGGTCCCCGGCCACAGCGCCCCGACCAGGGTCGTCGTTCCCCTCCGTACCCACCCACTGCGGGCCGCTGAGCAGCAGGAGTTCGCCCTCGGTCCCCGGCCACAGCGCCCCGACCAGGGTCGTCGTTCCTCTCCGTACCCACCCACTGCGGGCCGCTGAGCCGCAGGAGTTCGCCCTCGGTCCCCGGCCATAGCGCCCCGACCAGGGTCGTCGTTCCCCTCCGTACCCACCCACTGCGGGCCGCTGAGCCGCAGGAGTTCGCCCTCGGTCCCCGGCCATAGCGCCCCGACCAGGGTCGTCGTTCCCCTCCGTACCCACCCACTGCGGGCCGCTGAGCCGCAGGAGTTCGCCCTCGGTCCCCGGCCACAGCGCCCCGACCAGGGTCGTCGTTCCCCTCCGTACCCACCCACTGCGGGCCGCTGAGCCGCGGGAGTTCGCCCTCGGTCCCCGGCCACAGCGCCCCGACCAGGGTCGTCGTTCCCCTCCGTACCCACCCACTGCGGGCCGCCGAGCAGCAGGAGTTCGCCCTCGGTCCCCGGCCACAGCGCCCCGACCAGGGTCGTCGTTCCTCTCCGTACCCACCCACTGCGGGCCGCCGAGCCGCAGGAGTTCGCCCTCGGTCCCCGGGCACAGCGCCCCGACCAGGGTCGTCTTTCAACCCCCAACTCACCTACTGCAGTCCTCTGAGCCGCAGGAGTTCGCTCTCGGTCCCCGGCCACAGCGCCCCGACCCAGACAACATGCCAAACGGAGGCCAAACACAGCCCCATGGCCGTTGGCAAGGCAAAGGCCCTCAGCACGGCAAAGGCAAAGGCCCACAGCAAGGCAAAGGCCCACAGCATGGCAAAGGGTATGGCCTTGCCCAAGGCAAAGGCCCTTAGCAAGGCAAAGGCCATGGCCCTCGGCAAGGCAAAGGGCATGGCCCTGCACAAGGCAAAGGCACACAGCAAGGCAAAGGGCATGGCCCTGCGCAAGGCAAAGGCCCCCAGCAAGGCACAGGCAAAGGCCAAGCCCATCCACAAGGCAAAGGCCATGGCCCCCCACGAGGCAAAGGTCAGCCCCCCCCACAAGGCACAGGCCAAGGCCCGCCGCAAGACAAAGGTCAGGCCCCACCACAAGGCACGGGCCAAGGCCCGCCGCAAGCCAAAGACAAGGCCCGGACCTTTGCGGAAACCCTTGCCCACGTGGACTATGACATCGACATGAACCCAACCGATGGATTCCCCACCCGTTGGGGTGATCGCGATGCGTATGTCCACAAGGCATCCTTGGTGCACACCGTGCATGAGATCGCCGCTGCCCGGAGGTGCGCATGGGACCAAGGTGCCCAGAGGGAGCCGTGCTTTGACAGGGTTGAGACGCTGAAGGAGGACAAGCATGGCAACATGGTCAAGGTAATAGAATGGGCTGCTGAGCTCGAAGTTTGGGGCAACTACGAGCTGACCGACGGGGATCTCATCCATGGATGGGACATGAAGCGGTCAGATGTCGCCACCCTTGACGTGGCACCAAACCCGGACTGGATTGGCAAGGTGCAAGGTGATGGCACCTCTGGTGACATGGTGACTATTGTTTGTGCGAACAAACCGCCCATCTTGCACATGCGCAGGTGGTGGTGCTGTGTCCTGCCTGACGAGGCAACGTTCCGGTCGTTGCGTGAGGAGATACGGACGGGGGTGGCCTGTAACGCGTTGCTCAATGCCACCCGGCAAGAACCACGGCTGCCTAACAGCCTCCCTGCCGAGGACCAGCAGATCCTGCGTCACCTTGTGGAGCATCATAACCTGAACCCCTCCCAAGCCTTGGCTGTCCGGCAATGTCTGGATGAGGGTGCTGTTGTCTCCTCCATGACTGGGGGGGCCGGCACGGGGAAGTCGGAGACCCTGGTGGCCTGCATCAAGGCAGTGATGTGGCAGCAGGGGCACTTCGACCCATGCATCCCGAATCCCAAGGCGCCAGATTCGATACACACTGGCAGGAAAGGGGGGGGGGGGGCAACCGACAACCCCCCTCGGGCATGCATCTTGGTCACCGCCCCAACAAACGCACAGGTCGACAACCTGATGCTGCGGGTGATCCAATCGGCAGACCAGGATCTTGTCTTCTCAAAGGCGGTCCTGAAGGGCCACCCCGTGCCCTGGATGCGGTTCCGAGCTGCAAGGGGCCGGACCCCCCCGGGTTTGGAGCCGTACAACCAAACAACAGTCCAAGATACGTTGGCCGATCATCCGGACTGCAATGGCACATTGCAGTGTGCCCTCAACAGCTGCCGGGTTCTCTTTGCAACAGCTGGTATGGTCGCCACACGGCGGAAGTTGTTGCTTGCGGGTGACCCACCCCTCCGGTTCGCATTCAGCTTCGTGGATGAGTCCTCGAGGCATAGCATCCCAGTGGGTCTGGACTTGGCAGCTTTTGGGGCACAATGCATGTTTTGTGGGGATGCCGGTCAACTGCGCCCATACAGTGCCATCACTCTTCTTGCAGCTGCAGCCGCAGCGAAAGCAGCTGCAGCGGAAGGGGATAAAAAGGGGAAAGGGGGCAAGGTGACGGATAAACATATTGCATGGCCGCAGTCCGAGCATTTTGCTAACCTCAATGTGCACCTTGACCAGGGATCAGGGATGCAGTATGGTGACTCGCAGCGCTTCGCCACAAGTAGTGTGTTGCAGTTTGTCCTGTACCGTACAAGGTGTACTGCTTGTGTCCTAACCCAGCAATTCCGCATGGACGTGCCTTTGGCAACGGTGCGTGGGCTGTTCACGGGGGGGTCCTTGGGCTGGTACCCCGCCCCGGCCCCACCATTACCCCCCGCGGTGTTGGCAGGGCAACGCATCCGCATAGTCAGCACAAACGATCCTGAGTGGAGATCGGAGCTGACACGGTACGGGATGTCGGACGCCCGGGTGCGGATACTGAGAAGGGAGGTTGGCAGAGCATGGGAGAGCCTTGTCATAGACGAGGCCATGCGCAATCAGGGGAACACGAGCAAGGACGAGGCCTTGCTCGTGTTGCACTTTCTGGAGCATGCACCCAATGCAAATGTGTACCCCCCCAAGTCAGTGGCAATCGTCACCACACACTATGCGCAGATGCTATGGCTGCAGCACTGTGTGGGGGCGGCAGGGCGCCATATGCATGGGGACCAGGCATATGAGTGTGTGCAGATGATCGCCACCCTTGACCGGTACCAGGGTCTGCAGGCTCCGGTTGTCCTTGCCTCCCTGGTGTCCTCGGAGCCGGGGATCATGAAGGACGTGGTGCGGGCAAACACACTAACCAGCAGGGCCCAATCCGAGCTGCATCTTTTCGGGGCCTTTCTCGGTTGGGAGGAGTCTGCCCTCACTGCGGGTTGGTTGAGTGGGCTGAGGCTGATGGCTGCCGAACTGCAGAATTTCCCTTCCCCAGACGACGTACAGAAGGTGCACCTCCCGGGGGGTATGTACCAACAGCCCACCCTTGCCAAAAAAGAGGTGGGCGTCATCTACAAGTTCAAGGGGGGGGGGGTTGGGGGTGGTGGGGCAGTGGCTTTGGAAACCGTGGAGGAAGCATGCCAAAGCCCTTGACCCCTGGGGATTCCCCCCCCCCCAGAGTGACCAATTGTTGGACTCGGAGCGGATCATGGCCAACAAGAGGGTTGGGACACTGGAGATGCGGGTGCGCCTGGAAGCGGGGGACGTAGAACCAAAGCACCTCGGGGTGACCCTCCCCGATTTCACGGAGTGGGCATTGCCCTACATCCTCCTCAGGGATGAGGACACAGGTTGGGCAGGGTGGCATGACATTGATGGGTTGGAGAGAGTGTGCCACACACAGGATTTGGCGGACCACGAGCAAAGGCCGGTGCAGCTTCTGCTGACCAAGCCCTTCCGCGAGGCCCAAACCTATTCCCAGCCCCCCCGGTCATCTGGCTACCGCACTGTGTCTCTGCCTGTGTGGCAGGATGCCTACAAGCACGTGGACATGGTAGGCTTCCTGGGCGATGACTTCTGCACACCCTTGGGGGTGTATGTGGCGTCTTTGCTCCATGGGGTGAGAGAGTGTGAGGGGGGGCGCGATGTGTGTGCCCCACATGCTGTTCACCGTGGACACACATGTACCACCGGTGCCCAGCATAGAACATTGAAAGAGAGACCAATATTGTCCGGTTACCGGTGGCAATTTTAGGAAATCTATACCGACGTGCATGCGATATGCTTCGGTCCGTCGCTTGGAAGTTTTCGAAAACCCTTGGAAAGATGCTCGGAAGTTTTGGCAGCCAGATCGGCCCCCCAAAACGCAACCGATATCGGTAGGAATGTTCCATGGGCTTCCCAGCCGACCGTGCCGGGGAAGCTCGGAAGAAATTTTTCAGCCCGAACCCAGTGGAATTTTGGTCGGATGCTTGGTGGAAAGATGCTCGGAAGTTTTGGCAGCCAGATCGGGTCCCAAAACGTAACCAATATTGGTAGGAATGTTCCATGGGCTTCCCAGCCGACCGTGCCGGGGGAGCTCGGAAGAAATTTTTCAGCCCGAACCCAGTGGAATTTTGGTTGGATGCTTGGTGCCTACCTTGCCTGCAAGATGCCATGGAGAACAGCATGTTGAAGCTAATGTTTGTCTACCCTTTGTCTGCTTTGCATACAAAACTGCATGGAGAACACTCTGCTCAAGCTTATGATTGCTTCCCCTTTGTGCTCCTTTGTGAATTTGGACTTTTGCTTTTGACATGTGCAACGCCAGTTTGATCCTTGGTGGCTGCTTTGCCTACAAACTTGCTTCGAGAACACTGTACTCAAGCTTCTGAATGTTGGCCTCTGTGCCTTGTGATGCTTTGTGCCTGCTTTTGTGGTTTTCTTTTTGCATGTGTGTCGCTTTCTCACCTAGGCCCCTTTGAGTAGACTCACTAATGTATTCCCTTTTTGTGCTCAGAACACTGTTTGTCACCTGCAACAGACATGTCTGGTAGTCAAGGCAGTGCCGCTAGTGCCTCGTCTTCGTCCGCTCAGCCCCCCCAGCCCGTTCAGCAGCTCCCGGAACAAGATTTGGAGCTTGAGGGCGAGCTCATTGACGCGGACACAGCCAATACCGAAGTTCCCGAACCGGGTGATACACAATCGCGCCTCCAACACGCCCTAGCAGCACTGTGCCTGCGGCATAAGCCGTCCGAGACCATTGAACCCAGAATGCTAAGGGTTTTTTTGGACAGGGTCGTCCCTGATGCATACCGCATCCAGCCCAAGGATACCTTGCTGGCTATGCTTATGCATAAGCATTTTTCAATCCCTGTCTTGACGACACGGGAGGCTCTGGGCAAGACAAGCCCCAGCAAACATGAGACCTCGTACGGTGTACAATACAGAAACCTCTGCATTGTTGGTCCGGATCCGAAATACAACACGGACCGGACCTTTGCAGAGGAATCTGAAGAGAGGCTGCGTGTACATTACATGTACTTGAAATCAATACTGTCCACACACCCGGACAGTACCATTCGCGAGTTAAAGTGGACCCAGAGCGATGTAGTTACTTGGTTCAAAGAGGCCAAGATCAAGAAGCGGTCCAAAAAAGTAGTTTCCTGCAACGTGCAGTTCCCCCCCCTCTCATTTATTCATGTTCCGTTCGAGGTTTTGAGGGTTATCATAAACGATGCCTTCTGCGAGTCCCCACATGCAACGATTCACAGCGCCCTCAGAGCCACCATCACAGGTGCACATGTGGTAGAGGTTTTCGGGGAAAAGGACGGCTGGCGGGTGTGGGACCAAGCCCCCTCAGGCACGTGGGAAAAGGTGGTTACCCCCCCCGACGGTGAGGTTTTCAGAACAGACCAGCAACCCACGTACCATGCGCACGGTGTCTTGTGGGGCATTGAGTTTCTTTTGGCCCCAGCCCCCAAACCTTCTTCCGAGGGCGCACCAAAGCGGCAGCGACTTACCATCTTAGGTGCATGGTTGCAGGCCAAGGGTGAGGGCCAGGGCCAGGTTGGGACCGCAGAAGCCCCCCCCCCTGCCTAAGCTGGGGATGCACTGTGTTGGGTCTTCATCAGCCCTCTTTTTCGCTCTGATGTCTTCCATCTCTGCTGCCCTGGCTGCCCGCGCCCAGCCACCAGCTCCTGCCGCCGTCCCCATCTCCTCGGGTCGACTGGCTGAACTTGGGAGTGGGAACCCCAGCGCCGATAGCAGTGCCGGTGCCAGCAACCCTTCGCCAGCCACCCCCGCTTTGTGGGAGGCGCCAGCAGTCGGAGGAGCAGCAGGAGCAGCAGCAGCAGAGCCCGCCGCCGCAGCAGAAGATGCGGAGGACCCCAAGGGCATGCGGGCTGCCCACTGCGCAGCTTTGTTGGCGGCTGTTGCAGCTGTGCAAGTCCAGATTGGTGCTTGCACAGCTGAGTAAGAAGACAGTGTGCTGGTTCGCGGCCGGGGCACGCTACGGGCCAGAGGGGGAGGGGGTGGTGGTGTGGGTGACTCGGGGGGCCGTGACCTCCCGCAGGCAAGTGGAGCATCGTGCTCCAATTGGGCAGACGCCCCCAAACGTGGCCAAGGTGGTTCTGGACCTGGCCATTTCTGACCGGAGTGTGGCAGTGTGTGGGGAGTTGGGGGTTCCGGACCAGTTGAGGAAACTGGTCCTCAAGGAGTACCGATCACCAGCCGATCGGTACTCCAAGTTGAGAGGGCAGTTTGAGCAGGCCTGCCAGTCCTTCAAGAAGGCTGAGCAGGCTGTCCGGGAGGGGGTGGGGGGGAAGAGGCAGGGGGGGCAGGGGGTGAAGAGCAGGGAGGGAAAGCTGCGGGCAGCAGCTACTGCCCAGCAGGGAAGGGCAGAGGATCTGCTGGGGCAGATGCGGGGGGCTTGGGAGGAGGCAAAGAAACGCCGCCTCCTTAAGGCCCCCCTCCCCAAGATGCCCCCCAGCACCCTCCCCCCCTTTGGGAAATGGGAGGTGACAGGGGGACACCAGGAGGAGCTCCTGCATGGGGTGGTTTTTGCAGGGACTCCTCGGGGTTGGGAGGTGTACGACCTTGGAGCTACGGCTGTTTCAAGGTCGTGCACCCAGAAGCTGAGGGACAGGGGGGTTTCGGTGAGGATGCACACCGCCCCCGACTCCTGCAACCGCCACAACTGCATGTATGTGGCGGTTAAAATAATTTTGTGGCACATGAGCCACCCTGTGGGTGTTTGGGACACCCCCCCCGCCCTGAGCCATTTTGCCATGTGGGGGCGGCAGTGCCGGGAGTTGCTGGACAACACCTTGGCATGGGCTCAGGTGAAGGGGAGCTGGAAGTGCCGCCGCACTGGCTGGGGCCCTGCGGCCCTGAAGGAGATGAAAGAAGTCTCCGGGCAGCTGGCCCCAGTTGGGGGGGGCAAAGGGCCTGTCCCCTTTGCCCCCCTCTCCGGCAACATGGTACCCATTGTGGTACTTTTTTGCATCGCGAACCCTGACTCTGGCCCTGCTATCCCTGGTGTGGGTAAGGGGAAAGGGAAGGGGAAGCGGAAGCGGAAGGGGGGGGGGGATTCAGACTCTTCAGACTCTGCCCCAGAGATTGCAGTGGGTAAGGGGAAGGGGAAGGAGGAGGGTAAGGGTAAGGGGAAGGGGGGGGGTGATTCAGACTCTTCAGACTCTGCCCCAGAGATTGCAGTGGGTAAGGGGAAGGGGAAGGAGAAGGGGAAGGAGGAGGTGGTGGTTTCAGACTCTGAGTCATCTGACTCAGACGTGCCTATTTCCTCGACAGGGGTGAGGAGAGGGCAGGTGGCCCCTGAGTCATCTGACTCAGATTCCAAGGTGCCTGTTTCCTCCACAGGCGTGAAGAGAGGGCGGGCGGCCCCTGACTCTGGGGCCCCTTCAGGTAAGAGGAGGAAGAAGATCAGCCGCAGCCCATATGTAGGCTGGAGTGGAGGGGCACCAGGGGACCAGGGGTCACTGCCCCTTCGCATAGTCACACAGGTCAGGACTGTCATTGACTATGTGAAGGGGTCTGCCCACCGACCTCGCAATTGGATGAGGTCCTTCCCCCTCATCCATGGGGGTGATTCCGGGCCAGGGGAGTTGATTCTCCTCATTGTGCCCCCTAAGGCCAAGGCCGAGGCCTCTCACAAGGCACAGCCTCAGCCTGAGCCTGAGTCTGAGGGGGAGGACTGAGAGGGAGGTATATATTCCCATTCAAGGCACTGAAATGAACTGCAGCTGCACCTGAACTGCCTGTTGGCATCCATTCATGCTTCCAGCCCAGCTTGTGCTTGTTGTGCCTGTGGCAGGGGGCGGATAGTCGAGCACACTTTGGACCCTTGGATCTCGAAACTTGTTGGAGCAATCCTGGCAAAAAAAGGTTCTGGTGAAAGGTATTGGTTGGGGCTTTCCATACATGGTTTCCTTGAAACCAACCAAAACAGTAGCGCAGAGGGAGGGGGCGGATAGTCGAGCACACTTTGGACCCTTGGATCTCGAAACTGGTTGGAGCAATCCTGGCAAAAAAAGGTTCTGGTGAAAGGTATTGGTTGGGGCTTTCCATACATGGTTTCCTTGAAACCAACCAAAACAGTGGCGCAGAGTGAGGGGGCGGATAGTCGAGCACACTTTGGACCCTTGGATCTCGAAACTGGTTGGAGCAATCCTGGCAAAAAAAGGTTCTGGTGAAAGGTACTGGTTGGGGCTTTCCATACATGGTTTCCTTGAAACCTACCAAAACAGTGGCGCCGAGTGAGGGGGCGGATAGTCGAGCACACTTTGGACCCTTGGATCTCGAAACTGGTTGGAGCAATCCTGGCAAAAAAAGGTTCTGGTGAAAGGTACTGGTTGGGGCTTTCCATACATGGTTTCCTTGAAACCAACCAAAACAGTGGCGCAGAGTGAGGGGGCGGATAGTCGAGCACACTTTGGACCCTTAGATCTCGAAACTGGTTGGAGCAATCCTGGCAAAAAAAGGTTCCGGTGAAAGGTACTGGTTGGGGCTTTCCATACATGGTTTCCTTGCAACCAACCAAAACAGTGGCGCAGAGTGAGGGGGCGGATAGTCGAGCACACTTTGGACCCTTGGATCTCGAAGCTGGTTGGAGCAATCCTGGCAAAAAAAGGTTCTGGTGACAGGAACTGGTTGGGGCTTTCCATACATGGTTTCCTTGAAACCAACCAAAACAGTGGCGCAGAGTGAGGGGGCGGATAGTCGAGCACACTTTGGACCCTTGGATCTCGAAGCTGGTTGAAGCAATCCTGGCAAAAAAAGGTTCTCGTGACAGGAACTGGTTGGGGCTTTCCATACATGGTTTCCTTGAAACCAACCAAAACAGTGGCGCAGAGTGAGGGGGCGGATAGTCGAGCACACTTTGGACCCTTAGATCTCGAAACTGGTTGGAGCAATCCTGGCAAAAAAAGGTTCCGGTGAAAGGTACTGGTTGGGGCTTTCCATACATGGTTTCCTTGCAACCAACCAAAACAGTGGCGCAGAGTGAGGGGGCGGATAGTCGAGCACACTTTGGACCCTTGGATCTCGAAGCTGGTTGGAGCAATCCTGGCAAAAAAAGGTTCTGGTGACAGGAACTGGTTGGGGCTTTCCATACATGGTTTCCTTGAAACCAACCAAAACAGTGGCGCAGAGTGAGGGGGCGGATAGTCGAGCACACTTTGGACCCTTGGATCTCGAAGCTGGTTGAAGCAATCCTGGCAAAAAAAGGTTCTGGTGACAGGAACTGGTTGGGGCGTTCCATACATGGTTTCCTTGAAACCAACCAGAACAGTGGCGCAGAGTGAGGGGGCGGATAGTCGAGCACACTTTGGACCCTTGGATCTCGAAGCTGGTTGAAGCAATCCTGGCAAATGAAGGTTCTGGTGAAAGGTACTGGTTGGGGCTTGGCATTGATCGAAGAGTATTTCATTTTGGAAGGGTCGGACCACAGAAGACAGTTGGGATGTGGGCATTGCTCAAAGACTATTGAATTTTCGAAGGGTCGGACCACACAAGGTAGTTGGTATTTCAACTCCAAATTGTCTGATTGTCAGGTTTCTGTTAATGTCAGACAAGTGCGAATCTGGAGAAGAAGGGGGCAAGAAGCGGGAAAGAGAAGCAGTAACGGAAGGACCCGGCAAGAGGGTCAGGCTTAAGAGAGAGCCGAAGGAGGAGCCGAAGGAGGCAAAGGACCCCAAGGTCGAGGTCGAGGACGAAGAGATAGCCTCCTCCTCTGCCATATCCGCCCCTGTTCCTGCCCCTGCTCCGGCCCCTGCTGCACCCCCCCCGGTTCCACCTGCACCACCGGCCCCTATCCCAGCCTTCCCTACGGACGTCTTCGCCCAGGACATGTACGACGTTCGGGCGAGATGTGCGGAGGGAAACATGTCGGTGCTAGACCTCGGTGGTAGCCCACACGGTGTCATCAGCCTCCACTTGGGTGTCAGTCGAGCCCTTTGGAGGGACATCCCAGCCCCTCAGCGGCAGGCAGCTGTCAGGGCCGCTTCCCGTGCGGCCCTGGCCTCCCTCCTAGAGGAGTGGGCGCAATATCCCCGGGCCCCGTCATCCCCTCCACCCCCTCCGCCTGTGCTGTAGTGTGCCCCCACCACTCCACGGGCCCAACGGTGTTTTTCAACACCACCATGAATTGCCATGAATGGTACCATGAACTGCCCAGCTTGTGCTTGTTGTGCCTGCGGCAGGGGGCGGATAGTCGAGCACACTTTGGACCCTTAGATCTCGAAACTGGTTGGAGCAATCCTGGCAAAAAAAGGTTCTGGTGGAAGGTACTGGCCCAAACCCTTGAGTGCTCCCCCGCCCCCCCCGCCCCCCCGCCCTCCCGCCAAGTAGGCGTCTGGCACCCGTGACCCTCTCTTTTCAGCTCGCCATGTCGTCTACCCCCCTTAGCGTGGCCTCTTCTGTCCCCTCCAGCCCTTCCTTCCGGGACGGCTGGGGAGATTTGCCGGAGCTCCTGCGGTTCGGAGACCAACCCGCGTCGCCACCGTGGGACTCTGACGCTGAGAAGTGTCTCAGCGAACTGGCCTCGCCCCAACCTCCATTGCCCACACCGCCCCCCTCTCCCCCTCCACCCAGCCGCGCACCAACCTCTCCAAGTCCTCTGCCCAGACCCTACTCAACCCCATACCAAGTCGCCCTCGAAGCCCTGGAGGAGGCCCTGATGTGCACTGCCGTGCCACCGCCATCCCCCCCACGACCCCCCAAGTACGTACCCAAGGACCCGCCCACCCCCCCAAAACCCACTGTACACGGGCCCTACAGTGCCAAAACACTGCAGCTCATCCGGGACAACCACGGGGGTGGGGTACAGTATTTTGTTGATGGGGTGCTGAACTGCCGAGCGATGTATCGGTTTGCGGTTCAGCAGCCCAAGAAAAACCCCCTGCGGGTGTGGCAGGAGGGACTGCGAATTAGTCGTTCGCATTTCCTCAACAGGGACGAGGAGCATGCAGCAGTGGTGCTTGAAGTGCTGTGTGCTACCCCAAAACACCCTCCTATCCCCAAGCCGCCCCCTCAACCCGTTCCTCGCCGGCCACCGCCCCCTCGAGCCAGGGATCAGGTGACATTGACACAATATAGCAGGCACCGCCGTTCCTCACTACTCCCAATGGCTCCCGCCCCAAAGCGGCCGTGCCCCACCCCGCAGTTTGGCTCGTTGCTCGGCCCCCCCTCTCAGTCCGCCCCCCCAACGCAGAGGCACCAGTTTGGGTCATTGCTCCCTGCGCAAGCCCCCCCGCAGTTTGGCTCGTTGCTCGGGCGGCGAGCCTCTCAGTCCGCCCCCCCACCGCAGAGGCCCCAGTTTGGGTCATTGCTCCTTGCGCAAGCCCCCCCGCAGCGACCCCAGACTTCGGCGAGACGGTCCAATTTCCAGCTCTTCGGCAACGCCTGAGGAAGTGGACCTTTACGGTGTTTTTCAACACCACCAGCCAGTCGGCCATGAACTGCCCAGCTTGTGCTTGTTGTGCCTGTGGCAGGGGGCGGATAGTCGAGCACACTTTGGACCCTTGGATCTCGAAGCTGGTTGAAGCAATCCTGGCAAATGAAGGTTCTGGTGAAAGGTACTGGTTGGGGCTTTCCATACATGGTTTCCTTGAAACCAACCAAAACAGTGGCGCAGAGTGAGGGGGCGGATAGTCGAGCACACTTTGGACCCTTGGATCTCGAAACTGGTTGGAGCAATCCTGGCAAAAAAAGGTTCTGGTGACAGGAACTGGTTGGGGCTTTCCATACATGGTTTCCTTGAAACCAACCAAAACAGCGGCGCAGAGGGAGGGGGCGGATAGTCGAGCACACTTTGGACCCTTGGATCTCGAAACTGGTTGGAGCAATCCTGGCAAAAAAAGGTTCTGGTGAAAGGTACTGGTTGGGGCTTTCCATACATGGTTTCCTTGAAACCAACCAAAACAGTGGCGCAGAGTGAGGGGGCGGATAGTCGAGCACACTTTGGACCCTTGGATCTCGAAACTGGTTGGAGCAATCCTGGCAAAAAAAGGTTCTGGTGAAAGGTACTGGTTGGGGCTTTCCATACATGGTTTCCTTGAAACCAACCAAAACAGTGGCGCAGAGGGAGGGGGCGGATAGTCGAGCACACTTTGGACCCTTGGATCTCGAAACTGGTTGGAGCAATCCTGGCAAAAAAAGGTTCTGGTGAAAGGTACTGGTTGGGGCTTTCCATACATGGTTCCTTTGAAACCAACCAAAACAGTGGCGCAGAGTGAGGGGGCGGATAGTCGAGCACACTTTGGACCCCTGGATCTCGAAACTGGTTGGAGCAATCCTGGCAAAAAAAGGTTCTGGTGAAAGGTACTGGTTGGGGCTTTCCATACATGGTTCCTTTGAAACCAACCAAAACAGTGGCGCAGAGGGAGGGGGCGGATAGTCGAGCACACTTTGGACCCTTGGATCTCGAAGCTGGTTGGAGCAATCCTGGCAAAAAAAGGTTCTGGTGAAAGGTACTGGTTGGGGCTTTCCATACATGGTTTCCTTGAAACCAACCAAAACAGTGGCGCAGAGGGAGGGGGCGGATAGTCGAGCACACTTTGGACCCTTGGATCTCGAAACTGGTTGGAGCAATCCTTGCAAAAAAAGGTTCTGGTGACAGGAACTGGTTGGGGCTTTCCATACATGGTTTCCTTGAAACCAACCAAAACAGTGGCGCAGAGGGAGGGGGCGGATAGTCGAGCACACTTTGGACCCTTGGATCTCGAAACTGGTTGGAGCAATCCTGGCAAAAAAAGGTTCTGGTGAAAGGTACTGGTTGGGGCTTTCCATACATGGTTTCCTTGAAACCAACCAAAACAGTGGCGCAGAGGGAGCGGGCGGATAGTCGAGCACACTTTGGACCCTTGCATCTCGAAACTGGTTGGAGCAATCCTGGCAAAAAAAGGTTCTGGTGACAGGTATTGGTTGGGGCTTTCCATACATGGTTCCTTTGAAACCAACCAAAACAGTGGCCCACTGCAATCTTCTGTTTTCCAGGCACCATGTTTCACCATGAATTTGTTGTGAACAACCATGCTATATGGGTGAAGGGGGAGATCTCCAAGCTGGAGGCATTTGCCAGCATATGCCCTATTCCAGCTGATCAATTCATGGTGTCAGCCTTTGCCATGAACTTCCCCACGGCCACCCCCTTGCAGGCCAAGGACCTAGACCAGCTACAGCGCCCCCCAAGTGGCACCTTCACAGTTGTGCGTAGGTCCCTTGGCCCTTTGCCTACCACACAGGCCACATCAGTCACCCAAGCACCAGAGTGCCAGGCCGCTGCACTTCGCCTTCGCCATGAGCATGTGGTGCCAGCAGCTGTCTTGCGCACCTTAGACCATCTCCAACCAGGGGTTGGTTGGTCAATGGTTGCTTTAAGGCAACAGGAGGACCTGCATCTTCCTGCAGTGGACTACTCCCTGGACAACAGGAAGTTGTTACCACAGCTGTGCCACCTACTTCTACAGAAGTGTGGCTCATTGGCTGCCCAAGGCCGGCAGAAACCCCCACCACCCCATGCCACCCTGACCTTAGGCCTCTACGCCGACGGTTACCAGCCCCGGGGCCGTCCAAATATTAACACAAAAATCAGTATAATTGATTTCCAGGGACACTGGTTCCCAATGTCTGGCAATGTGCCTAGGTGCACAGACATGTTGACCTGGCAAGAGCTTCCCAAGGTCAGTGATTGCCAGTGGCTACCCAAACGTGCAGAGGCCTTACAAGCCCTGCCTTCTTGTAAATTTAAGCAACGTATGAAGTATGCTGGTGCAGTGTACAACACCACCCTGCAGATAAGGCTCGGGGCAATCACTGCCGATCACCACCATTTGTGGTCTGAGTGCCGGCAAAAGGGCTGTGTGGCGTGTCCCTGGGTGAATAAGGATGGGGCGGGAGAACTCTTTTTGCACAAAGGGGGATGTCTCAATGGTGTGCGTGGGTCCCATAAGTTTCAGGGGGTTTCTAACCTGGAAGAGGTATATATTGTGCAACCTGTATTGCACAACACCAAAGGAGCAGCCTCCAGGATCCTGGGTGTCATAGGTCGAACACTACCAGCGCCCTACAACCATGAGCTACTCCAGGTCATAGCACATGTGGCAAGGAGGTATGATCCTGGATCTTTGCCACCTCATAGCAGGCAGCACATGCGTCACGTACGAGGTAGATTTCAGGCAGGCATTAGCCTCACAGGTCGCGAGGCCCGCACAGTCATGGGCAGACTAGCAGGGGGTATGGTGCTCCCCCTGCCTTTCCATTCCTTGGTGGTGGCATTTTGCCACATGGTGCATCTATGCTATGGTTGTAATAACCTGGCAACTGTCACATGGCAAGCTTTGGGGATATTGTACACATATATTGTGCACATCATCCCCGAGTTTGCCGAAGAAGGTTGCACTGCAACCTTATATATGCATGGGTGGTCCCACACATGGTTTAATCCACGGACACCCATGCTGTATTCCGATGAGGCCGGCGAGCGGGATCTGAGGGTGGCCAAGAGATATGCCCCCGTCACTAGTACCAGGCAAGATGCCAGTATTAGTGAAAGTTTGAAGCATGAGCTGTATCAGAAGTTCGTGCAGAAAAAAAAGAAGATCCCCTGTGCCAAAATTTGGGCGCCCGTGCAACGAAACGTTGTTCTTGAGGCGTGCATGGTTGCTGCCAATGCCGTGTGGCATGTGGTCTTCCAACGCCTCTTAGAGCATTTGCTGGATTTCCAGGAGGGAGGTGGTTGCTCCCTACATATGCACCCAGACACCCGTTCGGTGAAATGCGCCTTTCCAGGTGCAAATCCCGAGAGTGATGTGGTATGTGTGTGTGGGACCTGTGGCTCAAAGCGTGGTGTCCGTCAATGGGTACCACTGGACAGGGAAGCTGTCTGCAAGTGGCCCAAACTGGGTTTGAAGAGCCGTGCCACATTTAAGTCCTGTGCTGCACGCCGTAAGGCGCTGAAGGACAAGGGAAAGGGTAAGGGACGTGTGGGGCCCATCCCTCAAAGCCGAGTTTCTAACCCTGCGACAGTTGATATTGTACCCCCTTCGGAGGGCGAGGACAGTGCTGCTTCATTTCAAGGTCCTACGGGTTTGAACGAGCAGCAGCGTGTTCAACCCATGAGGCGTACGAAGTTGGCGCGTGTACCCATTGTTGATAGCGACATTGAGCAGCAACTTGTGTGCCCTCGTGGCAGTGGCAGTAGCAGCAGTAACAGTAGCAACAGCAGCAGCAGCAGCAGCAGCAGCAGCAGCAGCAGCAGCAGCAGCAGCAGCAGCAGCAGCAGTGATAGTGGGAGCAGTAGCAGTCCCGAGGATAATGATTCGGATGATGATGCTGTGCACCTATCTGGTGCCTCCACAGTAAGTGCCTCAGATTCTTCCTCATCATCCAGTGACAACCCTGAACCCCAACCTCAACCCAAGAAGTATCGCCGTGTGGTGGTGGATGTGGATGCCATGTCAAGCGATGGCTGTCCTGTGCAGATGCTCAGCGAAGGAGATTACAGCATTCACAGTTCAAGCTGAAATGAACAGGCAAGGCACTGAGCATTCACATTTCAAGCGTAAGTGACCGGTCATGCTTGTCTTTTTGTGTGTTTCTTTGCTGAGGTGTGGGATTTGGGAACCAAGAACGGTGTAGGTCATTGTACAAAAAACTGATGGAAAAACGCTTGGAAGTTTTTTAAATCCCTCGGAAAGATGCTCGGAAGTTTTGGCAGCCAAATCGGGTCCCAAAACGCAACCGATATCGGTAGGAATGTTCCATGGGCCCCCCAGCCGACCGTGCCGGGGGAGCTCGGAAGAAATTTTGGCTGGGACTTCCGAGATCAACCCTGCAATATGAGTCCCATTTGCTGAGCATGAATGCTGAGCATCCCCAAATATCCTGAGCAATATGCTCAGCATTTTCCTACCATTTTTTACCTTCTATGTTGTGCGTCCCAGCACCATGTGATGCCCAGCACTGTGGTTGGAAGCCATTGCCGGATCGTGTGAAGCGGTATGTCCGTGGCATGGTCGCACCGGCAGAGAAGCCTACATTTTCACCTGGCATCCCTCTTTCGGTTCTGAAATCATGACATGACCCTGGCTCTGTGGAACATTGGACAGCCTAATCAAGACTGAATATTGGGACCGAGCTGGTGGGGGAGGGAACATCAGCTATGACTGGTGAGGGACATCAAGAATGATTCACACATTGATGGCTCTTGACAAAGTCTTGCAAGTGAACCCCATCACCACGAGGCCCACTTTCAAGGCTTTTTGGACTTCTGAGGGGCCAAAATGCCCCAAAATGGGCTCAAAACGGGCTCATTTCACCCGTTTGTGCACCCCAAATGGTCTAGGATGAGGTTTGGAAAAACGCGTTTTTGACCCATTTTTGACCCATTTTTGGTCCCAAAACAGCCCATTTTCAAGGCATTTTGGGATTTTCGGAGGACCAAAATGGGCCACCACAAGCTCCAAACGGTCCAAAAACACTTGTTTCAGCGTCGCACATGGTCTAGGATCATTTTTGAGAAAAGTCATCTTTTTGCCCCTACTGGACCCTGTTGACCCATTTGGGCACCCACCTGTTTGGGCTTGAGCTTGCAGCTTGCTGCAGCCTAGTGTGCCTAGGTATTGGGGTGTAGGCGTCCGTTTGGGCAATTCTGAGGGGTGGAAACCACAAAAAGTGGGGGGTTGCGGGTGGAGTAGGTGCCCTCGGAATCGCATTTTGAGCCATGTAGCCAAAGATATGGCCTATTCTTGGTTTGTGGCTGTCGGCATTTGGAGCTTCTGGGGGCCTTTTTGGGCCGTTTCCGGGACATATCATGGAGTTAGAGGGCCGCAAAGAGCTCGTGGATACGGGGAAGTCAAGACGCACATGGAATGTACCCACCGTTTCCCTTCGTTTGGCCGTTTTGAGTAGGTTCCAGGGCTTTTTTGGCCCAAAAATGGCTGTTTTTGGCCCTAAACTGCAGCTTTTGAAACTGAGGTCTGCCACTTGCGAATCCCGTTCCCGGCCGCCAGCGTTGAGTTTCTTGCTCAAACTTTGTGTGATTGTACTTCACACCCATAGGTATCATGCACCAAAATTTCAACCAAATCCAATGCACCACGACAGAGTTCTGATTTTTACCCATTTCGCGCGTGCTGCTTGCTTGCTTGCTGCTGCTTGCTTGCTGCTGCTGCTGCTAAACCTGGTAGGTCCACCCTAGACACTAAAAAGGGTTATAAAACCAAGACTGGTTCCACCAGCTCGGTGACCCTAACCCTAATCAAGACTGAATATTGGGACCGAGCTGGTGGGGGAGGGAACATCAGCTATGACTGGTGAGGGACATCAAGAATGATTCACACATTGATGGCTCTTCACAAAGTGCAATCAGCTTGCAAGTGAACCCCTCACCACGAGGCCCACTTTCAAGGCTTTTTGGACTTCTGAGGGGCCAAAATGCCCCAAAATGGGCTCAAAATGGGCTCATTTTACCCGTTTGTGCACCCCAAATGGTCTAGGATGATTTTTGGAAAAATGCGTTTTTGACCCATTTTTGACCCATTTTTGGTCCCAAAACAGCCCATTTTCAAGGCATTTTGGGATTATCGGAGGACCAAAATGGGCCACCACTAGTTCAAAAGGGTCCAAAAACAGTTGTTTTAGCGTCGCACATGGTCTAGGATCATTTTTGAGAAAAGTCATCTTTTTGCCCCTACTGGACCCTGTTGACCCATTTGGGCACCCACCTGTTTGGGCTTGAGCTTGCAGCTTGCCGCAGCCTAGTGGGCATAGGTATTGGGGTCTAGGCGTCCGTTTGGGCAATTCTGAAGGGTGGAAACCACAAAAAGTGGGGGGTTGCGGGTGGAGTAGGTGCCCTCGGAATTGCATTGTGAGCCATGTAGCCAAAGATATGGCCTATTCTTGGTTTGTGGCTGTCGGCATTTGGAGCTTCCAGGGGCCTTTTTGGGCCGTTTCCGGGACATATCATGGAGTTAGAGGGCCGCAAAGAGCTCGTTGAGACGGGAAAGTCAACCCGCACGTGGAGTGTGCCCACCGTTTCCCTTCGTTTGGCCGTTTTGAATGGGTTCCAGGGCTTTTTTGGCCCAAAAATGGCTGTGTTTGACCCTAAACTGCAGTTTTTGAAACTGAGGTCCGCCACTTGCGAATCCCGTTCCCCGCCAAGGAAAAATACCTAGTACAAGGTGACATCCACAGTGCAAAAGGATGAGCACAACATATTATACCAATACACAACCATTCTAAGGACACGAAGAAAACAAACTACAATCGGCGTTCGCTTCACCGCGATCCCGTTTCATATGCATTAGGCACGTGATGATTCATTGATGCCTTGCTTGAGTGCGATGGCCCCCGCCACCACAATGGCCGGTAGCAGGTAAGAGGGGCTTTGCGGGCAGATGCTACAGGACTCAAGCCATGCACATTCGGGTACGGCGAGGGTGGGGGGTTAGGCGAGGGTTGTCGGAGTTCAGGCGTCGAAGAAATAAATGGAGGGTGGTTGGGAACTTATAGGGGCTAAAATGTGTCGAAAATGGGCCCAAAAAGAGGTCATTGGGCCCACTACTTGGGTGTGAACCCCACTAGACAGTGACCAAAGGTGTTCGTTCAACATCTACATTGGTTTCCGTGCCAATTCCCCCCTACAAGGACATGCTAGGCAACTGTAACTACCCAAAAATGGCATTTTCTGGTCATTTTTGACAGATTTTGAAACCTGGGTGCGCTACCCGCGAAGCCCGTTGCCGGTCGCCACCGTCGAGTTTCTCGCTCAAACTTTGTGTGATTGTACTTCACACCCATAGGTATCATGCACCAAAATTTCAACCAAATCCAAAGCAATACGACGGAGTTCTGATTTTTAGCCATTTCGCGCGTGCTGCTGCTTGCTTGCTTGCTTGCTGCTTGCTTGCTGCTTGCTGCTTGCTGCTTGCTGCTGCTAAACCTGGTAGGTCCACCCTGGACACTAAAAAGGGTTATAAAACCAAGACTGGTTCCACCAGCTCGGTGACCCTAACCCTAACCCTAACCCTAATCAGGACTGAATATTGGGACCGAGCTGGTGGGGTAGTGCCTATGCCTTTGTACGTAATAGGGTGGAGGAAAGTCCACGGCGGGTTGCAACTGGGGTTGCGGGATGGCGATTGAGGGTTGCATGCATGTGGTTGTGTGTCCTGTATTCCCCTCCCCTCTTTTTGCATTGGCAAGTGGCTTTCGCTTCACCGCAATCCCATCACTGCGTGAATGTCACTGTATGTTTTGTCTTCCCCTCCCTCCTTTTGAGTTTGCAAATGGCTTTCGCTTCACCGCGATCCCATTTTCGCACGAATGTCACTGTCCGTTTTGTATTCCCCTCCCTCTTTATGTGTTTGGAAATGGCTTTCGCTTCACCGCGATCCCATTATTGCATGCATTTCGCTGTATGTTTTGTCTTCCCCTCCCTCCTTTTGAGTTTGCAAATGGCTTTCGCTTCACCGCGATCCCATTATCGCACGAATGTCACTGTCTGTTTTGTATTCCCCTCCCCCTTTATGTGTTTGGACATGGCTTTCGCTTCACCGCGATCCCATTCATTTTCGACTGCATGAGTTTCAACATTTGCTCTTGTGCGTGATGGGTAGATAAAATAGTTAAAAAGTTTGCTTGGTGTCAATGTGTGTTTAGTGTTCCCCTATCCACCGGATATTTGCTTTTGTGCGTCGGGTAGGTTAGTGATGGTTGCATGTATGTCATTGATTGAGAGTAGGTTAATGGTGGTTGCATGTATGTCATTGATTGACAGCGGCCGCATTAAGTTCGGTCGCGGTACTGCAGCGCCAACATGAATATAAGGGAGGTTGCTGCATGACAAAATTTTGCAAGGTAGTTGTTGTGTGTTTTGTGTGGCTTGTGACTCTTGTGTGTCACAATTGCATTTCATGCATGTTCTTCTACACAGGATTTTGTTATTGCTTTGTCAACGGCTTCCGCTTCACCGCGGTCCCGGTATCATTTACCATATGATTTACAGTGCCGATGTGGTGCTTCGTCACTTACGAGGTCTTCTTTGGCTTTTGCTGGTTGTAGAAGTCGTCCTTCTTCGGCCAATGGATGTTATAGGTGCCCAAGGTTATCCCAAAGTTCATATTTATGGGGGGCGTCGCCCTGTTTGCACTCCAGCGTGTGGTTGTGGTGCGCATCGATGGCGGAGAAAGCCTTCTCGCAGAAGCTCTTTCCGTTGCCTTGTGCCAGGAACAACAAGGAAATGGTTGCAAAGCGATGGCGCTTTCTTCTTCTGTGGGTGTGGGCATTGCCATTCGCAAAAGCGCCTTCCCCATCATGTACGGCTTGCGCATCGACGGTGTAGACGGAGAACAAGGAGCAGAGCATTAACGCGGCACCATAGGTGGATGGCTGTCTTGATGTCTTGGCTTTTACCGATCATTTTTGCGGTTGCGTTGGCGGCTACCATGGTGGGGTGGGCGGCTGTTGTGGCTTCCTCTTTGAACCATACTATGCATGCTTTGAATGGCAATGGCCCTGGCAAAGGAAGGCCAAGCAAGATTGGAAAGGCTGAGTGTTTGGTGGCTGCGCAAAAGTATAAATGTGAATGGCTTGGCGTTGTAAGTGACGGAGATGTGGTGAACGATGCTGACAAAATTCGTTCTAATGGTGTGGCAATGCGTTGGCAGTGTGGGGGTTGTGGGCAGGCGTTTGACCGGGAGTATCGTCATTTTTGTGAGCGTGGTCTTGAGGCACATTTGTGTGGGTCACAGAATAAAGACTTCACGTGTAGCTCCTGTGGGCGTTCATACAAGGACCAACGTAGTCTTGCGCGGCATCAGCGTGAAAGTCAATGCGGTGAACCCGCAGCCATTGGCGTTACCGTAGCAAGGTGCACGGAAAACAAGCGGCGTGCAGGAGCGGCTGGAAGGAAGGAAGACAAGCGGCGCGCAGGAGAGATTGGGGGCAAAGGAGGTAGCAAGGAAGACAAGCGGCGTGCAGGAGACGCAAGAAGCAAGGAGGACAAGCAACGTGCAGGACATATTGGGGGCAAAGGAGGTAGCAAAGAAGACAAGCGGCGTGCACGAGAGACTGGAAGCAAGGAAGACAAGCGGCGTGCAGGAGAGACTGCAAGCAAGGAAGACAAGCGGCGTGCAGGAGAGGCAGGAAGCAAGGAGGACAAGCAGCGTGCAGGACATATTGGGGGCAAAGGAGGTAGCAAGGAAGACAAGTGGCGTGCACGAGAGGCAGGAAGCAAGGAGGACAAGCAACGTGCAGCAGAAACAGGTCGTTGGTCACGTGCGCTGAATTATGCAAGACAGAAGATTGTAGGTACCGCTTCCACGGCCGTTAAGTATCTGCGGATGAACCACAAGGAGCGCGAGGGTGGAGCGTATCATTTGGATGATGAGGAGGATGCGTTGCTGTGTAGCAAACAAAATCCTTGCGCCGACGAGTTCAAGGGCAACTTGGTTGGCACGTCCTTATCATCCACGGTCCGAAGCTTCTGGGAGCAAGGTGGCCATGATCGTTTTACACCATTTGAGGAGGACGACCTTGTTGATGCAGAGTTAGTGGCAAAACTTGTCAAAGAGATTGAGAATGAAAATGTGTCACCCGAGGAAATGGTGTCGCTTGCACGAGAATGGTTTGCAAAGGTTGGGCGTTGTGAAGATGTAAAAAGTTGTGGTTGTTGTGGTATACGTGACTTTCATCAAGTCAAAGAAGTTTGTTTGGAGGATTTGAAGCTCTTGGAGCTAAGCGCGCATGACGCCACTCGGTATCGGAACACAGCGGCGCAATTTCGCAAGTACTTTTGTGTACATGAACATGGTGGCCAACTGTTCTGGCTCATTCCAGAGTTGGTGGACGAAGAAGTTGTGCCCATTTGCGTAAGTTGTCATAGACAGCTCTTTAGCAAGAAGAAGCGGCCATGCATGCCTCCTCATTCCATTGCGGCTGGCAAGCATTTTGGGCGCTTGGGTGATCTACCTGCATTGATGGACATGGAGGAACACATGCTCTCTCGAGTTCGAACCACCGTGAATACTGTGAAGCTTGTGTCTACCACTAGTGGTGCGGCTTCACAATGGGGTATCCGAGGACACACCATATCCATTCCACCTGAGGGACCCGAGGTTCTTGCATCTCGGTTACCTGATGTCAAGGCGTTGACGGGCACGAAGGTCATATTTGTGGGAAAGCAAACGGAGTTGGATGCTGTTCGTCGCAACCCCAAGACAAGGCACCAAGTTGAACGGGTCTTTCAACCGCGTTGGGACGCCTTGGTGCAGTGGTTATGCGTGTTGAAGGCGGTAAACCCGTTGTATGCAAACATTGTTATTGATGAGATTGAGCCCGTAGAGGTTTCCGAGTACATGAACAGTTTGTTCGATTCCATATCTGTTGGTGAGCACCCGGACGTGGTGGCTAGCGAACGGATGTCGGGTGCTGACATTGCCAATCCAGAGCGTACCGAGGAAGCTACAGTTTTGGATGCCGTGATGTTGTTGGATGGGAGCTTGGTGGGCCGCGATGGAGATGACTGCACCAAAGTTTTGCAGTCCATCAAGGAGCTGTTGGCCGATAAGCGAAACACTGTCGTAGGCCGAGAGGCACGCGCGGTGAATGAGTTCACAGCGAATGATCGCTTGCTTCATTTGTCATTCCCAACACTCTTCATTTTTGGGGTTGGCATAACGCGCTGCTATGGCCTTGTTGTGGATGATACTCATCATTTGCTGCTACAGCATGACAACCGCATTGCAGAAAACCGTGATTTTTGCCTTGTACTTTTCAATCAAAAGTTTCGGCACACTGCGCTACGCACCGTGTCGGACTCCGTGTATTCCAATCCAGAAAAACTCAAAGCCTTTGAGAAGGCAATGAATAGTCGGACATTGGATACGGATTTGGCAGAGGCACATGCTAATCCACGCGGAGCTACAGCACAACGGCTTGTCGGGCAATTCTTGCCGTTATTGAGAAGTTGTCATGCTGCCGTGCCCTTTAGTACCTCTGAGCGATATGCAGTGATGGGCAAGATGAACAGTCTATTGTTGTTCTTTGGAATGGCAACGTTATTTTACACCGTGGCTCCCAATGACATTGATAATCAGTTGGTCCTTCATTTGTCCATTGGAGGCTCTAGTGCACAGGTCCCACTACCCGGTGTGTCGCAGCGTTTCGCATCTTTGGCAAAGAATCCGGTGGCTGCGGCACGCATATTTGAACGCCAAGTGCGCGCATTTTTGGAAGTAGTTCTTGGACTACCTTCCGCAAGCGTAACGCGGAAGGATCGTCCTGTATGTACGCGCAAGAATGGCCTATTTGGTACTTGTGTTGCGCACTGCACCTGCTACGAGTGTCAAGGTCGTGGAAGCTTGCATTTTCACGGGTTGTTTTGGGGGGGAATACCACCTTGGCTTTTGGATATGGTGCGGGGGAACGGTGATCTAATTCGTGCCGTGGCCGCGGCATTGGACCAGCAAATTTGTGCTTCGTTGGATGCTGAATTGCATGATGCATGGGAACACCGCACCAGAGAAGGAGTGAAAGCACCACGCATGCTGGAGAAGCAACAGTTACTTGGAGAGTTACCCGATGACCCGGGGGCGGCAGCCAAAATTATAGAGCAATTTAGCGATGAAGTGTTTGGCCATTTGTACATTCATCGATGTTTGATCTCCAGTTGCGGCAAGCCTCCCGGAGGAAAATGTGGGTGTCGATTTGCACTGCCACGTGCGGCGGGGGAGTACTACAGTGAGACACGGCCATACTTCGTCGTTGCGCGCAAAGGAACCGGAAATTGTTACACCATTGAGGTATACAAATCGGAAGAAGAATTTGACCGACCTGAGGAGTCCGTTGCATGCGTACTTGTTGTATGGGAGCTCAAACGACCGGATCCGCGAGATGGGCGTGTTGTTGAGGGCAACAAGCTTATGGCCTATCTATTCGCGAGCAACACCAACGTACAACATCTCGGTGGTGAAGATGTATTGATTGCGGTCGCCAAGTACGTGGTTGGGTATTGCAGCAAGAATCCGGTGCAGGTGGCAAACGTAATGAGTACCATTCGGCAGGTATCTCGGGAAGTCAAGGAAATGGAAAGAGGTGCGAGCAGCATGAAGGACGAAACAACCTTCCTCCTCAAGCGCATTATCAATTCCTTGGACAAGAAAGTGGAGTTTAGTGCACAGATGGCGGCCATATCTCTCTTGGGTTACCCATCTTGGCAATGTTCTCACAAGTTTATTGTATTCCATCCTTGGGGGCTCATTGGTGCATTGCCAACTATGTTCTCCCACGTTGAAGGCCTTGTCCCAGATGATGCTGCTACGTGCAGTGATGACGAGTACGAGGAGGATGGCACCGATAGTAACGAATCAAATGTCGTTGCCAACAATGAAGCCAATACCAATGAGCTTCATGACGATAGTTTGGCGGAAGAGCTATTAGACAATGAAGAAGCAGATGGTGAATCCGAGGCAGGGTTAGTTGCGTCCGACGATGCCGAGTTTGAAGCCCTAGAAGCATCGTTTGTTTCTGGTGAGCTTAATGAGTTGACCATGAGTGCCATGCAACAGGATCTTGAAGCACCGTGTCACTCCCAACTCTACACGATTGGCAGTGGTGACACCATACAAAAAATTGCTGTATCGCCGGCATTGCATTACGCTTGCCGTGGAACACGCCTACGGCGATTGTGTGCGTTGGAATACGCTTGTTTAATTAAGGTGGAACACCAACGTGCACGAGCCACACCATCACAAGTAGATGACGATGGCCGTCCGGAAAATGCAAGCTTCGATTTTCATCCGCGTCACATTTTGTGCGAGGATGATTATGTGCAGTACTTGGTATCACAATCACGGTGCCCCATCTTTGCTGGAAAGAAACTGCCCGTCTATCCCGGTGACGATGGAAGCGTGAAGCTCAAAAAGAATTGGGCTACATTTGTGATGTGTGCTTTTGTTCCCTGGGATATTGAATGCCCTCCAAAGCTGACGTGGAGTGCATATGTTGAATGGGCTACCCATTGTCAAAGCGAGCATGCCAGCTATTCGTGTGCAGCCGATTTACCATGGTGAAGAGGATTATTCGTCATGATCAATATGAACGTCTCCAAAAAACTATTTTCGATCAAGTGCGGAAGCGAAATCGCAAGCTTTGGGGAGTCCGCCATGCTTTGGACGTGCAGTTCGATTTTGAGAAGGAGATGCAGGAGGTGAGCGACCTTAAAAAGGACGTCCAAAATACGCGGTTTGTCGAAGCTGTTCCGGATATTCAGGATGCCATAAATCGTGCACAGGCAGAGGAAAAACGAGACGACAATGCAGAAGAGTTCGATGGCATTTGTGCATCTCTTCGAGGGTTTCTTCCGGACCATCCCGCAACCAGCAGTGCGCCATCCAATGATATCAATTTCGTGCATGACCTTAATGACCACGGACAATACGAGAGCGGTGATGACATTTATGCACATGCGCAACGCATTGCCGATGCTATCAAGCGTGAGGATGAAGCTCTTGGGGATTATTCTTCCTTTGTGCCTGCCGCAGCAAGTCCCACAATTGACAAGGGTGACCCATCACAAGAAGCAATCCTACAAACCATCATTGATTACGTCCATTTGGATGCACGCTCAGACCAGTCTTGCAGACCGGTGGCACCCCTGCTGTTCGTGCATGCTGGTGGAGGAACCGGGAAAAGTTGGATGGCACGTGAAATTTTAAAGCGATTGCGCGGACAATACGGAAACAATGTTGTGAAGTACGTGGCTCCGTCCGGTATTGCTGCGAGCAATCTGAACAATGGTTCCACTTGTCACCATGGCATGGGCCTCAAAGTATACGATGCTGACGAAGTGCGTGCCAATGTGGAGAATAAACGAGCAACGTTGGACCGCTTGCGACGTTCGTTTCTCGGATGTAAGGTGCTAGTGGTGGACGAGGTTTCAATGGTCGGATGTGGAATGTTGAGGGAGATTGATTCACGTTTGCGCGAGATCACCCGGTGTTATGAAGCACCATTTGGAGGATTGTGCATTTTGCTCATGGGTGATTTTGTTCAACTTGAACCCGTGGCACAGCTTCCTTTGTATGGGGGTGTCAAGTGTCAACAAGGAGGACAAGACCTTGTGGATCAGGCGGGGCGTGAGCTTTTTGGGTTGTTTCGCGAAGTGTGCCTTACCAAGCAACACCGCGCAACCGACCCGGAACATGCTCGGGCTGTCACGGCCTTTCGCCAGTGGACACCCAAGAGTATGGATGTTCGAAAGAAGTTTTTTTCGCGATTGAAGGAGGTCACCAAGAGCGACTTCGCGGACAAGGACGAGGGTTGGGAGGAAGCAACAATTGTGAGTACGGATCAAAAAACGGTGCATGCTGTCAACCAAGTTATGGTGCAACAATATGCAAAGCGCACGGGTGTTCCGGTGGTGGCTTGGCGCTTACCAATGGCCGATAAGTATGAACGGCGCTTTGGTGAACAGTCCGAGTTTTTGTATGGTACTGTCAAGGACATGACTGTGTTCTTTGCCCAGGGGGCACCTTGCTCGTTGACCGCAAATTTGCGTCCCGAGAAGGGGCTGTCCAATGGTACCCAAGCTAAGTTGCATTCCCTCCTTCTAAGTCCAAACGAGCCCTCCTATCGTGCTGATGAGATTCGTGATGCAGCACCAGGCCAAGTCATTTACCTTGAACATCCACCATTCTTTGTGACTGCTGCAGTGCCACGCAGCACTACGACCGCTGATGGTATGGAGGGGAGCAATGAGCATACTGTTCTTATTCCTTTGATGCCAATGGCACGCAAGATCGACGTTCATCGCTACATTAGTGTCCGCAACAAGAAGGGGAAGGCAACCATCATGACTTCTGCTCATCCTTTCCGACTCACTTTCGGATGTACATACCACGGAATTCAATGTCGATCAACGGAGAAAATTATCCTCTGTGTGGACCAGAAGTGTCGACCGGCTCTTACGTACAATACCCTATACGTCGGAATTTCTCGAGTACATGAGGGGAAGAATATCCGCGTGTTGCGGCTCCAAGAACGGTCATCGGGTGATGATTGGAGGCATCGCTTGTTATGTTTGGTTCCAAAAGTCATGGTGGTCAAATATATGCTGCATTCAAATGGCTATGATAGGGCACATGCTCACTTGGTTCACCTCTATGCGCAGCATGGGATTGATTACGACCACCCTATCAAGCCACCACCCAAGAAGAAAGATGACGAGACCTCGAAGTCATTTCCTTGCCCACAAGGCTGTGGCCGTTCCTTTACCGCCCAAGGTTACTTGCGAATGCATTTGCTGAAGTGCAAACATCGTAGTGTCCCCGATGATTCACGCAGTGCTGATGGCTCAACCACGACACAACTTGACACGTTGTCGCTTGAAACCTTGGTTATCGAAAACGTGATGTGTGCTGAGCAACAGCATGAAGGCGATTTTGATGCAGCTGCAGACATTGCAAGAGAGATGCTCGATGATGAGGGGCGTGCTCGTTTGGAAAAGAAGGGGAAACAACGTGTGCACAAACCCCTGAGTCCAAAATCCAAGGCACTTGCGCCACCTTCTCACAAGAGCAACCCAAGGCTAACACTGAGTGAGGAGGGCTCCGACGTTGCGTTCGACAAGTCGCTTTCCAAACAACGCAAAGCAACAGAAGTAGAGGCCGTGAGAGGTGGTAGCAAAGGAGAAAAGCGTCGTGCAGTAGAAGATGCAATCACCAAAACGCCGGTTCGCGCAAAAGCCGTGGAAAATCGAGAATACTACCGTCGTTCAAGTCGGGCTAGCAAGCGTGGTCGAGACCCTACACCTCCATCGTCATCATCCTCTCATACATCACACGAGTGTGCAGGTTCATCGAGTTCATCACAGGCCAAGGAGCGTAGAATCAACAAACGTGCGCAATCATCTACGAAGAAGTCCTCGCCCTGGGAGCCTAGTATCGCCCAGACTTCAACAAGCGCACAATGCGTCACGGACCTTCCATCCTCCCTTTTTGCTTCCACCGAAGACAAGCTGTCCAACCACAACGTACAATTGGCTTTGGACTTGTTGGGTGCCAGTGGTAAAGCAAATGCTCGTTCTCGGTACATGGCTTGTAGTATGCGCGTTCACCCAGATACAAATAAATTGGGAGATTCTTATGAGGAGGCAAACTCGCGATTTCGGTTACTACTGAATGCTTGGAAGATTGTAAAGGCGGAATTCAACTTGCCATGAACGAAGAAGAATGCCTCTTCCTAGCCTTATCGTACTGTGCTGCTAAGTCTATGGCTTTCGCTTCATTGCGATCCTGTTGATTACCAGCTTTTTTTTATTGCCTCGTCATGCACTCTTTTTTGTTGTACATTATAACCACATAAGTGGTTTCCGCTTTTTTCGCTCCTTGGTTGCTAGCCCAGCGTTCATTTGTTTGTATGTCACAAAGTAGTGTTGGCTTTCGCTTCACCGCGATCCCATCGATTCCCAATGATGTTTGTGACACTATCAATGCTACTAACCCACATCCTTTGCTATGCATTTGTTGTTCAAATTTTTGCGACTTGTCCGCCGTTGGTTGCATTAAGGCAACCTGTATTCGTTTCTTTCGTATCACATGTTGGTAGTCATCTTTCTCCATCACCCTCATACTCGTTATCCTCGTTGATTCTGTCATTGCACTCAATACACACTCATCACCGTGGGCCGTATTTACATCACTTTTTGTCTTGCGTCGCCTTGTGCATTGCATTGTCCCCTCCTCTCTTTTTGTTTGGCAAATGGCTTTTGCTTCAGTGCGATCCCATTAGTTTCCGCCACAGGAGTTCCAATTCCCTCCCGTTTTTTTGTGTTGGCAAATGGCTTTCGCTTCATCGCGATCCCATTAATTTCTGCCACCTTTCACATCGCCCTAAGCTTACGGCATACATTGTGTGGATTGGTTGTTGGACAACCACGTTTATCCTAACCTTCAAACGAGCAACCTAACCCCGTACTCCACCCGGAATGAATGCACTCCCCAAGCTTCGTGTTGACGTCTGCGCTCGGCTTTCGCTTCACCGCGATCCCGTTCCTCTTCCTCTTGTTAAAAGCAAAACTTTTTGTCATGCACAACAAACCCAAAAAAACATGCATCCAATCCGATGCATATGTACAATGCATTGTACATCCTGCAACATACCTGTACCAAAAAATTGATGTCTCTATCCGGCTATTGTGTGCTTGTCAAGTGTTGCATGTTCCTTGTTTCACCCATTACGGGGTGGTTGGGAACTTGGAGGGGCTAAAATGTGTGGAAATGGGCCCAAAAAGGGGTCATCGTATTTGCACCCCCCCCCCCCCCATTGCATTCTCACACAAATGTTTCGTGGTATCAGCAAGTAGTACAAGCCACTTTTGTACTAAAACACTACACTTCAAACAAGAAAAAATACGTAGTACAAGGTGATTTCCACAAGTGCAAAATGATGAGCAACATAGTTATACCAATACACAACCATTCCAAGGACACAAAAAAAATAAAGTACAATCGGCTTTCGCTTCACCCGATCCCGTTTCATATGCATTAGGCACGTGATGATTTATTGATGCCTTGCTTGAGTGCGATGGCCCCCGCCACCACAATGGCCGGTAGCAGGTAAGAGGGGCTTTGCGGGCAGATGCTACAGGACTCAAGCCATGCACATTCGGGTATGCCGAGGGTGGGGTGTTGGGTGTCGAAAATGGGCCCAAAAAGAGGTCATCGGGCCTACTACTTGGGTGTGAACCCCACTAGACAATGACCAAAGGTGTTTGTGCAACATCTACATTGGTTTCCATGCCAATTATCCCCTACAAGGACATGCTAGGCACCTGTAACTACCCTAAAATGGCATTTTCTGGTCATTTTTGACAGATTTTGAAACCTGGGTGCCCTACCCGCGAAGCTCGTTGCCGGTCGCCACCGTCGAGTTTCTCGCTCAAACTTTGTGTGATTGTACTTCACACCCATAGGTATCATGCACCAAAAATTGAACCAAATCCAATGCACCACGACGGAGTTCTGATTTTTACCCATTTCGCGCGTGCTGTTGCTTGCTGCTTGCTGTTGCTGCTTGCTGCTAAACCTGGTAGGTCCACCCTAGACACTAAAAAGGGGTATAAAACCAAGACTGGTTCCACCAGCTCGGTGACCCTAACCCTAACCCTAACCAAGTGTGGCCCATGTGGAGGTGTGCGTGGGACATCGGACGTTGAGAATGGATGGTACATGGAACGTCATGGGTTGCCGGCCACAATCTGAGGGTCTCTATTGTCCGCCCCTCGTCTAGGTGCAGTGTTTGCTTCCGTGCTTCAGGGTGTCATGAACCAAGTCAAGGGCTCTACAGAAACCCCTCCGTGAATTATTTCACCCCTCCGTGAATTATTTATGCCCCTCCGTGAATTATTTCATCCCTCCGTGAATTATTTACGCCCCTCCGTGAATTATTGCACCCCTCCGTGAATTATTTACGCCTCTCCGTGAATTATTTCACCCCTCCGTGAATTATTTGCGCCCCTCCGTGAATTATTTCACTCCTCCGTGAATTATTTACGCCCCTCCGTGAATTATTTACGCCCCTCCGTGAATTATTTATGCCTCTCCGTGAATTATTTCACCCCTCCGTGAATTATTTATGCCCCTCCGTGAATGATTTCACCCCTCCGTGAATTATTTACCCCCCTCCGTGAATTATTTCACCCCTCCGTGAATTATTTATGCCTCTCCGTGAATTATTTCACCCCTCCGTGAATTATTTACCCCCCTCCGTGAATCATTTCACCCCTCCGTGAATTATTTACACCCCTCCGTGAATTACTTGACCCCTCCGTGAATTATTTATGCCTCTCCGTGAATTATTTCACCCCTCCGTGAATTATTTATGCCCCTCCGTGAATTATTTCACCCCTCCGTGAATTATTTATGCCTCTCCGTGAATTATTTCACCCCTCCGTGAATTATTTACCCCCCTCCGTGAATTATTTCACCCCTCCGTGAATTATTTATGCCCCTCCGTGAATTATTTCACCCCTCCGTGAATTATTTACCCCCCTCCGTGAATTATTTCACCCCTCCGTGAATTATTTACCCTCCTCCGTGAATTCTTTCACCCCTCCGTGAATTATTTACCCCCCTCCGTGAATCCTTTCACCCCTCCGCGAATTATTTACCCCCCTCCGTGAATTATTTCACCCCTCCGTGAATTATTTACGCCCCTCCGTGAATTATTTCACCCCTCCGTGAATTATTTATGCCCCTCCGTGAATTATTTCACCCCTCCGTGAATCATTTACCCCCCTCCGTGAATTATTTCACCCCTCCGTGAATTATTTACCCCCCTCCGTGAATTATTTCACCCCTCCATGAATTATTTACCCCCCTCCATGAATTATTTCACCCCTCCGTGAAATATTTACCCCCCTCCGTGAATTATTTCACCCCTCCGTGAATTATTTACCCTCCTCCGTGAATTATTTCACCCCTCCGTGAATCATTTACCCCCCTCCGTGAATTCTTTCACCCCTCCGTGAATTATTTACCCCCCTCCGTGAATTATTTCACCCCTCCGTGAATTATTTACGCCCCTCCGTGAATTATTTCACCCCTCCGTGAATTATTTATGCCCCTCCGTGAATTTTTTCACTCCTCCGTGAATCATTTACCCCCCTCTGTGAATTATTTCACCCCTCCGTGAATTATTTACCCCCCTCCGTGAATTATTTCACCCCTCCGTGAATTATTTACCCCCCTCCGTGAATTATTTCACCCCTCCGTGAATTATTTCACCCCTCCGTGAATTATTTACGCCCCTCCGTGAATTATTTCACCCCTCCGTGAATTATTTCACCCCTCTGTGAATTATTTACCCCCCTCCGTGAATTATTTCACCCCTCCGTGAATTATTTATGCCCCTCCGTGAATTATTTCACCCCTCCCTGAAATATTTACCCCCCTCCGTGAATTTTTTCACCCCTCCGTGAATTATTTATGCCCCTCCGTGAATTATTTCACCCCTCCGTGAATTATTTACCCCCCTCCGTGAATTATTTCACCCCTCCGTGAATTATTTATGCCTCTCCGTGAATTATTTCACCCCTCCGTGAATTATTTACACCCCTCCGTGAATTATTTCACCCCTCCGTGAATTATTGATGCCCCTCCGTGAATTATTTCACCCCTCCGTGAATTATTTATGCCCCTCCGTAAATTTTTTCACCCCTCCGTGAATTATTTACCCCCCTCTGTGAATTATTTCACCCCTCCGTGAATTATTTATGCCCCTCCGTGAATTATTTCACCCCTCCGTGAATTATTTATGCCCCTCCGTGAATTATTTCACCCCTCCGTGAATTATTTCACCCCTCCGTGAATCATTTACCCCCCTCCGTGAATTATTTCACCCCTCCGTGAATTATTTACCCCCCTCCGTGAATTATTTCACCCCTCCGTGAATTATTTACCCCCCTCCGTGAATTATTTCACCCCTCCGTGAATTATTTCACCCCTTCGTGAATTATTTACGCCCCTCCGTGAATTATTTCACCCCTCCGTGAATTATTTCAGCCCTCTGTGAATCATTTACCCCCCTCCGTGAATTATTTCACCCCTCCGTGAATTATTTACGCCCCTCCGTGAATTATTTCACCCCTCCGTGAATTATTGATGCCCCTCCGTGAATTATTTCACCCCTCCGTGAATTATTTATGCCCCTCCGTGAATTATTTCACCCGTCCGTGAATTATTTACCCCCCTCCGTGAATTATTTCACCCCTCCGTGAATTATTTATGCCCCTCCGTGAATTATTTCACCCCTCCGTGAATTATTTATGCCCCTCCGTGAATTATTTCACCCCTCCGTGAATCATTTACCCCCCTCCGTGAATTATTCCACCCCTCCGTGAATTATTTACCCCCCTCCGTGAATTATTTCACCCCTCCGTGAATTATTTACCCCCCTCCGTGAATTCTTTCACCCCTCCGTGAATTATTTCACCCCTTCGTGAATTATTTACGCCCCTCCGTGAATTTTTTCACCCCTCCGTGAATTATTTCAGCCCTCTGTGAATTATTTACCCCCCTCCGTGAATTATTTCACCCCTCCGTGAATTATTTATGCCCCTCCGTGAATTATTTCACCCCTCCGTGAAATATTTACCCCCCTCCGTGAATTATTTCACCCCTCCGTGAATTATTTACGCCCCTCCGTGAATTATTTCACCCCTCCGTGAATTATTTACCCCCCTCCGTGAATTATTTCACCCCTCCGTGAATTATTTATGCCTCTCCGTGAATTATTTCACCCCTCCGTGAATTATTTACGCCCCTCCGTGAATTATTTCACCCCTCCGTGAATTATTTACCCCCCTCCGTTAATTATTTGACCCCTCTGTGAATTATTTATGCCCCTCCGTGAATTATTTCACCCCTCCGTGAATTATTTACCCCCCTCCGTGAATTATTTGACCCCTCCGTGAATTCTTTACGCCCCTCCGTGAATTATTTCACCCCTCCGTGAATTATTTATGCCCCTCCGTGAATTATTTCACCCCTCCGTGAATTATTTATGCCCCTCCGTGAATTATTTCACCCCTCCGTGAATTATTTACCACCCTCCGTGAATTATTTCACCCCTCCGTGAATTATTTATGCCCCTCCGTGAATTATTTCACCCCTCCGTGAATTATTTATGCCCCTCCGTGAATTATTTCTACCCTGCGTGAATTATTTACCCCCCTCCGTGAATTATTTCACCCCTCCGTGAATTATTTATGCCCCTCCGTGAATTATTTCACCCCTCCGTGAATTATTTATGCCCCTCCGTGAATTATTTCACCCCTCCGTGAACTATTTACGCCCCTCCGTGAATTATTTCACCCCTCCGTGAATTATTTACCCCCCTCCGTGAATTCTTTCACCCCTCCGCGAATTATTTACCCCCCTCCGTGAATTATTTCACCCCTCCGTGAATTATTTACGCCCCTCCGTGAATTATTTCACCCCTCCGTGAATTATTTATGCCCCTCCGTGAATTATTTCACCCCTCCGTGAATCATTTACCCCCCTCCGTGAATTATTTCACCCCTCCGTGAATTATTTACCCCCCTCCGTGAATTATTTCACCCCTCCATGAATTATTTACCCCCCTCCGTGAATTATTTCATCCCTCCGTGAAATATTTACCCCCCTCCGTGAATTATTTCACCCCTCCGTGAATTATTTACCCTCCTCCGTGAATTATTTCACCCCTCCGTGAATCATTTACCCCCCTCCGTGAATTCTTTCACCCCTACGTGAATTATTTACCCCCCTCCGTGAATTATTTCACCCCTCCGTGAATTATTTACGCCCCTCCGTGAATTATTTCACCCCTCCGTGAATTATTTATGCCCCTCCGTGAATTTTTTCACTCCTCCGTGAATCATTTACCCCCCTCTGTGAATTATTTCACCCCTCCGTGAATTATTTACCCCCCTCCGTGAATTATTTCACCCCTCCGTGAATTATTTACCCCCCTCCGTGAATTATTTCACCCCTCCGTGAATTATTTCACCCCTCCGTGAATTATTTACGCCCCTCCGTGAATTATTTCACCCCTCCGTGAATTATTTCACCCCTCTGTGAATTATTTACCCCCCTCCGTGAATTATTTCACCCCTCCGTGAATTATTTATGCCCCTCCGTGAATTATTTCACCCCTCCGTGAAATATTTACCCCCCTCCGTGAATTTTTTCACCCCTCCGTGAATTATTTATGCCCCTCCGTGAATTATTTCACCCCTCCGTGAATTATTTACCCCCCTCCGTGAATTATTTCACCCCTCCGTGAATTATTTATGCCTCTCCGTGAATTATTTCACCCCTCCGTGAATTATTTACGCCCCTCCGTGAATTATTTCACCCCTCCGTGAATTATTGATGCCCCTCCGTGAATTATTTCAACCCTCCGTGAATTATTTATGCCCCTCCGTAAATTTTTTCACCCCTCCGTGAATTATTTACCCCCCTCTGTGAATTATTTCACCCCTCCGTGAATTATTTATGCCCCTCCGTGAATTATTTCACCCCTCCGTGAATTATTTATGCCCCTCCGTGAATTATTTCACCCATCCGTGAATTATTTCACCCCTCCGTGAATCATTTACCCCCCTCCGTGAATTATTTCACCCCTCCGTGAATTATTTACCCCCCTCCGTGAATTATTTCACCCCTCCGTGAATTATTTACCCCCCTCCGTGAATTATTTCACCCCTCCGTGAATTATTTCACCCCTTCGTGAATTATTTACGCCCCTCCGTGAATTATTTCACCCCTCCGTGAATTATTTCAGCCCTCTGTGAATCATTTACCCCCCTCCGTGAATTATTTCACCCCTCCGTGAATTATTTACGCCCCTCCGTGAATTATTTCACCCCTCCGTGAATTATTGATGCCCCTCCGTGAATTATTTCACCCCTCCGTGAATTATTTATGCCCCTCCGTGAATTATTTCACCCGTCCGTGAATTATTTACCCCCCTCCGTGAATTATTTCACCCCTCCGTGAATTATTTATGCCCCTCCGTGAATTATTTCACCCCTCCGTGAATTATTTATGCCCCTCCGTGAATTATTTCACCCCTCCGTGAATCATTTACCCCCCTCCGTGAATTATTCCACCCCTCCGTGAATTATTTACCCCCCTTCGTGAATTATTTCACCCCTCCGTGAATTATTTACCCCCCTCCGTGAATTATTTCACCCCTCCGTGAATTATTTCACCCCTTCGTGAATTATTTACGCCCCTCCGTGAATTTTTTCACCCCTCCGTGAATTATTTCAGCCCTCTGTGAATTATTTACCCCCCTCCGTGAATTATTTCACCCCTCCGTGAATTATTTATGCCCCTCCGTGAATTATTTCACCCCTCCGTGAATTATTTATGCCCCTCCGTGAATTATTTCACCCCTCCGTGAAATATTTACCCCCCTCCGTGAATTATTTCACCCCTCCGTGAATTATTTATGCCCCTCCGTGAATTATTTCACCCCTCCGTGAATTATTTACCCCCCTCCGTGAATTATTTCACCCCTGCGTGAATTATTTATGCCTCTCCGTGAATTATTTCACCCCTCCGTGAATTATTTACGCCCCTCCGTGAATTATTTCACCCCTCCGTGAATTATTTACCCCCCTCCGTTAATTATTTGACCCCTCTGTGAATTATTTATGCCCCTCCGTGAATTATTTCACCCCTCCGTGAATTATTTACCCCCCTCCGTGAATTATTTGACCCCTCCGTGAATTCTTTACGCCCCTCCGTGAATTATTTCACCCCTCCGGGAATTATTTACCCCCCTCCGTGAATTATTTGACCCCTCCGTGAATTCTTTACGCCCCTCCGTGAATTATTTCACCCCTCCGGGAATTATTTATGCCCCTCCGTGAATTATTTCACCCCTCCGTGAATTATTTATGCACCTCCGTGAATTATTTCTACCCTGCGTGAATTATTTACCCCCCTCCGTGAATTATTTCACCCCTCCGTGAATTATTTATGCCCCTCCGTGAATTATTTCATCCCTCCGTGAATTATTTATGCCCCTCCGTGAATTATTTCACCCCTCCGTGAACTATTTACGCCCCTCCGTGAATTATTTCACCCCTCCGTGAATTATTTACCCCCCTCCGTGAATTATTTCACCCCTCCGTGAATTATTTACCCTCCTCCGTGAATTATTTCACCCCTCCGTGAATTATTTACCCCCCTCCGTGAATTCTTTCACCCCTCCGCGAATTATTTCACCCCTTCGTGAATTATTTCACCCCTCCGTGAATTATTTACGCCCCTCCGTGAATTATTTCACCCCTCCCTGAATTATTTATGCCCCTCCGTGAATTATTTCACCCCTCCGTGAATCATTTACCCCCCTCCGTGAATTATTTCACCCCTCCGTGAATTATTTACCCCCCTCCGTGAATTATTTCACCCCTCCATGAATTATTTACCCCCCTCCGTGAATTATTTCACCCCTCCGTGAAATATTTACCCCCCTCCGTGAATTATTTCACCCCTCCGTGAATTATTTACCCTCCTCCGTGAATTATTTCACCCCTCCGTGAATCATTTACCCCCCTCCGTGAATTCTTTCACCCCTACGTGAATTATTTACCCCCCTCCGTGAATTATTTCACCCCTCCGTGAATTATTTACGCCCCTCCGTGAATTATTTCACCCCTCCGTGAATTATTTATGCCCCTCCGTGAATTTTTTCACTCCTCCGTGAATCATTTACCCCCCTCTGTGAATTATTTCACCCCTCCGTGAATTATTTACCCCCCTCCGTGAATTATTTCACCCCTCCGTGAATTATTTACCCCCCTCCGTGAATTATTTCACCCCTCCGTGAATTATTTCACCCCTCCGTGAATTATTTACGCCCCTCCGTGAATTATTTCACCCCTCCGTGAATTATTTCACCCCTCTGTGAATTATTTACCCCCCTCCGTGAATTATTTCACCCCTCCGTGAATTATTTATGCCCCTCCGTGAATTATTTCACCCCTCCGTGAAATATTTACCCCCCTCCGTGAATTTTTTCACCCCTCCGTGAATTATTTATGCCCCTCCGTGAATTATTTCACCCCTCCGTGAATTATTTACCCCCCTCCGTGAATTATTTCACCCCTCCGTGAATTATTTATGCCTCTCCGTGAATTATTTCACCCCTCCGTGAATTATTTACGCCCCTCCGTGAATTATTTCACCCCTCCGTGAATTATTGATGCCCCTCCGTGAATTATTTCACCCCTCCGTGAATTATTTATGCCCCTCCGTAAATTTTTTCACCCCTCCGTGAATTATTTACCCCCCTCTGTGAATTATTTCACCCCTCCGTGAATTATTTATGCCCCTCCGTGAATTATTTCACCCCTCCGTGAATTATTTATGCCCCTCCGTGAATTATTTCACCCCTCCGTGAATTATTTCACCCCTCCGTGAATCATTTACCCCCCTCCGTGAATTATTTCACCCCTGCGTGAATTATTTACCCCCCTCCGTGAATTATTTCACCCCTCCGTGAATTATTTACCCCCCTCCGTGAATTATTTCACCCCTCCGTGAATTATTTCACCCCTTCGTGAATTATTTACGCCCCTCCGTGAATTATTTCACCCCTCCGTGAATTATTTCAGCCCTCTGTGAATCATTTACCCCCCTCCGTGAATTATTTCACCCCTCCGTGAATTATTTACGCCCCTCCGTGAATTATTTCACCCCTCCGTGAATTATTGATGCCCCTCCGTGAATTATTTCACCCCTCCGTGAATTATTTATGCCCCTCCGTGAATTATTTCACCCGTCCGTGAATTATTTACCCCCCTCCGTGAATTATTTCACCCCTCCGTGAATTATTTATGCCCCTCCGTGAATTATTTCACCCCTCCGTGAATTATTTATGCCCCTCCGTGAATTATTTCACCCCTCCGTGAATCATTTACCCCCCTCCGTGAATTATTCCACCCCTCCGTGAATTATTTACCCCCCTTCGTGAATTATTTCACCCCTCCGTGAATTATTTACCCCCCTCCGTGAATTATTTCACCCCTCCGTGAATTATTTCACCCCTTCGTGAATTATTTACGCCCCTCCGTGAATTTTTTCACCCCTCCGTGAATTATTTCAGCCCTCTGTGAATTATTTACCCCCCTCCGTGAATTATTTCACCCCTCCGTGAATTATTTATGCCCCTCCGTGAATTATTTCACCCCTCCGTGAAATATTTATGCCCCTCCGTGAATTATTTCACCCCTCCGTGAATTATTTATGCCTCTCCGTGAATTATTTCACCCCTCCGTGAATTATTTACGCCCCTCCGTGAATTATTTCACCCCTCCGTGAATTATTTACCCCCCTCCGTTAATTATTTGACCCCTCTGTGAATTATTTATGCCCCTCCGTGAATTATTTCACCCCTCCGTGAATTATTTACCCCCCTCCGTGAATTATTTGACCCCTCCGTGAATTCTTTACGCCCCTCCGTGAATTATTTCACCCCTCCGGGAATTATTTATGCCCCTCCGTGAATTATTTCACCCCTCCGTGAATTATTTATGCCCCTCCGTGAATTATTTCACCCCTCCGTGAATTATTTACCACCCTCCGCGAATTATTTCACCCCTCCGTGAATTATTTATGCCCCTCCGTGAATTATTTCACCCCTGCGTGAATTATTTATGCACCTCCGTGAATTATTTCTACCCTGCGTGAATTATTTACCCCCCTCCGTGAATTATTTCACCCCTCCGTGAATTATTTATGACCCTCCGTGAATTATTTCATCCCTCCGTGAATTATTCACCCCTCTCCGTGAATTATTTCACCCCTCCGTGAACTATTTACGCCCCTCCGTGAATTCTTTCACCCCTCCGTGAATTATTTATGCCCCTCCGTGAATTATTTCACCCCTCCGTGAATTATTTACGCCCCTCCGTGAATTATTGCACCCCTCCGTGAATTATTTATGCCTCTCCGTGAATTATTTCACCCCTCCGTGAATTATTTACGCCCCTCCGTGAATTATTTCACCCCTCCGTGAATTATTTACGCCCCTCCGTGAATTATTTCACCCCTCCGTGAATTATTTACGCCCCTCCGTGAATTATTTCACCCCTCCGTGAATTATTTATGCCCCTCCGTGAATTATTTCCCCCCTCCGTGAATTATTTATGCCCCTCCGTGAATTTTTTCACCCCTCTGTGAATTATTTACCCCTCGCCGTGAATTATTTCACCCCTCCGTGAATTATTTATGCCCCTCCGTGAATTATTTCACCCCTCCGTGAATTATTTACCCCCCTCCGTGAATTATTTCACCCCTCCGTGAATTATTTACCCCCCTCCGTGAATTATTTCACCCCACCGTGCATTATTTACCCCCCTCCGTGAATTATTTCACCCCTCCGTGAATTATTTATGCCCCTCCGTGAATTATTGCACCCCTCCGTGAATTATTTATGCCCCTCCGTGAATTATTTCACCCCTCCGTGAATTATTTACGCCCCTCCGTGAATTATTGCACCCCTCCGTGAATTATTTATGCCTCTCCGTGAATTATTTCACCCCTCCGTGAATTATTTACGCCCCTCCGTGAATTATTTCACCCCTCCGTGAATTATTTACGCCCCTCCGTGAATTATTTACCCCCCTCCGTGAATTATTTACCCTCCTCCGTGAATTATTTCACCCCTCCGTGAATTATTTATGCCTCTCCGTGAATTATTTCACCCCTCAGTGAATTATTTACGCCCCTCCGTGAATTATTTATGCCTCTCCGTGAATTATTTCACCCCTCCGTGAATTATTTACCCCCCTCCGTGAATTATTTCGTCCCTCCGTGAATTATTTACCCCCCTCCGTGAATTATTTCACCCCTCCGTGAATTATTTATGCCCCTCCGTGAATTATTTCACCCCTCCGTGAATTATTTACGCCCCTCCGTGAATTATTTACCCCCCTCCGTGAATTATTTCACCCCTCCGTGAATTATTTACCCCCCTCCGTAAATTATTTCACCCCTCCGTGAATTATTTGTGCCCCTCCGTGAATTATTTCATCCCTCCGTGAATTATTTTTGCCCCTCCGTGAATTATTTCACCCCTCCGTGAACTATTTACGCCCCTCCGTGAATTCTTTCACCCCTCCGTGAATTATTTACCCCCCTCCGTGAATTATTTCACCCCTCCGTGAATTATTTACGCCCCTCCGTGAATTTTTGCACCCCTCCGTGAATTATTTATGCCTCTCCGTGAATTATTTCACCCCTCCGTGAATTATTTACGCCCCTCCGTGAATTATTTCACCCCTCCGTGAATTATTTACGCCCCTCCGTGAATTATTTACCCCCCTCCGTGAATTATTTACCTTCCTCCGTGAATTATTTCACCCCTCCGTGAATTATTTATGCCTCTCCGTGAATTATTTCACCCCTCAGTGAATTATTTATGCCCCTCCGTGAATTATTTATGCCTCTCCGTGAATTATTTCACCCCTCCGTGAATTATTTACGCCCCTCCGTGAATTATTTATGCCTCTCCGTGAATTATTTCACCCCTCAGTGAATTATTTACCCCCCTCCGTTAATTATTTCACCCCTCCGTGAATTATTTACGCCCCTCCGTGAATTATTTATGCCTCTCCGTGAATTATTTCACCCCTCAGTGAATTATTTACCCCCCTCCGTCAATTATTTCACCCCTCCGTGAATTATTTACGCCCCTCCGTGAATTATTTATGCCTCTCCGTGAATTATTTCACCCCTCCGTGAATTATTTATGCCTCTCCGTGAATTATTTCACCCCTCAGTGAATTATTTATGCCCCTCCGTGAATTATTTATGCCTCTCCGTGAATTATTTCACCCCTCCGTGAATTATTTACGCCCCTCCGTGAATTATTTATGCCTCTCCGTGAATTATTTCACCCCTCAGTGAATTATTTACCCCCCTCCGTTAATTATTTCACCCCTCCGTGAATTATTTACGCCCCTCCGTGAATTATTTATGCCTCTCCGTGAATTATTTCACCCCTCAGTGAATTATTTACCCCCCTCCGTCAATTATTTCACCCCTCCGTGAATTATTTACGCCCCTCCGTGAATTATTTATGCCTCTCCGTGAATTATTTCACCCCTCCGTGAATTATTTACGCCCCTCCGTGAATTATTTATGCCTCTCCGTGAATTATTTCACCTCTCAGTGAATTATTTACCCCCCTCCGTGAATTATTTCACCCCTCCGTGAATTATTTATGCCCCTCCGTGAATTATTTCACCCCTCCGTGAATTATTTTGCCCCCTCCGTGAATTATTTCACCCCTCCGTGAATTATTTACGCCCCTCCGTGAATTATTTCACCCCTCCGTGAATTATTTACGCCCCTCCGTGAATTATTTCACCCCTCCGTGAATTATTTATGCCCCTCCGTGAATTATTTCACCCCTCCGTGAATTATTTCTGCCCCTCCGTGAATTTTTTCACCCCTCTGTGAATTATTTACCCCTCTCCGTGAATTATTTCACCCCTCCGTGAATTATTTATGCCTCTCCGTGAATTATTTCACCCCTCCGTGAATTATTTATGCCTCTCCGTGAATTATTTCACCCCTCCGTGAATTATTTACGCCCCTCCGTGAATTATTTACCCCCCTCCGTGAATTATTTACCCTCCTCCGTGAATTATTTCACCCCTCCGTGAATTATTTATGCCTCTCCGTGAATTATTTCACCCCTCAGTGAATTATTTATGCCCCTCCGTGAATTATTTATGCCTCTCCGTGAATTATTTCACCCCTCCGTGAATTATTTACGCCCCTCCGTGAATTATTTATGCCTCTCCGTGAATTATTTCACCCCTCAGTGAATTATTTACCCCCCTCCGTTGATTATTTCACCCCTCCGTGAATTATTTACGCCCCTCCGTGAATTATTTATGCCTCTCCGTGAATTATTTCACCCCTCAGTGAATTATTTACCCCCCTCCGTCAATTATTTCACCCCTCCGTGAATTATTTACGCCCCTCCGTGAATTATTTATGCCTCTCCGTGAATTATTTCACCCCTCCGTGAATTATTTATGCCTCTCCGTGAATTATTTCACCCCTCAGTGAATTATTTACGCCCCTCCGTGAATTATTTATGCCTCTCCGTGAATTATTTCACCCCTCAGTGAATTATTTACCCCCCTCCGTGAATTATTTCACCCCTCCGTGAATTATTTATGCCCCTCCGTGAATTATTTCACCCCTCCGTGAATTATTTACCCCCCTCCGTGAATTATTTCACCCCTCCGTGAATTTTTTACGCCCCTCCGTGAATTTTTTCACCCCTCCGTGAATTATTTACGCCCCTCCGTGAATTTTTTCACCCCTCCGTGAATTATTTATGCCCCTCCGTGAATTATTTCACCCCTCCGTGAATTATTTCTGCCCCTCCGTGAATTTTTTCACCCCTCTGTGAATTATTTACCCCTCTCCGTGAATTATTTCACCCCTCCGTGAATTATTTATGCCTCTCCGTGAATTATTTCACCCCTCCGTGAATTATTTATGCCTCTCCGTGAATCATTTCACCCCTCCGTGAATTATTTACGCCCCTCCGTGAATTATTTATGCCTCTCCGTGAATTATTTCACCCCTCAGTGAATTATTTACCCCCCTCCGTCAATTATTTCACCCCTCCGTGAATTATTTACGCCCCTCCGTGAATTATTTATGCCTCTCCGTGAATTATTTCACCCCTCCGTGAATTATTTATGCCTCTCCGTGAATTATTTCACCCCTCAGTGAATTATTTACGCCCCTCCGTGAATTATTTATGCCTCTCCGTGAATTATTTCACCCCTCAGTGAATTATTTACCCCCCTCCGTGAATTATTTCACCCCTCCGTGAATTATTTATGCCCCTCCGTGAATTATTGCACCCCTCCGTGAGTTATTTACGCCCCTCCGTGAATTATTTCACCCCTCCGTGAATTATTTACGCCCCTCCGTGAATTATTTCACCCCTCCGTGAATTATTTATGCCCCTCCGTGAATTATTTCACCCCTCCGTGAATTATTTCTGCCCCTCCGTGAATTTTTTCACCCCTCTGTGAATTATTTACCCCTCTCCGTGAATTATTTCACCCCTCCGTGAATTATTTATGCCTCTCCGGTAATTATTTCACCCCTCCGTGAATTATTTACGCCCCTCCGTGAATTATTTCACCCCTCCGTGAATTATTTACGCCCCTCCGTGAATTATTTCACCCCTCCGTGAATTATTTACGCCCCTCCGTGAATTATTTCACCCCTCCGTGAATTCTTTATGCCCCTCCGTGAATTATTTCACCCCTCCGTGAATTATTTCTGCCCCTCCGTGAATTTTTTCACCCCTCTGTGAATTATTTACCCCTGTCCGTGAATTATTTCACCCCTCCGTGAATTATTTATGCCCCTCCGTGAATTATTTCACCCCTCCGTGAATTATTTACCCCCCTCCGTGAATTATTTCACCCCCCCGTGAATTATTTACCCCCCTCCGTGAATTATTTCACCCCTCCGTGCATTATTTACCCCCCTCCGTGAATTATCTCACCCCTCCGTGAATTATTTATGCCCCTCCGTGAATTATTTCACTCCTCCGTGAACTATTTACGCCCCTCCGTGAATTCTTTCACCCCTCCGTGAATTATTTATGCCCCTCCGTGAATTATTTACCCTCCTCCGTGAATTATTTCACCCCTCCGTGAATTTTTTACCCCCCTCCGTGAATTATTTCAGCCCTCCGTGAATTATTTACCCCCCTCCGTGAATTATTTCACCCCTCCGTGAATTATTTTTACCCCTCTCCGTGAATTATTTCACCCCTCCGTGAATTATTTACGCCCCTCCGTGAATTATTTACCCCCCTCCGTGAATTATTTCACCCCTCCGTGAATTATTTACCCCCCTCCGTGAATCATTTCACCCCTCCGTGAATTATTTCACCCCTCCGTAAATTATTTACCCCCCTCCGTGAATTATTTCACCCCTCCGTGAACTATTTACGCCCCTCCGTGAATTCTTTCACCCCTCCGTGCATTATTTATGCCCCTCCGTGAATTATTTACCTCCCTCCGTGAATTATTTACCCCCCTCCGTGAATTATTTCACCCCTCCGTGAATTATTTATGCCCCTCCGTGAATTATTGCACCCCTCCGTGAATTATTTATGCCTCCCCGTGAATTATTTCACCCCTCCGTGAATTATTTACGCCCCTCCGTGAATTATCTCACCCCTCCGTGAATTATTTACGCCCCTCCGTGAATTATTTCACCCCTCCGTGAATTATTTACGCCCCTCCGTGAATTATTTCACCCCTCCGTGAATTATTTATGCCCCTCCGTGAATTATTTCACCCCTCCGTGAATTATTTATGCCCCTCCGTGAATTTTTTCACCCCTCTGTGAATTATTTACCCCTCTCCGTGAATTATTTCACCCCTCCGTGAATTATTTATGCCCCTCCGTGAATTATTTCACCCCTCCGTGAATTATTTACCCCCCTCCGTGAATTATTTCACCCCTCCGTGAATTATTTACCCCCCTCCGTGAATTATTTCACCCCTCCGTGCATTATTTACCCCCCTCCGTGAATTATTTCACCCCTCCGTGAACTATTTACGCCCCTCCGTGAATTCTTTCACCCCTCCGTGAATTATTTATGCCCCTCCGTGAATTATTTCACCCCTCCGTGAATTATTTACGCCCCTCCGTGAATTATTGCACCCCTCCGTGAATTATTTATGCCTCTCCGTGAATTATTTCACCCCTCCGTGAATTATTTACGCCCCTCCGTGAATTCTTTCACCCCTCCGTGAATTATTTACGCCCCTCCGTGAATTATTTACCCCCCTCCGTGAATTATTTACCCTCCTCCGTGAATTATTTCTCCCCTCTGTGAATTATTTATGCCTCTCCGTGAATTATTGCACCCCTCAGTGAATTATTTACGCCCCTCCGTGAATTATTTATGCCTCTCCGTGAATTATTTCACCCCTCCGTGAATTATTTATGCCCCTCCGTGAATTATTTCACCCCTCCGTGAATTATTTACCCCCCTCCGTGAATTATTTCACCCCTCCGTGAATTATTTATGCCCCTCCGTGAATTATTTCACCCCTCCGTGAATTATTTATGCCTCTCCGTGAATTATTTCACCCCTCCGTGAATTATTTATGCCCCTCCGTGAATTATTTCACCCCTCTGTGAATTATTTACCCCCCTCCGTGAATTATTTCACCCCTCCGTGAATTATTTATGCCTCTCCGTGAATTATTTCACCCCTCCGTGAATTATTTACGCCCCTCCGTGAATTATTTCACCCCTCCGTGAATTATTGATGCCCCTCCGTGAATTATTTCACCCCTCCGTGAATTATTTACCCCCCTCCGTGAATTATTTCACCCCCCCGTGAATTATTTACCCCCCTCCGTGAATTATTTCACCCCTCCGTGCATTATTTACCCCCCTCCGTGAATTATCTCACCCCTCCGTGAATTATTTATGCCCCTCCGTGAATTATTTCACTCCTCCGTGAACTATTTACGCCCCTCCGTGAATTCTTTCACCCCTCCGTGAATTATTTATGCCCCTCCGTGAATTATTTACCCTCCTCCGTGAATTATTTCACCCCTCCGTGAATTTTTTACCCCCCTCCGTGAATTATTTCAGCCCTCCGTGAATTATTTACCCCCCTCCGTGAATTATTTCACCCCTCCGTGAATTATTTTTATCCCTCTCCGTGAATTATTTCACCCCTCCGTGAATTATTTACGCCCCTCCGTGAATTATTTACCCCCCTCCGTGAATTATTTCACCCCTCCGTGAATTATTTACCCCCCTCCGTGAATCATTTCACCCCTCCGTGAATTATTTCACCCCTCCGTAAATTATTTACCCCCCTCCGTGAATTATTTCACCCCTCCGTGAACTATTTACGCCCCTCCGTGAATTCTTTCACCCCTCCGTGCATTATTTATGCCCCTCCGTGAATTATTTACCTCCCTCCGTGAATTATTTACCCCCCTCCGTGAATTATTTCACCCCTCCGTGAATTATTTATGCCCCTCCGTGAATTATTGCACCCCTCCGTGAATTATTTATGCCTCCCCGTGAATTATTTCACCCCTCCGTGAATTATTTACGCCCCTCCGTGAATTATCTCACCCCTCCGTGAATTATTTACGCCCCTCCGTGAATTATTTCACCCCTCCGTGAATTATTTACGCCCCTCCGTGAATTATTTCACCCCTCCGTGAATTATTTATGCCCCTCCGTGAATTATTTCACCCCTCCGTGAATTATTTATGCCCCTCCGTGAATTTTTTCACCCCTCTGTGAATTATTTACCCCTCTCCGTGAATTATTTCACCCCTCCGTGAATTATTTATGCCCCTCCGTGAATTATTTCACCCCTCCGTGAATTATTTACCCCCCTCCGTGAATTATTTCACCCCTCCGTGAATTATTTACCCCCCTCCGTGAATTATTTCACCCCTCCGTGCATTATTTACCCCCCTCCGTGAATTATTTCACCCCTCCGTGAACTATTTACGCCCCTCCGTGAATTCTTTCACCCCTCCGTGAATTATTTATGCCCCTCCGTGAATTATTTCACCCCTCCGTGAATTATTTACGCCCCTCCGTGAATTATTGCACCCCTCCGTGAATTATTTATGCCTCTCCGTGAATTATTTCACCCCTCCGTGAATTATTTACGCCCCTCCGTGAATTCTTTCACCCCTCCGTGAATTATTTACGCCCCTCCGTGAATTATTTACCCCCCTCCGTGAATTATTTACCCTCCTCCGTGAATTATTTCTCCCCTCTGTGAATTATTTATGCCTCTCCGTGAATTATTGCACCCCTCAGTGAATTATTTACGCCCCTCCGTGAATTATTTATGCCTCTCCGTGAATTATTTCACCCCTCCGTGAATTATTTATGCCCCTCCGTGAATTATTTCACCCCTCCGTGAATTATTTACCCCCCTCCGTGAATTATTTCACCCCTCCGTGAATTATTTATGCCCCTCCGTGAATTATTTCACCCCTCCGTGAATTATTTATGCCTCTCCGTGAATTATTTCACCCCTCCGTGAATTATTTATGCCCCTCCGTGAATTATTTCACCCCTCTGTGAATTATTTACCCCCCTCCGTGAATTATTTCACCCCTCCGTGAATTATTTATGCCTCTCCGTGAATTATTTCACCCCTCCGTGAATTATTTACGCCCCTCCGTGAATTATTTCACCCCTCCGTGAATTATTGATGCCCCTCCGTGAATTATTTCACCCCTCCGTGAATTATTTATGCCCCTCCGTGAATTATTTCACCCCTCCGTGAATTATTTACCCCCCTCCGTGAATTATTTCACCCCTCCGTGAATTATTTATGCCCCTCCGTGAATTATTTCACCCCTCCGTGAATTATTTATTCCCCTCCGTGAATTATTTCACCCCTCCGTGAATCATTTACCCCCCTCCGTGAATTATTTCACCCCTCCGTGAATTATTTACCCCCCTCCGTGAATTATTTCACCCCTCCGTGAATTATTTCACCCCTTCGTGAATTATTTACGCCCCTCCGTGAATTATTTCACCCCTCCGTGAATTATTTCACCCCTCCGTGAATTATTTACCCCCCTCCGTGAATTATTTCACCCCTCCGTGAATTATTTCACCCCTTCGTGAATTATTTACGCCCCTCCGTGAATTATTTCACCCCTCCGTGAATTATTTCACCCCTCCGTGAATTATTTACCCCCCTCCGTGAATTATTTCACCCCTCCGTGAATTATTTATGCCCCTCCGTGAATTATTTCACCCCTCCGTGAAATATTTACCCCCCTCCGTGAATTATTTCACCCCTCCGTGAATTATTTATGCCCCTCCGTGAATTATTTCACCCCTCCGTGAATTATTTACCCCCCTCCGTGAATTATTTCACCCCTCCGTGAATTATTTATGCCTCTCCGTGAATTATTTCACCCCTCCGTGAATTATTTACGCCCCTCCGTGAATTATTTCACCCCTCCGTGAATTATTTACCCCCCTCCGTGAATTATTTCACCCCTCCGTGAATTATTTCACCCCTTCGTGAATTATTTACGCCCCTCCGTGAATTATTTCACCCCTCCGTGAATTATTTCACCCCTCCGTGAATTATTTACCCCCCTCCGTGAATTATTTCACCCCTCCGTGAATTATTTATGCCCCTCCGTGAATTATTTCACCCCTCCGTGAAATATTTACCCCCCTCCGTGAATTATTTCACCCCTCCGTGAATTATTTATGCCCCTCCGTGAATTATTTCACCCCTCCGTGAATTATTTACCCCCCTCCGTGAATTATTTCACCCCTCCGTGAATTATTTATGCCTCTCCGTGAATTATTTCACCCCTCCGTGAATTATTTACGCCCCTCCGTGAATTATTTCACCCCTCCGTGAATTATTTACCCCCCTCCGTGAATTATTTCACCCCTCCCTGAATTATTTCACCCCTTCGTGAATTATTTACGCCCCTCCGTGAATTATTTCACCCCTCCGTGAATTATTTCACCCCTCCGTGAATTATTTACCCCCCTCCGTGAATTATTTCACCCCTCCGTGAATTATTTATGCCTCTCCGTGAATTATTTCACCCCTCCGTGAATTATTTACGCCCCTCCGTGAATTATTTCACCCCTCCGTGAATTATTTACCCCCCTCCGTGAATTATTTCACCCCTCCGTGAATTATTTATGCCCCTCCGTGAATTATTTCACCCCTCCGTGAATTATTTATGCCCCTCCGTGAATTATTTCACCCCTCCGTGAATTATTTACCCCCCTCCGTGAATTATTTCACCCCTCCGTGAATTATTTATGCCCCTCCGTGAATTATTTCATCCCTCCGTGAATTATTTATGCCCCTCCGTGAATTATTTCACCCCTCCGTGAACTATTTACGCCCCTCCGTGAATTCTTTCACCCCTCCGTGAATTATTTATGCCCCTCCGTGAATTATTTCACCCCTCCGTGAATTATTTACGCCCCTCCGTGAATTATTGCACCCCTCCGCGAATTATTTATGCCTCTCCGTGAATTATTTCATCCCTCCGTGAATTATTTACGCCCCTCCGTGAATTATTTCACCCCTCCGTGAATTATTTACGCCCCTCCGTGAATTATTTACCCCCCTCCGTGAATTATTTACCCTCCTCCGTGAATTATTTCTCCCCTCTGTGAATTATTTATGCCTCTCCGTGAATTATTTCACCCCTCAGTGAATTATTTACGCCCCTCCGTGAATTATTTATGCCTCTCCGTGAATTATTTCACCCCTCCGTGAATTATTTACCCCCCTCCGTGAATTATCGCACCCCTCCGTGAATTATTGATGCCCCTCCGTGAATTATTTCACCCCTCCGTGAATTATTTACCCCCTCCGTGAATTATTTCACCCCTCCGTGAATTATTTATGCCCCTCCGTGAATTATTTCACCCCTGCGTGAATTATTTATGCCCCTCCGTGAATTATTTCACCCCTCCGTGAATCATTTACCCCCCTCCGTGAATTATTTCACCCCTCCGTGAATTATTTACCCCCCTCCGTGAATTATTTCACCCCTCCGTGAATTATTTCACCCCTTCGTGAATTATTTACGCCCCTCCGTGAATTATTTCACCCCTCCGTGAATTATTTCACCCCTCCGTGAATTATTTACCCCCCTCCGTGAATTATTTCACCCCTCCGTGAATTATTTCACCCCTTCGTGAATTATTTACGCCCCTCCGTGAATTATTTCACCCCTCCGTGAATTATTTCACCCCTCCGTGAATTATTTACCCCCCTCCGTGAATTATTTCACCCCTCCGTGAATTATTTATGCCCCTCCGTGAATTATTTCACCCCTCCGTGAAATATTTACCCCCCTCCGTGAATTATTTCACCCCTCCGTGAATTATTTATGCCCCTCCGTGAATTATTTCACCCCTCCGTGAATTATTTACCCCCCTCCGTGAATTATTTCACCCCTCCGTGAATTATTTATGCCTCTCCGTGAATTATTTCACCCCTCCGTGAATTATTTACGCCCCTCCGTGAATTATTTCACCCCTCCGTGAATTATTTACCCCCCTCCGTGAATTATTTCACCCCTCCGTGAATTATTTCACCCCTTCGTGAATTATTTACGCCCCTCCGTGAATTATTTCACCCCTCCGTGAATTATTTCACCCCTCCGTGAATTATTTACCCCCCTCCGTGAATTATTTCACCCCTCCGTGAATTATTTATGCCCCTCCGTGAATTCTTTCACCCCTCCGTGAAATATTTACCCCCCTCCGTGAATTATTTCACCCCTCCGTGAATTATTTATGCCCCTCCGTGAATTATTTCACCCCTCCGTGAATTATTTACCCCCTCCGTGAATTATTTCACCCCTCCGTGAATTATTTATGCCTCTCCGTGAATTATTTCACCCCTCCGTGAATTATTTACGCCCCTCCGTGAATTATTTCACCCCTCCGTGAATTATTTACCCCCCTCCGTGAAATATCTCACCCCTCCGTGAATTATTTCACCCCTTCGTGAATTATTTACGCCCCTCCGTGAATTATTTCACCCCTCCGTGAATTATTTCACCCCTCCGTGAATTATTTACCCCCCTCCGTGAATTATTTCACCCCTCCGTGAATTATTTATGCCTCTCCGTGAATTTTATTCACCCCTCCGTGAATTATTTACGCCCCTCCGTGAATTATTTCACCCCTCCGTGAATTATTTACCCCCCTCCGTGAATTATTTCACCCCTCCGTGAATTATTTATGCCCCTCCGTGAATTATTTCACCCCTCCGTGAATTATTTCACCCCTCCGTGAATTATTTACCCCCCTCCGTGAATTATTTCACCCCTCCCTGAATTATTTCACCCCTTCGTGAATTATTTACGCCCCTCCGTGAATTATTTCACCCCTCCGTGAATTATTTCACCCCTCCGTGAATTATTTACCCCCCTCCGTGAATTATTTCACCCCTCCGTGAATTATTTATGCCTCTCCGTGAATTATTTCACCCCTCCGTGAATTATTTACGCCCCTCCGTGAATTATTTCACCCCTCCGTGAATTATTTACCCCCCTCCGTGAATTATTTCACCCCTCCGTGAATTATTTATGCCCCTCCGTGAATTATTTCACCCCTCCGTGAATTATTTATGCCCCTCCGTGAATTATTTCACCCCTCCGTGAATTATTTACCCCCCTCCGTGAATTATTTCACCCCTCCGTGAATTATTTATGCCCCTCCGTGAATTATTTCATCCCTCCGTGAATTATTTATGCCCCTCCGTGAATTATTTCACCCCTCCGTGAACTATTTACGCCCCTCCGTGAATTCTTTCACCCCTCCGTGAATTATTTATGCCCCTCCGTGAATTATTTCACCCCTCCGTGAATTATTTACGCCCCTCCGTGAATTATTGCACCCCTCCGCGAATTATTTATGCCTCTCCGTGAATTTTTTCATCCCTCCGTGAATTATTTACGCCCCTCCGTGAATTATTTCACCCCTCCGTGAATTATTTACGCCCCTCCGTGAATTATTTACCCCCCTCCGTGAATTATTTACCCTCCTCCGTGAATTATTTCTCCCCTCTGTGAATTATTTATGCCTCTCCGTGAATTATTTCACCCCTCAGTGAATTATTTACGCCCCTCCGTGAATTATTTATGCCTCTCCGTGAATTATTTCACCCCTCCGTGAATTATTTACCCCCCTCCGTGAATTATCGCACCCCTCCGTGAATTATTGATGCCCCTCCGTGAATTATTTCACCCCTCCGTGAATTATTTATGCCCCTCCGTGAATTATTTCACCCCTCCGTGAATTATTTACCCCCTCCGTGAATTATTTCACCCCTCCGTGAATTATTTATGCCCCTCCGTGAATTATTTCACCCCTGCGTGAATTATTTATGCCCCTCCGTGAATTATTTCACCCCTCCGTGAATCATTTACCCCCCTCCGTGAATTATTTCACCCCTCCGTGAATTATTTACCCCCCTCCGTGAATTATTTCACCCCTCCGTGAATTATTTCACCCCTTCGTGAATTATTTACGCCCCTCCGTGAATTATTTCACCCCTCCGTGAATTATTTCACCCCTCCGTGAATTATTTACCCCCCTCCGTGAATTATTTCACCCCTCCGTGAATTATTTCACCCCTTCGTGAATTATTTACGCCCCTCCGTGAATTATTTCACCCCTCCGTGAATTATTTCACCCCTCCGTGAATTATTTACCCCCCTCCGTGAATTATTTCACCCCTCCGTGAATTATTTATGCCCCTCCGTGAATTATTTCACCCCTCCGTGAAATATTTACCCCCCTCCGTGAATTATTTCACCCCTCCGTGAATTATTTATGCCCCTCCGTGAATTATTTCACCCCTCCGTGAATTATTTACCCCCCTCCGTGAATTATTTCACCCCTCCGTGAATTATTTATGCCTCTCCGTGAATTATTTCACCCCTCCGTGAATTATTTACGCCCCTCCGTGAATTATTTCACCCCTCCGTGAATTATTTACCCCCCTCCGTGAATTATTTCACCCCTCCGTGAATTATTTCACCCCTTCGTGAATTATTTACGCCCCTCCGTGAATTATTTCACCCCTCCGTGAATTATTTCACCCCTCCGTGAATTATTTACCCCCCTCCGTGAATTATTTCACCCCTCCGTGAATTATTTATGCCCCTCCGTGAATTCTTTCACCCCTCCGTGAAATATTTACCCCCCTCCGTGAATTATTTCACCCCTCCGTGAATTATTTATGCCCCTCCGTGAATTATTTCACCCCTCCGTGAATTATTTACCCCCTCCGTGAATTATTTCACCCCTCCGTGAATTATTTATGCCTCTCCGTGAATTATTTCACCCCTCCGTGAATTATTTACGCCCCTCCGTGAATTATTTCACCCCTCCGTGAATTATTTACCCCCCTCTGTGAAATATTTCACCCCTCCGTGAATTATTTCACCCCTTCGTGAATTATTTACGCCCCTCCGTGAATTATTTCACCCCTCCGTGAATTATTTCACCCCTCCGTGAATTATTTACCCCCCTCCGTGAATTATTTCACCCCTCCGTGAATTATTTATGCCTCTCCGTGAATTTTATTCACCCCTCCGTGAATTATTTACGCCCCTCCGTGAATTATTTCACCCCTCCGTGAATTATTTACCCCCCTCCGTGAATTATTTCACCCCTCCGTGAATTATTTATGCCCCTCCGTGAATTATTTCATCCCTCCGTGAATTATTTACGCCCCTCCGTGAATTATTTCACCCCTCCGTAAATTATTTACGCCCCTCCGTGAATTATTTACCCCCCTCCGTGAATTATTTACCCTCCTCTGTGAATTATTTCACCCCTCCGTGAATTATTTATGCCTCTCCGTGAATTATTTCACCCCTCAGTGAATTTTTTACGCCCCTCCGTGAATTATTTATGCCTCTCCGTGAATTTTTTCACCCGTCCGTGAATTATTTACCCCCCTCCGTGAATTATTTCACCCCTCCGTGAATTATTTACCCCCCTCCGTGAATTATTTCGGCCCTCCGTGAATTATTTATGCCCCTCCGTGAATTTATTCACCCCTCCGTGAATTATTTACCCCCCTCCGTGAATTATTTCACCCCTCCGTGAATTTTTCATGCCCCTCCGTGAATTATTTCACCCTCCGTGAATTATTTACGCCCCTCCTTGAATTATTTCACCCCTCCGTGAATTATTTACCCCCCTCCGTGAATTATTTCACCCCTCCGTGAATTATTTACCCCCCTCCGTGAATTATTTCACCCCTCCCCGAATTATTTACGCCCCTCCGTGAATTATTTACCCCCCTCCGTGAATTATTTCACCCCTCCGTGAATTATTTACCCCCCTCCGTGAATTATTTCACCCCTCCGTGAATTATTTATGCCCCTCCGTGAATTATTTCACCCCTCCGTGAATTATTTACCCCCCTCCGTGAATTATTTCACCCCTCCGTGAATTATTTATGCCCCTCCGTGAATTATTTCACCCCTCCGTGAATTATTTACCCCCCTCCGTGAATTATTTCACCCCTCCGTGAATTATTTACGCCCCTCCGTGAATTATTTCACCCCTCCGTGAATTATTTACCCCTCTCCGTGAATTATTTCACCCCTCCGTAAATTTTTTACCCCCCTGTGTGAATTATTTCACCGCTCCGTGAATTATTTACGCCCCTCCGTGAATTATTTCACCCCTCCGTGAATTATTTATGCCTCTCCGTGGATTATTTCACCCCTCCGTGAATTAGTTACGCCCCTCCGTGAATCATTTCACCCCTCCGTGAATTATTTATGCCCCTCCGTGAATTATTTGATGCCTCCGTGAAATATTTATGCCCTTCCGTGAATTATTTGAGGCCTCCGTGAAACATTTCACCCCTCTTCGTGCAGACTTTGTTACGACCTTTCTGCCACTAACTTCACCAGTCAGGTGAAGAAGTTGTCTGTGGTCTTGACCATAGCGTCTACGACCCAGATACCTGTACCTCACGTATTCTAGCCTCTGAGCTGGAGGCGTTGCCCCTTGGTCTCTGGCCGCAGCGCCTCAACCAGGGGCATCCCGCATCCCCCAACCCACCTACTGCTTGCCCTTGAGGCAGAGAAGTTGGCCCTTGGTCCCTGGCCACAGCGCCGCGACCACGGTCATTAGCCGTCCCCCCACGCACACACTGCAGGCCACCGAGCCGCAGGAGTTGGCCATTGGTCCTTGGCCGCCGCGCCTCGACCTCGGTCGTCGTCCATACCCCACCACAACCACTGCAGGCCGCCGAGCCGCAGGAGTTCGCCCTTGGTCCTTGGCCGCCGCGCCCCGACCTCGGTCGTCGTCCATACCCCACCACAACCACTGCAGGCCGCCGAGCCGCAGGAGTTCGCCCTTGGTCCTTGGCCGCCGCGCCTCGACCTCGGTCGTCGTCCATACCCCACCACAACCACAACAGGCCGCCGAGCCGCAGGAGTTCGCCCTTGGTCCTTGGCCGCCGCGCCTCGACCTCGGTCGTCGTCCATCCCTCACCCCTCCCCAGCTACTGCTAGCCCTTGAGGCGCAGAAGTTTGCCCTTGGTCCCCGGCCGTTGCGCCTCGACCAGGGTCTACGTTCATACCACGCGGTGGCATCAAGTGGGCCCGCGCAGGAACCCAAAGAGGAAGCAGCCTACCACTTCGAGTATCGGCGTCCGGGACCAGATTGTCCTCCTGAGTTGTGGTCACCAACAAGTGCCCATCGAACTGCACCTTGTGGACCACGCAAGAGGCCACAACCTTTAACCGTGCTGAGGCAGCCTCCTACAAATGGCCCAGCATCCTGAATGGCCCCCATGGGACACCATGGAAGCTGCCCAGATGAAAATGGGATTCCGTCTAGCCCTGGGCCAGGCAGGGTGGCATGCCCCACCAGAACAGGAGGCCATCTATTACAGGAAGTTGGCAATGTACATGGGGACATGTTCCCTTGATGTCGTCCATACCCATGGACTTGCAGCACTGTGCCGCCTGATGTACAGCCAAGAGGGCAGGCCAAAGTGCACGCGGGAGGATGGAGGTGTTGTTGTGGAGTACCAGAAGGTAGCCTCAGGCCTTTGGGACTGGATAAAAAAGTATGAGGAAGACCGTGGGAAAGTGGGGAGTCGACGAGGGGCCATTGGTGGACACCCCATGAGCGTTAGCAAAGTTGCTTGGCTAGAGGCATGGAATGACATTATGTATGCCTTGCCACTTGTGGACTCATGGCCTTTCTGGAGAGGGGAGACCAAGTACCCCACACCCACTGTGGAGAGGATGTATGTGGAGAAAGTACGGAGAGTACCCTTGGGCACAATGCAGTACTTTTGGCCACATGCAGCAAGTGCAGCACGGCCATTCACAAGTGATTTGGTGGCATCTGTGAGCCGCCGGAACTCACTGTTGCCGGCCAACGGGGAGGGATCGAAAGCACAGGGGACCCCAGGATCCGGGGGTGGTCGACAAAGAGTGTCAGCGCCAGCCGGTGGCACAGGTCCCCCCGGCCAGGGGACCCCTGGATCCGGGGGTAGTCGACGGAGCTCCCTGTTGCCCGAAAGCTCAACGTCCACTTGCAGTCCCAGACCTCAACCCAGCATCCCACCCAATCCAGCACCTATGACGGTGCGGTTGACGAGACAGCAACAGCTCGACCAAGCACTGATGACAACGTGCCATGGCATTGCCCGGTGTGTCCGCATTGCGATGCAAGGCTTGGGGGAGCAACGGCGGGAGCCCCTGTCAGAGGAGAGCCTGGTGGCTGCCTATACGGTGGGACGCCACTTTGCAGAGTCCATGCGGATTCCCATGCAAGAGAGTAGCGATGTGATACTGAGGTGCACCCCTTTCAGCCCCGAGGTACCCCGCAACCACTTGGGATACCTTCATGCTGGTGTCCGTGTGGTGAATAATGCATGGACAGATGATGCAGGGGAGGAGGCCATGGAGCTTCTATTGGAAGCCATGGCAGACGTTGGGGTGCAACCCCCCCCCCCCCCAGGACCCCCGACACCTGACCAAGATCCCCCCGGAGGCGATCCAAGCCAGTCCAACGTCCCAGCCTGTGCGCTGCGACTCGGATCCCAAGATGCATCTGTCGGTGTCCCTGATGACAACGGTACGCCCAACGATGCATGTGCTATGCACCTGGAAGGGGGCACAAAGGAGGCCATAGGCACAGCTGGCACCCTTGGTGAAGCACAGCAACCCCCCCCCCCCCCACCCCCCCCTGCCTCCACTCCTATGACTGCTGACCAGGATCCCCGCAGAGGTGATCCAAGTGCGTCCAACGTCCCAGCCTGTGCGCTGCGATGTGGACCCCCAGGTGCACCCGAAGTTGCAGGTGGTGTGCATGCTGACGATGAGAACTAGGGCCGAGAGGTAATGGAGAACATAGGGCCAGGTGCCGCAGAAGAATGCCTCACCCCACACCCCGGTTGCGGTGCTGAGTCACTCTCTGATCAGGGATCCCCTGTGCCCCTAGCACAGCGCCCACCACAGGTTTCATTGAGTGGGCAAGATAGTGAAATGGCATCCCCAGATGTGGATAGCAGTATGGGGACGGCATGCACTGTCGTGGCACCTAGTCAGTCCAGCACGGATGGCTTAGAGCCATGTAACAGCCCCCCCTCAGGCAAGAAAGCAATGCCTAGGGATCCCAACCCCATGCCTGCTGCAAAGCGTGTGCGGCTAGGGGCGGATGGGGCCGCAGCAATTGACTGTGACAATCCTAACCAGAAGGTTGAGGTGGATAAAATCAAGGCTCCTGCCAGTAGGGAGCTGCCTACCATCCGGCAACTGAAGTTACGGTTGGCACGTGATGAGTATGTCGCCGGTACATGTTTTTTTTATGCAACTGCCCGCAGCCTCCATGCGCTCCGCAGTGAGACCCCCTTAACTGGAGTGGACCTCCGAGTCCAGGCAACCAATGTACAGGGAACGGTGTGGGATAGAGGTTAAGGAGAGTGCTCTAAGTGTTTGTAGGGCCCTGGAAGCGAATAATTGGGAAGGGAAGCCCTGGGGGGAAAAGCCCGACCATTTTCGACATCTCGCCCACCACATCGATGGGAAGGTTGTGTTGTTGCGTACAAACACACACAAAATAATGGATTCAAGGTTTGGCCCGGACACTGCTGTGACGTCTGCTGCAGTTTGGAGTCCGGGTATGGGAGAAGCCAAAGTGTACCATACGATCCAGGAGATGGAGGAAGCCTGTGAACAAGCATGCGTGATCGCCGTTGGTGAGGCCGAACGTGATGGGCTGCGGCCGGGAGGACATTACCGGGGCGCCAGCTACGACCGCTCGTTGCAGGTAGCACCTTTGTGTGTCTTGCATGGCATAATGGGGACACTGCTGTACACTAGAGAGACGTTAGGGCAGTTCTCCTTGCGAAGGTTGCAGTTGGGTGTCGGTGGGAGCAAAGGACATACAGCGAAAGGGGATTGTCGCCGGTCGCGGCTTGTGCAAGGGACACAGGAGCATGGTCCCCTTGTGATGATGGTGAACCGCATTGCAAGGAAGTTGGTACCAAAGTGGTTCACATGGACTACAATACAGCTGTCATTGAATGAGACGACAGCTCCCCATCGACATCGTTTTGATAGTACCCCGTGGTCAGTAGTGTTCTCCACGGGGCGGCACGTGGGTGGTGAGATCTGGGTGGAAGAGGGAGGCGTTGGCAGTGGTCCACATCGCAGACCAGGGAGAAGGCAGTGCCCAGATGGCATTAGACGTCCGGGGCATAGATACCGTGTCCATAGGCAACCTGTAGTGGTCCGCACTGGGGCATGGCATGCTACTTGCCCATGGAAGGGGGATAGGCGATTGGTGGTGCTTTACGGCCGTGGAGAGTGGCAGAGTTTGCCTGCTTCGCACCGCAAGTTCTTGCAGCAACATGCCTTCCGCCTGCCTGCAGGTTAGTGGCGGTCCGCAAGGTGGAGCACGGCAACGGCCATGTGGCATGGCGAACCCCCCAAGGCACAATTGGTGTTGGCTTGGTACAACGTTGCAATGCCTCCTGCTAGCCTCTGGGGGACACGAGGCCTTCCATGATGAGTGCCCAGATGATGTGGCGGTGTGGGCTACATGTTGGGGTGACATTGTGGCAGGTATGACAGGTGCTGTGTACCGTCCACATGCCGTTGCGCGCCTGCTGGCGGATGAGGGACAGCCAACTGTTACTCTGTGCCAGTGTAGTGGTCGGTGTCAATGTGTCAGGAGGGCTCCCAAGTTTGAGTGGATGCAGCAGTCCGAGATGGCTGATTGTTGGAAGCACATGGTACCGAAACTGGTTCGTGCTGGTGTTCGTTCTCTGTCGGACTGCTTGTCTCATGAGCAATGGTGGCAGCGGTGCCTAGTGTGTGACGTGAAAGTCCACCAGGCTGGAGGTGAGTTGGGAATGGCTGCCCAAGTCTTGCATGTTACTAACCAGGGCCAGAGCGTGCGGGTGCGAATGAGGGAGGGAATGAGGGGCCGTTCGTTGGGCCGCCCTTCAAACGCCCCCCCATGTGGCTGTGGGGGGGATCTCCAGGAGGCCATTGTACTATCGTCACTAGTGTTCAACAAGTGGGCTCCACTCCATGTCCACAATCAACAGCTTCATAGCTTGACGGTGGATCATGAGTTTGTGGATATCAATGGGTACCATTGGTCCCTTCGGGCCATGGTGCTACATGTTGGACCAACTAGGGAGCAAGGGCAATTTATTGCTCACATTTTAGTTCGCGATGTGTGGTGGTTGTGTGATGATGCGTCCGTGAGCAGGGGACGGCCCCCAGCCACTTCACGAAAGGTGACATTCCTATTGTATGAGCGTACTCCCACGGAGATGGTGGGTCTGTCACAGGGCGGTTCACAAAGCAATCGTGGTGTACGTGATGGCCCCCCTCAGTCTGTAGCAACAACTGTCGACAGGCATGCCCGGAGCATGCCAAGTAACACACCGTTGCGAGCCATGGCGCTGGCAACAGGTGACCCAGACACCTCCCCCTCACAGTTTGCAACACCAACAGTCAACAGGCATGCCCCGAGCGTGCCAAGTAACACCCAGTTGCCAGCCATGGCGCTGCCAACGGGTGACCCCGGATATGCCACACATGTGGGGGATGTGCAGCCCACCCTCGAGTCCATTGAAGCTGTGGCAAAGCTTGTACAAAAGCAAAGGGTACGGGTGAAACAGCATATGCAGGTCCGTGTGCAAGCCCACCAGGCTCATCTCCGGGCACGTCATGAAAAGGAGTGGGATGAGAGGCATGCAGGTCAGGGCATGTCACACCGGTCTGTTGGTGAGTCCATAGAACAGGATAGAGCCCGATCTGCTGCATTGGCAGCAACGGGGAGCAATGCTTTTTCTGTGATGATGGGGGCAGCCCCCAGGCAACAAAGAGCAGGGCCAAAGACACTGCAAGCGTTTGTGGATGAGCATTGGCAGTTGCAGTTCACTGTTCAAGGGGGTGTAATGTGCATATGTTGTTCATGGGCTGCTGAAACGGATTGTCCTGGGGTGAAGCGGCCACCGAAGGCTGCTGCAGGCTTGGTGAATGGGACATATGGCATGGGCATGCGTATGATGATTGCTACACCAAAGGGATGGCGTAAAGATGTCTTGGAGGGTCACCTTGGTGTGTCACGTGGCACGACCAGCAGCCGCAAGAAAATTGATAATCCTGGCCGCCACCACTTGGCCGCTGAGGAGAGTTTCCGGGTGCATTGTGCAGAACGTTTTCGGGCACTGTGCCCCAGTGCATCTGCATGTGCATGTGCAGTCAATGTGGCAGAGAGGAGCACTGTGTTCATTAGGGGTGAGGGCATGGACCTCGGTGTACCTATGAGCGATGCGGTGGCAGCCATTTTGTCGCGCTTGGTGGAGGTGTACATTGGCCTCCGCACTTGCACATCCATCCGTGCAATCAGTGAACACATTCTTCTGCATTGTGCGTTGACCTCCGAACCGGGCCATCATGCCTCTCGGCGATGGATAGTTGAGAGGGCCATGGTCGCAATGCATGGCGCCATGCAAGATGGTGTGTCAGAGACCTTGCAAAGGGCATTGTTCATTGCCTTGTTGTTGGATGGATGTGACCGGCAACCGCATCGCATCAATGAGTATGCCATCCTGCTCCTCTTTCCAGGCACTGGGCCGGGGGGAATGTGTGAGGTGTTCCTTGGTGTGGTGGATGTGGCTTCAGGGGAGGCACAAGAGGTGACGGCACAGGTGGAGGCAGTGCTGCTGTCCTGGATGCCTGACCGTGCCTGGTGGGCTCAGAAGGTTGTGGCTTTTGCGGTGGATGGTGCCTCTAACCTTGGTGTGCGTGGTGCCACTGCAAGGCAAGCTGTTGATGTGTCGGCAATGGAGCATAATGTGTTTGCCATGCTTGTGAAGTGGCTGTCCTTGCTAACCCCCTTGGGTGAGCCATGCCATGTGGTCCAGCGCAAGCTAGGCCTTGCCTTGGAGGCTGCCGGCCAAGTGCATGCTGACTACCTGGCAGCTCTGGGTCGCCAACGTGCATTGTACAACGGTGCGCGCCAGTGGAAGGACCTCGAGAGGTGTGTCCAAGAGAACACCAGACCAGATACACGCAGCGTTTGATCCCTGCCAGTCACCGTATACGGGGATCCGAGGCAAATGCCCGTCGCAACAAGGTGTTCTTGGCCAATGTGCCATGGGTGGCGAGGCATTTGGATTCCAAAACGCACTTCACCACCAAGGAGGAGGATGTGTGGGAGGATTGCCATGATGCAGGTTTGCTGTCATGGGCAGTGGTATATGGGGACATACTACATGGTACGCGCAGCTTCAACAACGTTGCACAGTTGCATGCACCAACAGGTGCCCACTTGACCAAGGCAACCGAAATGTTACAGGCACGGGTGGAAAAGGTGGCGAGGGAGGAGGGGCCAGGGTGGACTCAATTCAAAGAGCAAACTGTGACAGGTGCATGGCATGGCGTTGAATTGGTCCGGTTTGATGCCGTTGGCCAGAGGTGCACAACCAGCCCCCCTTTTCCAGCCACAGAGGCACGGGCAGTCACAGACACACTGCTTGCTGGCATCAGGGAGGGACAGGGGACCATTGACCCCCGGGGTGTTCTTGAGTGTGCTCTGTTGCTTGACCACGGCCGTTGGCTCGCTCTACCAGCGGCTGATCGAGCCACATTTGGAGTGGATCTGTTGAAGCAGTTCATGGGCACACACCATGCTGAAGTGGCAGCTGCGCATGTTAATGCTGCTCGTGCATTGGAAGAGTGGGAATCCTTCAAGGAGCATGTCGTTCGGACCTTCGCCAAGACCCCCATGTCCCGGATGTGGGAGGCCTTGACGCCGGAGCGGGAGCATGTCCAATGGGTGAATGTTTGGCGTGTTTTGGCATTGCTGCGCACATATTGCCCTGCTGAGGCTGCTGTTGAGCGTGCCATTTCGTTGCGTGGGAGGTTCACCAACAGTATGCATGATATGGAGGACACACATGTCCTTAGCATGTGCATGGCTTTGCATTGTAATCTGCCACCTTTGCGGCAGTGGGCGAAGGGGCAGGGTGTCGAGGTAGCCAGCAAGCTGGCAGCCAATGCACGCTTCGATGTGCGTCCCCGGCATAGGGTTTCGCATCGCATTGATCCACGTACATCAGTGGAAGCGGCCATGTTGCAGTGCCTGGAAGGGGAGGCTGCAGTGGCAGACGATGGTGACATTTTGCCATCTTTTGGGGGGTCGGAGGTGCCACTGGCTTGTCAAGGCGCAACACGCAGACGCGCTGACCGACAAGCCCCGTCTGAGCACACTGAGCACACTCTGGTCGAACCAGATGGTAGTCCTGCTCAGCATGGTGGCAACCATGACTTCTTCACTTTCCGAAGGGGCATGGACTGTGCAATGTGCAGGCAATCTGTGCGCATCTGGTGCAACACATGTCTGGTTTGCCATACATGCTTCGTCAAGGATCCAAGACCGTGTGGTGAGGCAGTGGTGCAGGTTGTGGATGATGCAGCTGAGGCTGCTGAAAATAACAGTGAAGAGGAGGCAGTGGCACCACGGAAGTCCGACCCAAAGCGTGCCTTGGCCCGTGCACAGGCCAAGTTGGTATGTGCTGCAAAATCAGGCACATGGCGTGACTGGACACGCGCTCGCATTTGTGATTGCTTGGCAAGCATGGGTGTGAAGGTGCCAAATAGCAAGACCCGGGGAGAATCCCGAGAACTTGCTATGCAAGAGGTGTTGCCTTTGCTAGCCCAGATGGACTGTGACTGGGTCCCCCCAACGGATCGTGTTACCCGTTCTGCTGCACCTCCCAGCAGCTCACAACCATGTTCCCAAGTGCCGGTGGATGACATGGACGGACTCATTGATGAATGACAGTGTTGGGGTTGCAGTGGTATTGTGCTTTTGCATGCCTGCTGTGCCAATCCCCATGTTCTCCTTCTCTGCAGGTCCATTGATACATTAGCAAGCATCAGTATGTAACGTTTTCCCAGTTCCCTTGGTTTTCCCTTTTCCCACATTTTCCCCAACGCCCCATTTTCCAAGAGGTATGGGTGTTTTTTTTTGGGGGGGGGGGGTACTTGTGCCACATTGTTCCCAGAATTGCCTTTTCCGCATTTTCAAACCCCGTTTTCCCCCCAACCCAACCCATCATTTTCTTGAACTGAATGGTTGTGTGTTTTTGGGGGGGGGGGTTTGTATCAGACTTTTCCTAGTGTTCTCTTCTCCACATTTTCCATTCCAACCTATTTTCCCTGACGCACCATTTTCCCGAGGTGAAGTTCCTTTGTGTCTAGGGGGGGTGGGGTATTGCACTTTTATCCCCATTTTCCTGTGAAGTTGCTATGTGTCTTGGGGGGGGGGGTCTACACTGTTAGAACCATTTTCCTGAACTCAAGTTCCTGTGTGTGGGGGGGGGGGGGCTGCACTTTTGCACTTTTATCAGACTTTTGCTTGGATGTGCTCTAATGTGGGTCCGCAACACGACATGCCAAATCAGACTTCAGACTTCAGACTTTATACCCATAGCTGCTGCCCAGTGTGTGACATGAAAGTCCACCAAGCTGGAGGTGAGTTGGGAATGGCTGCCCAAGTGTTGCATGTTACTAACCAGGGCCAAAGCGTGCGGGTGCGAATGAGGGAGGGAATGAGGGGCCGTTCGTTGGGCCGCCCTTCAAACGCCCCCCCATGTGGCTGTGGGGGGGATCTCCAGGAGGCCATTGTACTATCGTCACTAGTGTTCAACAAGTGGGCTCCACTCTATGTCCACAATCAACAGCTTCATAGCTTGACGGTGGATCATGAGTTTGTGGATGTCAACGGGTACCATTGGTCCCTGCGGGCCATGGTCCTACATGTTGGACCAACTAGGGAGCAAGGGCAATTTATTGCTCACATTTTAGTTCGCGATGTGTGGTGGTTGTGTGATGATGCGTCCGTGAGCAGGGGACGGCCCCCAGCCACTTCACGAAAGGTGACATTCCTATTGTATGAATGTACTCCCACGGAGATGGTGGGTTTGTCACAAGGCGGTTCACAAAGGACTGCTTGCAATCGTGGTGTACGTGATGCCCCCTCTCAGTCTGCAGCAACACCTGTCGACAGGCATGTCCGGAGCATGCCAAGTAACACCCCGTTGCCAGCCATGGCGCTGGCAACAGGTGACCCAGAGTCTACCAACCACATTGGGGACGCACAACCCTCCTCCTCACAGTTTGCAGCACCAACTGTCAACAGGCATGCCCCGAGCGTGCCAAGTAACACCCGGTTGCCAGCCATGGCGCTGCCAACGGGTGACCCCGGATATACCACACATGTGGGGGATGTGCAGCCCACCACCGAGTTTATTGAAGCTGTGGCAAACCTTGTACAAAAGCAAAGGGTACGGGTGAAACAGCATCTGCAGGTCCGTGTGCAAGCCCACCAGGTTCATCTCCGGGCACGCCATGAGAAGGAGTGGGATGAGAGGCATGCAGGTCAGGGCATGTCGCACCGGTCTGTTGCCGAGTCCATAGAACAGGATAGAGCCCGATCTGCTGCATTGGCAGCAACGGGGAGCAATGCTTTTTCTGTGATGATGGGGGCAGCCCCCAAGCAACAAACAGCAGGGCCAAAGACACTGCAAGCGTTTGTGGATGGCCATTGGCAGTTGCAGTTCACTGTTCAAGGGGGTGTAATGTGCATATGTTGTGCATGGGCTGCTGAAACGGATTGTCCTGGGGTGAAGCGGCCACCGAAGGCTGCTACACCCTTGGTGAATAGAACATATGGCATGGGCATGCGTATGATGATCGCTACACCAAAGGGATGGCGTAAAGATGTCCTGGAGGGTCACCTTGGTGTGTCACGTGGCACGACCAGCAACCGCAAGAAAATTGATAATCCTGGCCGCCACCACTTGGCCGCCGAGGAGAGTTTCCGGGTGCATTGTGCAGAATGTTTTCGGGCACTGTGCCCCAGTGCATCTGCGTGTGCGGTCAATGTGGCAGAGAGGAGCACTGTGTTCATTAGGGGTGAGGGCATGGACCCCGGTGTACCTATGAGCGATGCGGTGGCGGCTATTTTGTCACGCTTGGTGGAGGTATACATTGGCCTCCGCATGTGCACATCCATCCGTGCAATCATTGAACACATTCTTCTGCATTGTGCGTTGACCTCCGAACCGGGCCATCATGCCTCTCGGCGATGGATAGTTGAGAAGGCCATGGTCGCAATGCATGGCGCCATGCAAGATGGTGTGTCAGAGACCTTGCAAAGGGCATTGTTCATTGCCTTGTTGTTGGATGCATGTGACCGGCAACGGCATCGCATCAATGAGTATGCCATCCTGCTCCTCTTTCCAGGCACTGGGCCGGGGGGAATGTGTGAGGTGTTCCTTGGTGTGGTGGATGTGGCTTCAGGGGAGGCACAAGAGGTGACGGCACAGGTGGAGGCAGTGCTGCTGTCCTGGATGCCTGACCGTGCCTGGTGGGCTCAGAAGGTTGTGGCTTTTGCGGTGGATGGTGCCTCTAACCTTGGTGTGCGTGGTGCCACTGCAAGGCAAGCTGTTGATGTGTCGGCAATGGAGCACAATGTGTTTGCCATGCTTGTGAAGTGGCTGTCCTTGCTAACCCCCTTGGGTGAGCCATGCCATGTGGTCCAGCGCAAGCTAGGCCTTGCCTTGGAGGCTGCCGGCCAAGTGCATGGTGACTACCTAGCAGCTGTGGGTCGCCAACGTGCATTGTACAACGGTGCGCGCCAGTGGAAGGACCTCGAGAGGTGTGTCCAAGAGAACACCAGACCAGATACACGCAGCGTTTGATCCCTGCCAGTCACCGTATACGGGGATCCGAGGCAAATGCCCGTCGCAACAAGGTGTTCTTGGCCAATGTGTGGGTGGCGAGGCATTTGGATTCCAAACCGCACCTCACCACCAAGGAGGAGGATGTGTGGGAGGATTGCCATGATGCAGGTTTGCTGTCATGGGCAGTGGTATATGGAGATATACTACATGGTACACGCAGCTTCAACAATGTTGCACAGTTGCATGCACCAACAGGTGCCCACTTGACCAAGGCAACCGAAATGTTACAGGCACGGGTGGAAAAGGTGGCGAGGGAGGAGGGGCCAGGGTGGACTCAATTCAAAGAGCAAACCGTGACAGGTGCATGGCATGGCGTTGAATTGGTCCGGTTTGATACCGATGGCCAGAGGTGCACAACCAGGCCCCCTTTTCCAGCCACAGAGGCACGTGCAGTCACAGACACACTGCTTGCTGGCATCAGGGAGGGACAGGGGACCATTGACCCCCGGGGTGTTCTTGAGTGTGCTCTGTTGCTTGACCACGGCCGTTGGCTCGCTCTACCAGCGGCTGATCGAGCCACATTTGGAGTGGATCTGCTGAAGCAGTTCATGGGCACACACCACGCTGAACTGGCAGCAGCGCATGTTAATGCTGCTCGTGCATTGGAAGAGTGGGAATCCTTCAAGGAGCATGTCGTTTGGACCTTGGCCAAGACCCCCATGTCCCAGATGTGGGAGGCCTTGACGCCGGAGCGGGAGCATCTCCAATGGGTGAATGTTTGGCGTGTTTTGGCATTGCTGCGCACATATTGCCCTGCTGAGGCTGCTGTTGAGCGTGCCATTTCGTTGCGTGGGAGGTTCACCAAAGTATGCATGATATGGAGGACACACATGTCCTTAGCATGTGCATGGCTCTGCATTGTAATCTGCCACCTTTGCGGCAGTGGGCGAAGGGGCAGGGTGTCGAGGTAGCCAGCAAGCTGGCAGCCAATGCACGCTTCGATGTGCGTCCCCGGCATAGGGTTTCGCACCGCATTGATCCACGTACATCAGTGGAAGCGGCCATGTTGCAGTGCCTGGCGGGGGAGGCTGCAGTGGCAGACGATGGTGACATTTTGCCATCTTTTGGGGGGTCGGAGGTGCCACTGGCTTGTCAAGGCGCAACACGCAGACGCGCTGACCGACAAGCCCCGTCTGAGCACACCGAGGGCACTCTGGTCGAACCAGATGGTAGTCCTGCTCAGCATGGTGGCAACCATGACTTCTTCACTTTCCGAAGGGGCATGGACTGTGCAGTGTGCAGGCAATCTGTGCGCATCTGGTGCAACACATGTCTGGTTTGCCACACGTGCTTTGTTAAGGATCCAAGACCGTGTGGTGAGGCAGTGGTGCAGGTTGTGGATGATGCAGCTGAGGCTGCTGAAAATAACAGTGAAGAGGAGGCAGTGGCACCACGGAAGTCCGACCCAAAGCGTGCCTTGGCCCGTGCACAGGCCAAGTTGGTATGTGCCGCAAAATCAGGCACATTGCGTGACTCGACACGCGCTCGCATCTGTGATTGCTTGGCAAGCATGGGTGTGAAGGTGCCAAATAGCAAGACCCGGGGAGAATCCCGAGACATTGCTATGCAACAGGTATTGCCTTTGCTAGCCCAAATGGACTCTGATTGGGTCCCCCCAACGGATCGTGTTACCCGTTCTGCTGCACCTCCCAGCAGCTCACAACCATGTTCCCAAGTGCCGGTGGATGACATGGTGGAGGACTCATTGATGAATGACAGTGTTGGGGTTGCAGTGGTATTGTGCTTTTGCATGCCCGCTGTGCCAATCCCCATGTTCCCCTTCTCTGCAGGTCCATTCATACAATAGCAACCATCAGTACGGTTTTCCCATTTCCCTTGGTTTTCCCTTTTCCCACATTTTCCCCAACGCCCCATTTTTCAAGAGGTATGTGTTTTTTTTTGGGCGGGCGGGGGGGGGGGGGGTACTTGTGCCACATTGTTCCCAGAATTGCCTTTTCCGCATTTTCAAACCCCCTTTTTTCCCCAACTCAACCCATCATTTTCTTGAACTGCATGGTTGTGTGTTTTTTGGGGGGGGGGGGGGGCTTGTATCAGACTTTTCCTAGTGTTCCCTTGTCCACATTTTCCATTCCAACCTATTTTCCCTAACGCACCATTCTTCCGAGGTGAAGTGCATGTGTGTCTGTGGGGGGTGGGGTATTGCACTTTTATCCCCATTTTCCTATGAAGTTGCTATGTGTCTTGGGGGGGGGGTGCACTGTTATAACCATTTTCTTGAACTCAAGTTCCTGTGTGTGTGGGGGGGGGGGGGGGGCGCACTTCTATCAGACTTTTACTTGGATGTGCTCTAATGTGGGTCCGCAACACGACATGCCAAATCAGACTTCAGACTTCAGACTTTATACCCATAGCTGCTGAGCCTCAGTAGTGACCGACATGTGAAGAAATTACACAGCCTCCGATCAACGTGCGCGTTAGTGAAAACACCAGAGTGCTGGATTTACCGCCTGTGGTGCCTAAAGGACGGCCGGTCGTATATCGGCCAAACTGGCGTCAGGGGTGGTTTTCGGCGCACGGCCGACCGAGGGCGGAACCACGTCCGCCTTGGAGCGGACTACTTCCGCGGTTGGGTCCCTGCGAACGCCCACATTTTCCTCCCGGCCAAAGTTTACTGGTGGATATGTATGAAAGGACCAGAAAACTTTATCATCACACCACTGGAGTTCGTCGCTCCCTCGTGGGCTACTGTCAGGGAGGCCTGGTGGATGAAAAAGTGGGGTCTCGGTTCCCTTTCGAATAAAGATATATCAAACATGCGTGGTGGAAAATGGGATTTTCTAGTGCAGCGAAAGGTCCGGTCTAAAGAAACAACACAAGCAGGAGGCTCACTCCTACGGATTGCCCGAGATATTGCCTCCTCCCCAGGGTTTTGCTTAGTGTCCGTCCTACCCCACGGGGCGGGGGGGGGGGGGGGGCTTGGGTGGGTCTGGCAGAATTTCAGGGTGGGTGGGTGTCCAACCCCCCCCCCCCCCGGTGGGGTGGGACTTTGTGGGGACCCTTGGGTCTATCGAGCCAGTGCCACTTCTTTCTTTCTTCTGTTGCAGGTTCCATGTAACATGTTTATTTATGGTGTGTTTACATGGCATTGCATATCACGTGTGCATGCCCCACGCCCATAAAGGGGCTAGGATGCATTGTCATTTGTGTCAAATGCGAAGGGGGCAATGCTAAAACCCCACAGTTGCTGTGTGTGCCCCACGCCCATTGCATGTCTCATTTGGGTACGTGGGTGGGTGGGTGGGTGTCCCCACCCCCCCCCTCTCCAGGGGGGGGGGGGGTGGGACATTTGTCCTTCTGGGTATGCCAAAATTCTGGGTGGGTGGGTCCCTGAATTACCCCCCCCCCCCCTAGGGTGGGTAAGCAAAACCCTGCTCCTCCCCCAGCCAATCCCCCCACATCGTTTTTCACCACCCCTGCTTTTGTCCCTTATTACTACCACTGCGCGCTACCTCACGGGACATGACCACCGGTCACTTTTTGACCGTGTCTCGGCCTACTTTGGCCGTTTTTTCAAGGTCCACCTGCCATACCGCGTGACACTGCGCCTGCCACTCCTCACGAGGCCCGTGAAGTTAGCTCTTAGATTTAGAACTGAGTCCACCTTCCAGTCGTTGAATCTATGGCCCCCTCCCCTCCAATGGTACCTGGCTGACCGTGTCACTCTTGTTAATTGTAAGCTACGCTCTGTGAGTGACCGACTGGTCACCCGAAATCTGGACTCGTACCCCACGGCGGCCCCCGACCTTCTTAGGCCACGCAAACTGCCCACCCCCGTGGCCCACTTTTGCCCGGTTCTATACCCAAAAAGAGCAGTGTAAAAAACTCCCCTTTTTGGAACGCGTATTTTCGCGGCCGATGAAGTTAGGGGTTCAAAACACCCTTTCTACACTACTACTTCATGATGATTGAAAATGCTGATCTCAAAAGTATGTTTCCCATGATTGCAGCTGGGGCCAGCACCTTCCTTGACGAAAAGTACTTGTGGGATGTCCCGCAATTACATTTGTTGGTGATATTCAATCGTGCACATGTTGGTTACTATAGTCACCGCGTATTGGACATGTCTTGTTACTTTGTATCTTTGGTATCAAGTTTATCATTGAAGCAGCTGGGGCCAGCACCTTTGCAAGCAATTTCACCTTTCCTTGGTTCTCTTTGGCAGAAAGGTGCGGGTGCCAGCACCTGCTGACTCAAATGGTCTTCTCGAATCCCTTTTTGGCTCTAAGTAGCTGGTGCCAGCACCTTTCAACGCAATCGAGTCTCTGAGATGATGTTCCGGACTATGAGTGCTGGCACCAGCACCAACTCCAGTGAGCAACCTGGTTAGTACCATTCCCATATCCATTCCACCGATGTTTATCTTCATAAGGCAGGGGGGGGGGAAAAATGCGATTCGCATTTTTTCGCATTTTCCGCATTTTTTTTCGCATTTTCTGGGCAGGTCCCTTAGTGTAATGTTCAAGAGGATACATTCAAGTGGCATTGTGTAGTTCAACTAAAGGGTAGTTTTGTAGTCAAGTCAGTGTTTGCATACCTTCCCAACACCGCCACTTTTGTTTGTTACATGGCTCCTTTTCCCTTAGACATGTCACATGCTATGCCCTCCCATTGCCCTCCTTCTGAGCCCACATCTGATGATGGAAATAGCCCACCCCGCCGCAAAGTACGTGGTAAGGGGAGAGGTGGTGCCGGCGCAAAGTATTGCACCATGGGCCCTGGGAAGCGGAAGGAACAATTCCCTGGCCATCCCCTGAGTCTCCGCACCAATGATCTTGGTATTGAAGTACTATGGTGCGATGCGTGTGGATGCCCCGTGAGCCACACAACGAAGAGCACAGTCCAATGTCATTTGGACTCCAAAAAGCACCAGGTGGCCGTTGAGACTATGCAGAAGAGGGAGAAGGCACGGGTCGAGCGCCGCCTAGAGGCAGAGGCAGATGCTCTACCTCATAAAGCCGCAATGAGGCAGCCCAGCCTACAATCCGTTGTGGCGTCATGCAACGACAAGAACAAGGCCGCTGATGATACGGTCTTTGCCTTCGCCGGTGCCGGCATCCCGTTGGACAAGCTGGATCACCCCCTTGTGCGTGCTTGGTTGCAGAAGTACACCACCATTGCCGGTTGCTTGCCGCAAGGCAGCTCTGACTTCCCCAAAGTCAACGGCCAGCGTGTGCTTGACGGGCACCGAGGAGCAATTCACAAGAAGACTGCCGACCGCAACACCACACTACTTTTTGATGAGTGGACAGATGAACGCGGGGTGCCCGTTCTTGCAATTATTGCCCATGATTGAGGAGGCGTTGAAGAAGTTGCCCAGGTCCGCAGATAGTATCCGCCGGAAATTGTTTGGTGTGATGGAGGAGATGCTCAATGCGTTGAAGAATCGCTTCGAGAAGGAGGCTGAACAACTTGAGTTCTTCCAGCAGCTGCGTGTGCTCAACCCACGCAACCTCAGTGACATGGATACAAACTTGTCCTCCTACAAGTCGCTGAAGCTGGATGAAGTTCCTGGCGTCCAAGAGGAGTGGAATTTGTACCGCAGAACGGAGTTCCGGAACATCAACAACGGTGATGAACTTCTTGCATGGTGGGAGAGTCGGCCAGACTCCCTTTTCAAGGAGGCGGTGTTGTTCTTGATCACCATCCCTACCAGCAGTGGGGCAGTGGAGAGGTTCTTCTCGCAAGCTGGCAACGTCTCCAAGAAGCAAAACAAGTTGTTGAATCAGATGAGGCGATTGGCTTTTATGGCGCGCTTCAACTTGGATGTCGAAGGGCGCCTTGTATAGTGTAGCTTCCGACAGCCGCCAACGTATACCTACGGGCGGTTAAGCTATCCAACTAGGGGCGAATAGTCGGGGGCAACGAACCGCGAAACGCATCGATACGCCAAGCTCACTGGACTGGGCACCCTGTGGGCTTGGGAAGGCTTCCGACAGCCGCCAACGTATTTGTACGGGCGGTTAAGCTATCCAACTAGGGGCGAATAGTCGGGGGCAACGAACCGCGAAACGCATCGATACGCCAAGCTCACTGGACTGGGCACCCTGTGGGCTTGGGAAGGCTTCCGGCAGCCGCCATTGTATTCTTACGGGCGGTTAAGCTATCCATTGAGGGGCGAATAGCCGGTTGCTTCAATGGGGTATGGGGTGGAGGCAGTATTGGGGCTCTGCTGCTTCTTGCCGAGGGTGTAACGCCCCTCCTCCTAAACCACAGTAGAAGGGTGAGACTTCCCTACCACGCTTTGCATGTTGAGCCGGGGCCGTAGTCTTCACATTGATGGAGCGATGGTGTCAACAGATCAACATGCGTCTTGATAAACATAGGGGTTTTGGGAGTCCTATAGCATTTTAGCAAAACCGCATTTTATGCCGCATTTGTTCTCGCATTTTCCGCATTTTTTCCGCATTTTTCCGCATTTTTTTCCAATCCCGGCGACCGCATTTTTCCCCCCCCCCTGCATAAGGTACGTGCATCTCATTGAAGGATAGGGAGTGTGCTGTGTTTTGCCACCATGTGCATCGTGTATTTCACTTGCATCACCAGACTTTTGTAATGAAATTTTCCTACTCCGTTGTTCGGCATCTACTACGTACTGGACATTATTCAAATGGGTCTTCTTTATTACGTGATGCCCATGCTGGCGAGCCGGGGGTTCTGATGTTAGTGCACCTATTGGCACAGGTCCGTTGCAACCGTCGTACTCGTAAGACTGTACCTCAAATTGTTGTTGCAAGTAAGCAAAATAGGAAGCCTCGTTGGCTGTCCGTTTTCACGAAACAGTTATATATGCTATGGTCTGTCCTGCACAAGGCTGCACGTCCAACTAGTAAGGTATCACGGAAAGACACACTTACAGGTCAACCTTTGACGCAGGGTGTTCGCCGTGTTTTAGCAAACTGTGGTGTTGTTACCAATCACCCTATACCACTAACTGCCAAGGCTACCTCGGCTGCACAACAACTGTGGTCGTCCATGTCAAACCACCAAATGGCTATGTGGTTTGATAACTGGTGGTGGAAGAGGTCTACTACTGACCCAGAGCATCCCAATCCCAGCATGAACCTGACAGTGTTTGCAATGTTGCACACTACAGACCTATGTCCCTTCCCTGGGCATCCGTCTTTGGTAACCGTGTTGGGACAGCTGGACTCAGCTGTGCATTCCACTGCTACTGCACTTCGCTCCTTGAACGATGTTACACGGGTTTCGCTTGATGCGGAGCCTGAGTTTATTCGTGTTCCCCTCGATATTAAACGGGACAACGTTAGGTCACTACAATTCCGGCCACTATTGTTGACCGATTTGACTACCGGTGGGATCCTTGATTTGCTACACATTCTACAAGAGATCCAGGACCCGGCGCCCCATGCCCCTAATAATTGATATGAAAAAACATTTTTATTTACTGCGTTTTTTTGTACGGGGAGTCATATGTGCAGTACAATTTCCATGAGCATCTGTCCATGTTGCCTTGTATGTACGGTGTGTGGCACCCTTACAAACACACTGCTCTTGAGGTATACAAGGCCTTCTTTCCTATCTTTGCTGCGAATATTGACTGGACTGGGGTGGCAAATCAGATGCTCCATGGGGTACCCATTGATTGCAGGGGAAAATTCCGCAAGCTTGAGGACGTAGAACAGGGGGACGAGGATGAGGAAGTAGAGGAAGTGGCCGAGCATGTAGCAGAGCCGTTGGCCCAAAAGCCGAAGCCCAAAAAAACCAGTGCCAAGCGGAAGCACGATGAGGAGAGCAGTAGTTCGAAACGTGCAACTCCAGGGAAGGCTACGAGCAATGGGGCACAACAGTCTGCGACTGGCGGGGATAAGTCCAACAGTGAAGGCGCCGCTGGTGATCCTGCTGACACTGTGAAACCCAAACGACTTGGATTTACCAATTGGACTGCCCGGATCAACAGGGCTGCTGCAGCAAAGAAGTAATCATGTTTCTTGATCCCATAAAGACTGGTCCAGTGCTGTGCACTACAGCGCTGTCAGTGTTCGTCTTGTACAGTCATGCACTTGTCCGTTGGTTTTGTTGTTACACAGCACTCACAATACCTCTGCTAGGTTTGCACCTACTATTTCTTTGTTTCCCTCAGGAAGTGCTGGCACCAGCTACTCTTTGCCCAATTGCTTGTCTTCATTACCATTTTTCCAGGTGTTGGTGCTGGCCCCAGCTGCTCAGCTGGATTTTCATGTAAACAGCCCTGTCTTTCAGGTACAACAATTTACAGGTGAATTTTGCATATACTTCGCAGCGGTGACTCCTAAGTATGGTTGTGTATGTGCATGTGATTGTACTACTGTATTACAAAGCATACGATTCCAAGTTCCCAATGTGGAAATAGAGACACTGTGCCAGCGTGCTTGTTCGTGTCCACAGTTGAGGGGGGGTCCAGAACAGCGTGATTTTACAGCTTCTTGTTTACATGGTGCAATAAGCCCTACATGTGCTTTTCCTCCCATATCACACCTTCAATCCAGGAAATGGGAACCGGGTTCAACAGATGAAAATGAAAGAAACGTGTTTGAGACCCCCCAAAAAGGCCCTGTTTTTGTGCCTACAATAAGACACCATCAAAATGAGCCCACAGACCCCCCCATCTGGTGCTGGCACCAGCACCAGACGCAGATGCTGGTCTGCCACCTATGCTTCCGTGAAGGTGGGCAGTTTGCGTGGCCTAAGACCTTGCCCCCGCCGCTGTTTGCCCGTGCCACGCCTGGGCTTCCCACCCGGATGTTTGCTTCCTAAAAGGTTATGCCTTCTTTCGTGATCCATCCATCCTCCCACAGCTTTTTCCTGGTGTAGACGGCAATGTTTTCTCTCAAAAGTTTAAGAACTCCACGGTCCCCTCCTGGTCCCGTTTCGAGTCGGACCTGACCTGTAGCCTCCAATCCTTCTGTCAAGCGCTGCCGGACCACCGCAAGGAATGCTCAACTTCCCTCCGCTCCAAACTCCTGGACCTCTGTAAAGAGTCTTATGGCACACGCCGTGCTGTATACCCCAAATGCGTGTACGGCCCCCATGTCTCTACCCAACGCCGTAAGCTACCCCCCACACTTGTCATTTCTGTGTTTCATAAAGGCACTTCGGTACCCAATTTTTCGTGTGTCATGCTCTGGTAGACAATTTTTCGAGACACCCTCCTACACACCCCCAAATTCAACGAAGTAGCCCGCCTCAACAACAAATCCGATGCTACTTTCCTTCTCTCCTGGCGATTATTAGACTCCTTGTACGTCTCTTTCCGTGGCAATTACTCCCCCTACACCCAGTTCCATGCCTGCTCACCCCTGTCCGTCACTGCCGCCGTGCAGACCATGGCATTGTACATGCAATACCCAGGGACTGCGCAAGCACGCCACATTGTTGAACCACTACTCTCTAGACTCAATACTTCTCTTCGGGTCCAATACAGTTTCCCCCAGACCTGCGACCATCCTGGTCCCTCTGGCGACTCTTCGCGCACACGGAGCTCAAGGCCGCAGCCAAACAAACACTGCCCTCTCTGGTACAGCGTCTGCAACCCTTACCAGAACCCCCCCACATACCAGGAACCCGTAGATCACTACGAGATCAATCCACCAACCCCAGGCCCCGCCGCAGGCGGTGCCGGCCGGTGACCAGACACCACCACGTTGCACCTTCTCTTGATGCCTGTAGAGACTTGGACCCTACCCCCCCGCCCCTCCTCACCCCTATGGACGCGGTTCGCTTTTTTACCGACGCCCCTGCGGGGCCACAAGCCCAGGCGGGGGCGCATGATACCCGCAACCCACGCGCTACACCTGTGCCTATCCCCCTGCAACGACCAGACCACTGCCTTCGGGTACCTCATATGTTGACTCTCATTAAACACAAAATTTGCGAATTGGATGAATAGTGTGCCATGAAACAACGCAAGGTTATCAGGCACGGTAGCCATCCGTTTCAACGGTACGGTAGGCTCATCTCCCGCTGTCTCTCGCTGCTATGGAAAAGCGGCTGCTCCCACCACCGTGTATTAGAATTTATTAGCATGCAAGAACTGCGGTCAGTGATACACGATTGGTCCTCCCTTTACCCCGGTGAATGCGTTACATTGGCAGAGCTTGATCTGGTCGAGATGTTTCCCAATGTTGATCCATTGTCCATAGCACCAGCTCTCATTTTCTTTTTTCATTATCATTGCCAGTCGCATGGACTCCGGGAAGACCAAGTGAAGTTTTTCGTACACAAAGGTGGTGTCAGAGGCCTGGACTGCATGGCTAACAACCATTCCCGCCCGGGCTTTTATAAGTTTTCCTTCCCCGATGTACTCCACTTCGTTTTTTGGGACTTGATGTTTAATGACACTTTCGTTATGTGCTCTTCCATTTTTGCACAGGCGCTGGGCACTGCCATTGGCGGCTCTGCTTCAGCCCAGTATGCCTCTATGGTTGTAGCTAGAAAGGAAATTGAGGTAGGTCACGATTCCCTGCCCCCCATTATTAGATATAGAGACAATTTTTTGGTGCTAGTCCTCCGTAAGTTTTTGTCCCACACGCCCGTGCATGAATACATCCACAGCGTGATGAACCGGCTGACTGCAACCATTGGTATGAACCTCACGCTGGAAGCGGTAACACCACGCCTCCCTTTCTTGGAAGCCATGGTCCTAATTACCTCGGGTTCATGTGTTGAACTCACCTTGAAGCCCCCGGTTTTCCACTGCTGTCCTGGTGCCTCACACCCCCCGTCACACAAGCGCCTTCTGGATGCTTTCAGCCCCAACTCACGTGACATGTTGACTTCGTTTGTACCCAACCAAATATCCAAGTGTGCACACTATGCTTTTGGTCGGGAAGTCATTGATTTGAATATATTATGTCTCCTGTCTCTACTGAACAGAAAGCAATACCCTAGGGAATGGTGGAAACCACAACTGCTGGCCAAGTGTCATACCATTGGGTTGGACGACTTGGCCCTGTCAGCCCTGAATCGTTTGTCTTCTGTGTACCGGTCGGGTTAAAAGAGATGATTCCTAATGTTGAATTTCAACCTGGTATCAGGGCACGAACACTGAACGCATGCCCCAATGTGTCCTGCGCTGTGCCCTGTGTCACTGTCCTCACAGAAAGGCTTGTGCCTTGTGTTTGCTTTCTCTTTTGCCCTGCCGTGTCCGGGACCCCGTGCCTACGCCCAGTGGGAGTTTAAGTGAAGGCCAACCACAGCAGTCGAAGTGAGGATCAGAGGTTGAAAAATTATTTGTTGACAACGATTTGGGAAAGGAGCCCAAGGCCCCCCTTTTAGAAAAACAGTTTGATGACAACAATTACCCGTGTGTAGTCCGTAGACGCGGCGTGCTACAAGTAGATGTGGTCTGCTAATTGTAGACACGAGGAAAGGAAAGGAAAGGAGGCCAAAGCCCCCCCCCCCCGTTGCTAAAACGTGCCGGTAGTGTCTTTTACTTATGCGATACTGGACACTTACAAGACGCAAAGTGCCGTCTGTGGGCAGCTGGGGGCGTGCAACCCCCCCCCCCCCCTGTGAGCTGTGAGGCACAGATCACGGAACAGTTAGTTTTAGGGGGAGTATTGGACGTGGTGCGTGCATGGACATGGTGCGTGCAGTTTGTTTTAGGGTTCTTCCATGGGGGAGTATTAGCGCGCCAGCCGCGCGCCGGGCATCTTTTTTGACCTATGCCCCACCGGTGACAATTAGGGGGCGTGTGGCCGTAGTAGAAGCCCATATTACAGTATGTGGTGAGTGCAAGGAGCATTATTGCTTGCATGTATTGACACCCACATTTGTGTGGTGGATACTGTTTATTAAGGACATTATGAGAGACATGTGTTTTTGTGTAGTATACCCTATCATCTGGCGAAAAAAGTGTTTTCTGGACCCGGATTTGGCTTGGCATGGGGGGACCGGCGCCCAGGGCTGCTTTAGAATCCGCAAAATGGAAGGAGGTCCCCCCCCCCCCCCCCCGGGTCCAGCCCCCCCCCGACCCCCCTCTCTTTTCTTTGTTAAACGGTGCTGTTTGATGGCTGGGCGCCTAGGTAGGCAGGGTTCCCTTCTTGCCTTACAGGGGGAGGGCACTCAAGGGGTACAAAGAGAGCAGGTGGGGTTTAAAAAGCTCTGATTCAGACTAAGGGGCGCACCGCGTGCTGTGCAAAAAGTCGGCTGTTTTCCACCACCAGGTTCCGGAGGACCCCTTGATATATTCTATTGCCTTCGGCAAGTCCACCTCGCAGAGAATCTACTCCAAGCCACGCACACACAAAATAGGGAAAAAACGACATAAATACGGCATAAAACATGCTTTACATACCTTGGATGGTCATTTTAAATGATCACGGGATCAGAAAAGTAAGTTTCGAAAACTTCGATTTTTGAGCTGCCCAAGGTGAAAAACTGCATAAGCCCTTACCCATCCCTTGGGAGACACCCCCCCCGGACCTAATACCCAAATAGGGTGAGAAACACGTAAATACGGCCTAAAACATGCTTTACATAGCTTGGATGGTCATTTTGGGTGGTCACAATATCAAAAAAACAAGTTTCGAAAACTTCGATTTTTGAGCCGCCCGGGGTGAAAAACTGCATTAGCAGGTTGTGTACCAATCCCTTGGGAGACCCCCCCCCCCCCACCCCGGACCTAATACCCAAATGGGGTGAAAAACACGTAAATACGGCCTAAAACATGCTTTACATGCCTTGGATGGTCATATCATGTGGTCACAACATCAAAAAAACAAGTTTCGAAAACTTCGATTTTTGAGCCGCCCGGGGTGAAAAACTGCATTAGCAGGTTGTGTACCAATCCCTTAGGAGACCCCCCCCCCCCCACCCCGGACCTAATACCCAAATGGGGTGAAAAACACGTAAATACGGCCTAAAACATGCACTACATAGCTTGGATGGTCATTTTAGGTGGTCACAATATCAAAAAAACAAGTTTCGAAAACTTCAGTTTTTTAGCCGCCCGGGGTGAAAATCTGCATTAGCAGGTTGTGTACCAATCCCTTGGGAGACCCCCCCCCCCCCCCCCCCACCCGGACCTAATACCCAAATGGGGTGAGAAACACGTAAATACGGCCTAAAACATGCTTTACATGCCTTGGATGGTCATATCATGTGGTCACAACATCAAAAAAAACAAGTTTCGAAAACTTCGATTTTTGAGCCGCCCGGGGTGAAAAACTGCATTAGCAGGTTGTGTACCAATCCCTTGGGAGACCCCCCCCCCCCCCACCCCGGACCTAATACCCAAATGGGGTGAAAAACACGTAAATACGGCCTAAAACATGCACTACATAGCTTGGATGGTCATTTTAGGTGGTCACAATATCAAAAAAACAAGTTTCGAAAACTTCAGTTTTTTAGCCGCCCGGGGTGAAAAACTGCATTAGCAGGTTGTGTACCAATCCCTTGGGAGACCCCCCCCCCCACCCGGACCTAATACCCAAATGGGGTGAGAAACACGTAAATACGGCCTAAAACATGCTTTACATAGCTTGGATGGTCATTTTAGGTGGTCACAATATCAAAAAAACAAGTTTCGAAAACTTCGATTTTTGAGCCGCCCGGGTGAAAAAATGCATTAGCACGTCGTATACCAATCCCTTGGGAGCCCCCCCCCCCCCCCCCACCCTGGACTTAGTACCCAAATGGGGTGAAAAACACGTAAATACGGCCTAAAACATGCTTTACATGCCTTGGATGGTCATATCATGTGGTCACAATATCAAAAAAAACAAGTTTCGAAAACTTCGCTTTTTGAGCCCCCCGGGGTGAAAAACTGCATTAGCAGGTTGTGTACCAATCCCTTGGGAGACCCCCCCCCCCCCCGGACCTAATGCCCAAATGGGGTGAAAAACACGTAAATACGGCCTAAAACATGCTTTACATACCTTGGATGGTCATATCATGTGGTCACAACATCAAAAAAACAAGTTTCCAAAACTTCGATTTTTGAGCCGCCTGGGGTGAAAATCTGCATAAGCATGTTGTGTACCGGCCCATTCACTAGGCCATTATTGGTGGAAACAGTCATTTCGCGTCTTTGGCACGGGTTGTGAACGGCCCTAAGCAAGGCTAGAGACTGCAAAAAACGTCCTTTCGTATCCTAGTAGGCATATATTGTCACAACATCCCCACTCGCACCCCTCGGGGTGGGTACGGGGTCACCGAGGTCGCCAAAACCGCCGACTTAGCAAAAATGGCCAAAAACTGCATAAACTGCATTAGCGCTCGTCCCACTCCGCCCCATACAAACCCTATGGAGTCGTGACCCGGAAACACTTTTTCGGCTCAAAATCGAAAAAAACCAAAAGATTCATGATTTTCGACCCAAAAAAAGGGGGGGTCATTCCCCCCCCCCCCCCCCTCCCTCAAAACCTAAAAAAAGTGGGTTTCAAGTGGGGGGGGTCTGGGGGGGTCCGGACCAAAAACTCATTGGGGGATGCGTTTATTGGACAAAATAATGATTTTACAAGGGGTTGAACTAACAATTCAACCCCTTGGGGTAGGGTACGCGAATACCCCCAAAAAGGCCAAAAATGGGGGGTATGTGGCGTTTTCCCCATATATACGCCTGCCTGGCTTTGATCTAACAACCTCTGCGAGGCGATTTTCATGTGTTCTTGAACACATGGAACCCAAAAATTTTGGTCCCAATGCATTTTTTTTGACAACTGTGATGTTGAGAACAAGACATGTTCTATTTGCACATTTTTGGAATCGAGCATGCATGCTTTTACAGGTGGGTGGTTTGGAGCTGTGCGCGCGCTGTGTGAAATGCCCCTTAAAACGGATGACTATGAAATGGCTACGCCGGTTTTGGGGACCAACCGCAAGGAGGAGCGTCCCCATCCTCAAACCCCAACCCCCCTCCCCCCATTAAGCACAAGCCTGGGGTCTTGGGGGGGAGCCTTAAGCGCAGTGCAACTGTTGCACTGCGCGCGCAGTGCAACCATTTGGGTGTCTGGCCGTACTAGAGACCCATACTTTGAGATACTAGGGGCCCCTAGGGGCATCATGGTGAACCCTAGCGGAGGTTTTGACTTCTGATTTTGTCCCCTTTTGTTTGGGGATCCCCGAGAATGCAGGGGTGACGTAGCATTTCCGCCCTCTTTACTACACGCAATGCCGTTTGCGACTCTCTTGCCTTGATTTTGTTTATGCTTTACATTATATCTCTGCAGAGTGGCGAAGAGCCATTTCCACTCAGGGGGACAAGCGCGCATGAGGGGGACGGCCAAAGATTCCATTGGGAAGTGGAAGTATTGAAGCAAGTCCGATTATCCGATACAAGGACGCAATTAAGGCTCGTGTGAGTACCATGTACGTAAGGGAAAGGGCATTCATGGATCAGGTTACATGCAAGTTTGCCCTAACCCAACCTCCATCGCTAAAAATCGTGCAACCCACGCCTGTTCATGGCTTTTTCAGTTGTGCATGATGTGTGTTATGTGAAGGGAAGGTAGTTTGCAACTTTCTTGAGCTGGGCAGTTTGGGTCACCTAATTCTTAGGGCGTTTCCAAGGGGTTTGCTTGGGGGCTCTTCGGGGGGAACATAGTCTAAAAGTAGCGCGCAGTGCAAAGATTCCCCCTGGGCCAATTCTGGGTGGGTGGGTGGTTGGGTTTCACCCCCCCCCCCCCCCCATACACCACGGCCACGTGCCAACCCCCCCCCCCCCATGTGGTGCAGCCACGTGAGCCATGGGTTTGGTGATGAATTTGCCAGTTACATTGGGGGAACCGCTGATGCGGCGCGGAGATTTGCCCACCTATCACGACCAAGCAACCGTGCTTGCCACCATGGGATTTCCTCTCCCAAGGGGAAAGCGTGGGCCACTCCGGGAAAACGTCTGGTAAAAGGAGCGCGCGGCGCAGATACACCCCCATAGGGTCATGGGGGGTGCGTTAGCGCGCTGGGCGCACGCCGGGCAAACTTATCTCTTATTTTCCCCTAGTTCCCCCCATTTTCCGTACATTTTGTTCCCGCATTGGGGACATGTTGTTGTTTGAAAACGGACATTGCTACACTACACTACACTACACCCTATATTATTTGCTTGGGACGTAGTCCTCAGCAGGCATTATGGTCGTGGACTAACAACACATGAACAATTTTTTGTCCACCTGCAGTTTGGTTTGTTGTGTCATTCGTGCTTACGGTTCCTGGGCTGGAGGAGGGTGTGATATTTAGTAGTAACACATTGGGATAAACGACCGGGACTTTGGTTTGGCTGGCGGGCGCGTTGGGCAAACGTCCCCTCGTGGACACGTATTTTGTGTGTGTGTTTGCCAAATTGAACTCTGATCTGGGAATATCTTTGCATTATATTCTCTTTCTCTTGCACCAGCCCACCATGTGTACGTGGTATGCGCAAGCTACGGCCTTGTCTCACCTACAGCAGGTGTAGGGATTGATTATTATTATTAATTATTGTTATCATTGTTATCATTATTAATTTGGGGATATTTGTGCATTATATTCTTTTTCTCTTGCACCAGCCCACCATCAGGCTTCATCTATAAGCAATTATTGCCAAAGGGGGGAGGGGGGTCTGGGTGGGTCCCTCGGCCTGGGTGGGTGGGTCAAAAGTCCAGGACCCCCCCCTTTTATTTTTGCTTTGTGGCTGGAGTTGGTGGGTCAAAAGTCCAGGATCCCCCTTTTATTTTGCATTGTGGCTTGGGTGGATGGGTCAAAAGTCCAGGACCCCCCCTTTATTTTGCATTGTGGCTTGGGTGGATGGGTCAAAAGTCCAGGAACCCCCCCATGAACCCCAGCCCCCCCAATGTTTATAAGAGGGGGGGGGGTCTGGGTGGGTGCCTTGGTCTTGGGTGGGTGGGTGCCTCAAACCCCCCCTACCCCCCCCCCCCCTTTAACCGAAGCCTGCCCACCATGCGTACTTGGTATGCGCAAGCTACGGCCTTTTCTAAGCTACAGTAGGTGTAGGGATTAATTACTATTATTATTGATTAATATTATCATTGTTATTGTTATTAATTTGGGGATATTTGTGCATTATATTCTCTTTCTCTTGCACCAGCCCACCATGCGTACGTGGTATGCGCAAGCTACGGCCTTTTCTAAGCTACAGTAGGTGTAGGGATTGATTATTATTATTGATTATTATTATTATTGTTGTTATTATTAATTTGAGATTTTCCCGTAGCTTAGACGGGGGGGGGGGTACAGATGTTAGTGAGACGTCTTTGCTTGCATGATCCCTATTATCAGCCTCATTGCAATCCAAGGTCTCCTGGTCTTAGCACACCCGTTATTGAGACTCAAGAGGTTGAAGCGGGCTAAGGGGAAGTAATCAACAGACCGCTTCAAGGAGCTTGCGGGGAGGGATGGGCAGCTCTGCAGCTTTTGGGGCAGGTGTAAGGAATAACCAAGGCAATTGAACCGGCGCTTGCAGAACGGTTGGAGGTGGCGACGCCGCTATTGTAGGAGTGGGGGCAGCTACGCTACCTGGCAGGTCGCTTACGAGAATTTTAGAGGCGCTTGTGGCGTCTTGTTGGGGTCCCTCAGAACTGGACAGTTTGCAGATTCTTGAAGGTTTGATGCCCCGGGCTGATGACCCTCGTCAGAAGATGGCTAGGCCCAGGATGGTGTAGCTGGTCTGTGGCCACAGACCAGCGACCAGCTACACCCAGATCAGCTAAATGGGTTTGCAGGTGGTGGCAGGCAGGGTATGGGTGTGTTTTTGGGAGGTGTCCAACCATAACTATGCCACACACACAGCGACAGAGTGTGAACAGGGTTGAGCTATGGGGGGTGTCGCTGGAGACTCGTCTACACGAGGCTGGTGCTGTTAGATTCAGAGCATGCGTATAAAGGGAGGACCCTGAAGTGGCGCCACCCTGGATGGCACACGGCAGCAGGAGAGGTTGGCCGTTGGGGCTTGTGAGAGGAATTTCTGTCCTCCAGGAGACGGTGGGGTCGGAGGCAAGATCTGGACCCCGTTGCACATGAGTGAAGGGGAATGATCAAGCCGATGCACTGGCAGACAGCATCCCTACAACCAGAAAAAATGCACATGCCAGTCACCGGGGGTGATTCCCGTCACTGTGGCCGGATTCGGAAACTCCAGCCAATGTAGGTAATCCAATCAGCGTCAGGCATGTCAGGGATCAATGTCAAGGAGTGATGAGCTTTAGAGACTCAGTGTTGTCCGTGTCTGCTTTGTCATGGATGGAGGTACACATGCGGGAGGGGGACCAGGAGCGGAATCCCCCCCCCCCCCCTGTCCAGGAACCGGCAATGTTTGACCGCGGGGTTCTTGCATTTTCTCATGAGCATGGAATGATCTAATGTTCAACTGGTTCTGACGTGAAACCCTTCTTCCTGTGATACATCATCCTGAATTCCTGTCTGTGCTGCCCCTTGGGGCCAGGCTTCGGTGCTGTCTGTACATGTCTCAGGCAGTCCAGGCAGTCCAGAGAGTGCAATCCACCAATTTTCTGATACCCACATGAAATGTCGTCCTGCACACCTGAATAGCTGTCTTGCATCCACCACAACCATGAAACGTAAATCTGTGGGGAAAAAAGTTGTGGGGAAAAAGTGCCGCGGGGCCGGGGGGTTGGTTCTTGCGCAAGGTGGTTCTTAGACAAGGGGGCGGGGGATCAAGATTACTGACCTGGAGCTTAACGGCGTTTGCAGAACAGCAGGGAGCGGCAACGCTGCCATGTTGAAAGGGGCCCAACCGCCAAGTGAACATGTGCAGGAGTTGTGCTGACGTCAGCATGGGCGCTATGCACTGGACACACTGCAGTTGTTGAGGGTGTGAAGTCGGGGTGGCAACCATCGTCAGATTATGGCCCGACCCGGATTTGCTCTGCTGTGCTGGAGCAAAGGGGGGGGTACCGCATTCTGCATTGTATCTCTTTCAATTGCTCAGAGTATTTCAGAAATTAGCAAAATCCATTTCACAATACAAAGGACGCGTGGGACATTGTCGCGGCACCATTGGGATGCAACTGAGCCATTCGGAAGCTATATTGCACGTGTTGACGCCACGGTATGGCAATTTTAGTGCCAAAAACCAGCCATTTCGTCTGGAGAATTCAGCTTGGAAGCCGCTGTGCCAAGATGGCGTTGCCAACTCGCACCGCATTTTTTTTACAATGATTGGGACATAAACGGGATGCAAATGAGCCGCGGAGGAGCCATATTTCCAGCCGTGACACCATGATAGGCCATTTTAGTGGTTCAAAACAGGCAATCTAGGGTTAGAGTTAGGGCTACAATGTCACGATGGACGGTGGTATGCTGAGCTGCCGTTTGCAAACAGAACCATTTCTTTTGTAGTGAATGGGACATCAATGTTCTACAAATGAGCCGTCGTTAAGCCATATTGCAAGCCGTGGCACCGTGGTATGGGCATTTCCGTGCCAGAAAATAGGTAAGAGGGGGGGGGGAGGAAGAGGACTTTGGATGGCTTCCATACCGTTTCAAATTGAACCATTATTTTTGCATATTGATAGGAATAACGAAGAGCAGCTTTCCTCATCTTGGTTCCCAAAACGGAGCCGTTGGTGGCTCTCAACGGCCAAAAAGGGGGTCAACAATGGCCATTTTCAGCCAGTTTTTGGCCATTTCATCCTGAGAATCCTACGAATTCAGAACGGAGTCTGCTACACAGAGTTGGTGTTTCCAATTGCAGCCATTGTTTTTCCATAGTAGATGGGACATCACTGGGATGCAAATGAGCCACTGCGGACCCATATCGCAGGCAATGGCTCCTCCCCATGCCCATTTTAGTTGCAAAAAACAGTCATTTTCCAGCACCTTTTGGGGCCATTGCAGCCATAGAATTCAGGATAGAAGCTGCTATGCCAAGCCACTGCTACCAATTGCAGCCATTGCTTTTCCACAATGAATGGGACATCAAAGGGATGCAAATGAGCCACCGAGGAGCCATGGTTTCCGCCGTTACCCCATGATACTGCCCTCCTAGTGGTGTTAAACGGCCAATCTAGGGTTAAAGGCTACAAAAGGCTACAATTCCACCACAGAGGCTAGTATGCCGAGCGATGGTTTTTTTATGGTGAATGGGACATCCATGGGCTGCAAATGAGCCATTGTTAGGCGGAATTGCAGGCTGTGGCACTGTTGTATGGAAGCGAAGGAGGAAGGAGGGGAGGAGGATTTTACATGGCCTCCATGTCTATAGTTAAAGTCCTCATGTCATACTAATAATTTTGTAGTACAAGCAACAACAAGCAAGCAAGCGCCCAGAAAAATTCTTTCTCCGACATATCGTTTTAAAATTGACCCATTGTTTTTGCATATCAATGGGCATACCATAAGCTAACTTTTGGCCACTCCGTTCATCAAACGGAGCCATTGGCGGTTCTCTACTGCCAACATTGGGGTGAAAATTTGGCCATTTTCAGCCTATTTTGGGGCATTTCGTCCTGAAAATGGGACATGAAAGGCGTGCCAAACAGCCATCGTTGGGCCACATTGCAAGGAGTGACCCCATGTTAAGGCCGGTTTAGTGGCAAAAATGAGCCATTTTTACCCTATTTTTCAGCCCTTTTGTCCTAAGGATTCAGGATGGAGTCTGCGGTGCCAAGCTAGTGTTTTAAAACGTTCTGACAATCGAGGATGCGGCCTACTGTGCCAAGCAGCACCACGTCACAACAGAGTGCGCTGCAAACTATGCGGGCACCGCACACGCCACCGCAAGGAAGGTTCCTACAACCGACCTACACCACAAAAAAGGTTACGCGACGTACGCCAAAAAAAAGGCGGGGCCGACGTTTTTTTCCACACCCGACCTACGCATTCCTCCTTATCCCCCCCCCTCCCCGATGCTTTGAGGGATATGTGGCTGTTGCTGCTTTGCCCTGCTGTCCAGTGGAGGTGAGTGGTGTTGGATCCCCCCCCCCCCCCCGGTCGAATTCACTGCATGCGCATGTGCAGTGCATGGATTTTCCCATTATTTCCTTATAAATGAGACGAGCACATGGGCTGTCTACGTTGGAATCCTTCGTCTCAACAACGAAAGTGTGCAACACTTTCTGTCCGCTCCTTTTCTCTAGACCACCGCCTTCATCCCCTCGTTGCCTCCATATGTTCTTTCAAAGGCATGCAAAGAGATGCATGCAGCAAAGAAACATGCGATTCTTCATGGGGATTGGTGGGTGTCTCTCTGCTGATGAAGGGCACCTCCACATGGAGGGGTCCCTGAGCAGCACCATCCCTCCACTCCAACCGCATACTTCATGTCATATGGATGTCCAGGGATAAAGGAGAAGAAATGGATATTGCCCAAACTGGTTCTGGAAAATGGCACTTTGTAGGTACCACTGGCAATGAGTTGGGGGAGCTTTTAAAGAGGGGCAGTTTTGAGACTGATTGGGGGAATAGGATCGATATGTAGAGTGCAGTGTTTGTGCAGTGTTTGGATTCTTTGGGTTCCTGCCGCGAGTTGTGGTTGGGGTTGTTTGGGGGGATGTCATCCCCAGAGGTGGGCTGCACAAGAGGTTGGGTGGTGTCATGGAAATGGTGCTTGGGACTGTCGGATGTGCATATCTTCTCTTTACTCTTTCCATATTGCCTCCTCACCAGCCTCTTTTGCAGCATCTAATGAAATCACTTGCCGCAGCCACGTTGTGCATATTGCTGCTGTTTCCCATGGTTCATAATGCTGAGGGTATGCAGTGCATGCAGTGGCGCATTGCAGGTCAGATTACGTCTGATTAAGTCAGATTACGTCACATCAAGTCGCATTAAGTCAGATGAAGTAAGAAGGCTGCCAAGCTAGTGTTTCAAAACGAAGTTCCTCTTTTCCCGCAATGATTTGGACATCAAAGGGATGCAACTTAGGAGCCATGTTTCTACCTGTGACGCTATGCTAGAGCCATTTTAGTGGTGCAAAACAGCCAATCTAGGGTTAGGGTTAGGGCTCCAATTTCAGGACGGAGGCTAGTATGCTAAGCTAGTGTTTGCAAAGAGAACCATTGATTTCTTAGAGTGAATGGGACATCAATGGGCTACAAATGAGACATTGTGAAGCCATATTGTACGTAGTAGAACCATGGTATGGGCCTTTTTGTGCCAAATAGCAGGTAGGAGGGGGAGGGAGGGGAGCAGGAGGGAGGTCAAGAGGATTTTACATGGCCTCCATGTCTAGTTAAAATCCTCTTGACGGGTTAATAATTTCAGTGTGGTAAGCAACAAGCCCTCGGAAAACCTATTTCTCTGACATACTGTTTCAAAATCCGATCATTGTTTTTGCATATTGATAGGCATATCAAAAGGCAACTTCTTCCAACCTGGCATCCCAAAATAAGGCATTGGTGGCCCCGGGTGGCCAAAAACGTGGTCATCCAGCCATTTTCAACCGATTTTGGGCCACTTCGTCCTTAGAATTCAGGACGGAGCCTGCTGTGCCAAGGCAAAGTTTCAAAACGAAGTGATTTATTTTCCACAATCAATGGGACATCAAAGGCATGCAAAACAGCCATCGTTGGGCCACATTGCAGGCAGTCATCCCACGTTATGGCCATTTTTACCCTTTTTTTTCAGCCATTTTGTCCCAAGAATTCAGGAAGCAGTCTACGGCCCCAAGCTAGTGTTTCAAAATTAGTGGCAAAAATCAGCCAGTTGTACCCTGCTTTGCAGCCATTTTGTTAAGCAGTGCTGTACTGTACTCCACTGTACTGTGTTCAACTGTGTTGTGCTCTGCTGTCATTTACTTCATGTACTGTTGTGTACTTTGTATTGTGCTGTGATGTGATGTGCTGTACTGTATTGTCCTGCACTGTACTGTCCTGTACTTTAGTGTATTGTACTGTCATGTCCTGTATTGTACTGTACTGTATTGTACTGTATTTGTAGTTGTACCGTACTGTGTGGGACGTATTTTTTTCTTGGAACCGCCACATGCAAAATGGGGGGGGGGGGGGTGGTGGTGGTGGTGGGTCTGTAGGAGTCTCACCTGCGATGGTATGAGCTGGAGCATGGCTCGGGCTCACCCTCAGGGCTGTCCTTAAGGGACGAGATTTTTTTTTTGTTAAGGACAGCCCTTAAGGACAGCCCCTAGAGGCCTTTTTCCCCCGGCCGAACGCGGGCCATGTCTACCCCCCCCCCCCCCCGCCGCCCTCTTTTGGGCACCACTTCTGATTTTGCCCCCCGCTCTGAGGCGGTGGGGCTCCCCGATACGGCAGGGGTGAGGTAGCCAATTTGCCCACTTGTGGGCCACTTCTGATTTTGCTCCCCGCTCTGAAGCGGTGGGGCTCCCCGATACGGCAGGGGTGAGGTAGCCAATTTGCCCACTTGTGGGCCACTTCTGATTTTGCTCCCCGCTCTGAAGCGGTGGGGCTCCCCGATACGGCAGGGGTGAGGTAGCCAATTTGCCCACTTGTGGGCCACTTCTGATTTTGCTCCCCGCTCTGAAGCGGTGGGGCTCCCCGATACGGCAGGGGTGAGGTAGCCAATTTGCCCACTTGTGGGCCACTTCTGATTTTGCTCCCCGCTCTGAGGCGGTGGGGATCCCCGGTACGGCAGGGGTGAGGTAGCCAATTTGCCCACTTGTGGGCCACTTCTGATTTTGCCCCCCGCTCTGAAGCGGTGGGGCTCCCCGATACGGCAGGGGTGAGGTAGCCAATTTGCCCACTTGTGGGCCACTTCTGATTTTGCCCCCCGCTCTGAAGCGGTGGGGCTCCCCGATACGGCAGGGGTGAGGTAGCCAATTTGCCCACTTGTGGGCCACTTCTGATTTTGCCCCCCGCTCTGAAGCGGTGGGGATCCCCGATACGGCAGGGGTGAGGTAGCCAATTTGCCCACTTGTGGGCCACTTCTGATTTTGCCCCCTACCAACTCACTGTGGTAGGGGGCTGTGAAGTGTACACCAACGGTTGCGAGCCACAGGGGACGACATGGTATGCGCATGGAAGCAGGAAAGGCAATCTGGCGGGTATGGGGGGTGCCACGGCCTAATGCCGAGCAAGATTCGGGCTCCACTGCGGGCCACTGCACGTGATTGGACGAGTGCGGGGTCCTCAAACCCCGTACCGGGCAGAGCTCATGGGCATGTATGTAGCCTCCTGCCTGGCACGAGCTGGTGACGAGGTAGTATTGGACAACCAAGCCGCAACGGGTTGTGGGACAGCCGCGCCATACCACAAAGTCTGTGACGTGGACGTCCGCCAGCCATTAGCACAGGAGCTCCATGACAAGTCACTGATGCCCAGGTGGGTGCCAGGCCACCGGGAAGAACGTCAGGCACGGACCATTCAGGAAGCTCGAGACATACGGGGCAATAACCTTTCCGACTCGCTGGCGTCCATGGGCAGCGAGCTCCCACTGACACCATGCACACCAGATGCGCCGCACGGCATTGGCGTGGGGGGCACGGAGGCACCCACAGCAGCAAAAAAGTGGATCACTGCGATGCGCCCACACGCCACACCGGAGGGGGTCCACTGGGCAACGTGGCTGCCCCTGAAGGCGGAGCGCCGCGGGCTTTGGCTTCAGTGGGTGTGGGGGAACGTGTGGTGGAAAGGGTGTACGCCACCATGGAAGAAGTCGACCCAACCGTGTGCCTTGTGTGGGTCCACACACCAAGGAGCGGCACAGACACGGCTTGTGCAGTGTGGGACATGGAGGACGCTTTTCCTGGACGAGTGGGCGAAAACCCGGGGACCTTTGGAGTCTATGGCCCGGCAGTGGCTCTTGACGGCAACGCCAGACGACCTTGCCCGTGTAGCAAAGTTCCACATTCCCCTGTCTCTTGTGAATTCAATCCCGCCCGACCACATGCCCGATTTCCGGCACAGGGTGGCGGTGCACCAGTACGGGCGCATGCAGCTGGCCGGTGAGCTACGCCACAACCTACCCATGCCGCAGGACCCGGTTGACGACCGGCGCTCCTCATCGGGCGGAACGGCCATCTGGTACACGGCCTTACGCCGCAGGGCCCAGTGCTTGCCCCCTACCGAGGAATGCCTTGTGCGACAATGGCACTACATCCCCCGAAAACGCTCTGCGGCTGGCAGCCAACAAAGGCCGGCAAAACCCAAAAGAGACCACAGGCTGGAAACCAGACGCACGGTGGCGAAACTTCTGCGTCAACCATACACTGTCCCAAGGGCATGCATGATAATTAGGGCTCTACCGGTGCTGACAGGGGACGGGCTCACTGGTGCGGAGACTTTCCTCGACACAGGCATGCATTTGACACCGTCTGTGACCCCCGCAAAACAGTGGCGGCCGGTCACGGGGGCAACCTACATGGCGGCCAGCAATCTGATGCAGACGGCCCAATCACCGATTAGGGGAACTGTTACAGGAATCCTGGCGCAACGACAGGTTACTGTCAGAGTGGCAGTGACGTGGGCCGCCCACGTGGACACGTGTGCCAAGGTGCTCGCCGTGTCCGCCCAGCGCACACGGTGTTGGTTCCACCATAGTGTCCGCGTGACGCTCTGAGCGGCGCACCGTGCACGTCAGCGTGTCTCGTTGGGCACGCTGTCAAGCCTACACCGCCTAGCCACACGGGGCCGGCGGCACATGGACGTTTTGGAGCTGGCGCTACGCTCTGCGCTCGCCCACACAGCCACGGTTGCCCGGGCCAACATTAGCCACCAACAGCTGTCCTACCAGAAGTTCCGCACATGGGCTGCTATGGTGAACCATAGGCTGGGGGACAGACACAAGTTGACCGCGGCCATGTGCGATGTCTTGCAACTCGCCCACACCAACCAATATAGGTCCATGAAACAATGGCAGCAAGAGTCACTAGAAGAGGTGCGGACCTATATGAGCCGGTGGCTGATGGAACACCAAGCCTGGTTAGAGGAAATTGCAGTGCAGTGGAACCTTGTTCGGGACAAGAAAAAGAGGCCTACAAGTGCGGTCGGTGTTTCAAGCGGTACAGGGCGCACCACTCCGACACCCCGGACTACATCCAACTTACTGGGGACCCTGATCCGACAGACCCGTGGGAGATTCAGCTGACTGGATCTTCCAGGACCCACCGCACGTGACCAGTGGCCCGAAAACCAGACGCCGAGAACACCACACCTGACACAACGAACTGGGCGGACACTGCCCGTGGCAGAGCACATCTGCACACCACTGTCAGCCAACTTGTGGGATAACTTGTCCCCACAGGCGTCCTTGATGGGCGTGCATAACTTGCACGAAACCTGTGGTTATGGAGCCTATTGTGCCAAGGCAGAGCTTCAAAGCGAAGTGATTCCTTTTAAACATTCAATGGGACATCAAAGCGGTGCAAAACAGGCATTGTTGGTCTGGATTGCAAGCAGTGACACCACATTATGGCCGATTCAGTGGCAAAAATCAGCCATTTTTACCCTATTCATTTACCCTAGGCATTGAAAATCGATCCATTGTTTTTGTATTTTGATACCCATATCAAAAGGTAACTTTTTCCTACTTGGCGTCCCGAAACCAGGCATTGGTGGCTTTGTGTGGCCAAAAACGGGGTCAAAAACAGCCATTTTTAGCCAATTTTGGGCCATTTCGTCCTGAGAATTCAGGACGGAGCCTATAGTGCCGAGGCAGAGTTCTAAAACGAAGTGATTCCTTTTCAACATTCAATAGGACATCAAAGCGGTGCTAAAAAGGCATTGTTGGTCGAGATTGCAAGCAGTGACACCACGTTATGGCTGATTTAGTGGCAAAAATCAGCCATTTATACCCTGTTTTTTAGCCAATTTGTCCTAAGAATTCAGGACGGAGTCTACCATGCCAAGCTAGTGTTTCAAAACGAAGTTAGTTTGTTTCCACAATGATTTGGACATCAAAGGATGCAACCGAGCCACTTAGGCGCCATGTGTCTACCCGTGACGCTATGGTAGAGCCATTTTAGTGGTGCAAAACAGCCAATCTAGGGTTAGGGTTAGAGCTTCAAATTCAGGATGGAGGCCAATATGCTAAGCTAGTGTTTGCACACCGAACCATTGCTTTATTAGAGTGAGTGGGGCATCTATTGCCTACAAGTGAACCATATTGTACGCCGTGGAAACATGATAAGAGCCTTTTTGTGCCAAAAACAATTAGGAGGGGGAGGGAGGGGAGTAGGAGGGAGGCTAGGAGGACTTTACATGGCCTCCATGTCTAGTTAAAGTCCTCCTGACGGAATAGGAAATCAGTTGACAAGCAACAACAAGCAACAAGCAACAACAAGCAAGCGCCCGGAAGCCCGGAAAAATTGTTTCTTCAACATACTGTTTCAAAATTGAATGATTTTTTTTTGCATATTGATACCCATATCAAAAGGCAACTTTTCCCAACTTGGCGTCCCGAAACAAGGCATTGGTGGCTCTCCGTGGCCAAAAACGGGTCAAAAACATCCATTTTTAGCCAATTTTGGGCCATTTCGTCCTGAGAATTCAGGACGCAGCCCGTCCTGAGAATTCAGGACGGAGCCCGTCGTGCCTAGGCAGAGCTTCAAAGCGAAGTGATTCCTTTTCAACATTCAACGGGACATCAAAGCGGTGCAAAACAGGCATTGTTGGTCTGGATTGCAAGCAGTGACACCACGTTATGGCCCATTTAGGGGCAAAAATCAGCCATTTTTACCCTATTTTATTTTAGCCATTTTGTTCTAAGGATTCAGGACGGAGTTTACAATGCCAAGCTAGTTTTTCAAAACAAAGTCACTCTTTTTCCACAATGATTTGGACATCAAAGGACGCAAGTGAGCCACATAGGAGCCATGTGTCTCCCCGTCACGCCATGATAGAGCCATTTTAGTGGTGCAAAATCTAGGCCAATCTAGGGTTAGGGTTAGAGCTTCAAGTTCAGAATGGAGGCCAATATGCTAAGAGAGTGTTTGCAAACAGAACCAATGATTTATTAGAGTGCATGGGGCATCTATTGCCTACAAATGGCCATATTGCACGCCGTAAGGAATCATATGGACCTTTTTGTGCCAAATACAAGTAGGAGGGGGAGGGAGGGGAGTAGAAGGGAGGAGAGGAGGACTTTACATGGCCTCCATGTCTAGTTAAAGTCCTCCTGACGGAATAATAAATCAGTTGACAAGCAAGCAAGCCTGCTCTGCCAAGGTAGTGTTTCCAAACGGATCCGTTCATTTTCCACAATCAATGGGACATCAATGGGATGCAAACAGGCCATTGTGGAGCCATATTGCAAGCCCTGGCACCGTGCTATTCACGATCTTGTGCCCAAGAACACCCATTTTCACCCATCTTTTGGGCAATCTCATCCTTCAAATCCACGATGGAAGGTGGTGTGCCAACGTGGAGTTACCAAACCGCGGCATTCATTTTTTGCAATGAAAGGGACATGAATTGGAGTCAAACGGGCCATTGTGGGGCCATATTGCAAGCCGTGACCCCATGATACGTGCATTTTAGCGTTGCAAAACGACCATATTAGGGTTAGGGTTAGGGTTGCAATGTCAAGGCGGAAGCTCCTATGGTGACCTGGTGTTTGCAAACGGAAGCGTTGTTCTTTTATGGTGCATGGGACATCAATGAGTTGCAAACGAGCCATTGTTAAGCCATGTTGCAAGCCGTTGCACCACATTATGTGTTTTTTCATGCCCAAAAGCAGGCAGGAGGGAGACTTTGGCTAGAGGGGGGGGGGGGGGCAATAGGGGTGAAAACCTAGGATGACCGATGATCTGCTCCGTACGTACCATCCATGTGTGCCCTTCTTCTCTCATATGCATTGGGCATTCAAATAAGTAGGAACGGGGTTTTCATCACCCATGTTACGCACTCTGGGACCCCGTGGAGGAGGGAGGAGGCAGCAGGAGGACTTTATAGGCACGTTTACGTCCCTTCTAGTCAAAGTCCTCCTGTCATACTAATAATTTCGTAGAACAACAAGCAAGCAAGAACAACAGGTACAAGCAAGCGCCAGGGAACATTATTTCCCCGACATACTGTTTCAAAATCAAACCATTGTTTTTGCATATTGATAGTCCTGACCTAAGCTAACTTTTCACCACTCGGTTTGTGAAATGGACCCGTTGGCGGCTCTCGGCGCCCAAAAAAGGCCTCAAAAAAGGCCACTTTTTGCCGGTTTCGGGCATTTTCGTCCTGAGAATTTGGGACGGACCCTGCTGTGCCAAGGTAGTGTTTCTAAACGGATCCGTTCTTTTTCCACAATCAATGGGACATCAATGGGATGCAAACAGGCCATTGTGGAGCCATATTGCAAGCCGTGGCTCCGTGGTATTCACAATTTTGTGCCCAAGAGCAGCCATTTTCAGCCATCTTTTGGGCAATCTCATCCTCAAAATCCAGGATGGAAGCTGTTGTGCCAACACAGAGTCAACAAGCCGTGGCATTGATTTTCTGCAATGAAAGGGACATGAATTGGAGTCAAACGGGCCATTGTGGAGCCATATTGCAAGCCGTGACCCCATGATACGTGCATTTTAGCGTTGCAAAACAACCATATTAGGGTTAGGGTTAGGGTTGCAATGTCAAGGCGGAAGCTCCTATGGTGACCTGGTGTTTGCAAACGGAAGCGTTGTTCTTTTATGGTGCATGGGACATCAATGAGCTGCAAACGAGCCATTGCGAAGCCATGTTGCAAGCCGTTGCGCCACAGTATGCGTCTTAGGTGTCACAAGTTGCCCGCCCTCTAGGACCCCATATACGCACGATGTGAGAATATTCTACATTTCTAGTTTGAGTATCCTATTTGACATATGTGAGCAATGTTGGTACCAGCGTTGTGTGACATCCATTGAAATAGGTGGTGATGTGTTAGCCTTAGGTATCCGCTTCATCTAGTGTATCATGTTTGAGGTTTTTTTGAAGCTGGCCGAAATTGAGGCCAGCTTTTGGGCTCCATTGGAAACATGCATGTGTATATACACCTTTTAACGCTTCTGGCCGAAATTTCGGCCACCTTTTTGGTTTAATGTTGAATGACTATACTCATTTTCATTTTTTTTAAGGGTTGGCCGAAATTTCTCCCAGCTCTCTGGCCTAATCACCATTCATACACTCATACTCGTTTTTTTTTTTGCCGGTGTGGCCGAAATTTCGGCCAGCATTTCCTCTTTCTGCGCATATCAGCAATTGTTTTCCCATCCAACACATTCTTCTTGGTTCAGGGTTTCCATGAAACCCACCTATACACCACAAGTGAAAGAACAGCAAAGATACGGTTCATTGAACAACAAACAAAACTACCCCCAAAGCATATACGTGTATTTCCTATTGTTATTCACCTGGCCGAAATTTCGGCCAGCTTTTCCAAGAACATCAAAACACATGGTCTTATTCACCAGACAGGCCCAAGCTGGCCGAAATTTCGGCCAGGTCCTTCAAAACTTGAAATAACGTCACAGAATTGGATACCTTTGAGGTTTTTTGGCACTTGGCCGAAATTGAGGCCAGCTTTTCCATTGGTTCCATTGGAAAAATGCATGTGTATATCCACTTTTTAACGCTTCTGGCCGAAATTTCGGCAAGCTTTTTGGTTTAACGTTGAATGACTATACTCATTTTCATTGTTTTAAGGGCTGGCCGAAATTTCTCCCAGCTCTCTGGTCTAATCACCTTTCATACGCTCATATTCGGCTTTTTTGCCCGTGTGCCAAAAAAATCAAAACACATGGTGTTATTCACCTAGGCCCAAGCTGGCCGAAATTTCGGCCCGGTCCTTCAAAACTTGAAATAACCCCACCTGGCGCTATGGCCCACGGAAGTCCATGTTGTAGTGAGGAGAAAAGTATGTGAAAAGGGGTGTTATTTTGGGGGTATCTATCCCCCCCCCCCCCGTTGGCAATAGGCAAAATGAAGGTATGTATGTGAAATATATGCCGTTATTTCTATTTCTAACTACACACAAATTTTCGAAATAAAGGTACCAAATGACAAAATATGGTGGTATTTTACATTTAGACCATTGCATTCCTTCAGTAGGGGGGGGGGGTCTATCTATTATTACTTTTACCCCTTGGTTCCAGGGTTAGGCAGAGTTTCAAATCGAAGTCATTCCTTTTCAACATTCAATGGGACATCAAAGCGGTGCAAAACAGGCATTGTTGGTCCAAGTTGCAAGTAGTGACAACACGTTATGGCTGATTTAGTGGCAAAAATCAGCCATTTTTACCCTATTTTTCAGTCATTTTGTCCTAAAAATTCAGGATGGAGTCTATAGTGCCAAGCTAGTGTTTCAAAACGAAGTGACTTCTTTTCCACAATGATTTGGGCATCAAAGGGATGCAAATGAGCCACTTGGGAGCCATGGTTCTACCCGTGATGCTATGATACGGACCTTTTAGTGGTGCAAAATAGCCAATCTAGGGTTGGGGTTAGGGCTTCAATTTCAGGACGGAGGCAGATATACTAAGCTAGTGTTTGCAAACATAACCATTGATTTATTAGATTGAGTGGGGCATCAATTGCTTACAAATGAGCCATATTGTACGCCGCGGAACGATGATATGGGCCTTCTTGTGCCAAAAACAGTTAGGAGGGGGAGGGAGGGGAGAACGAGGGAGGTGGGGAGGACTTTACATGGCCTCCATGTCTAGGAGCTGATTACAAAAGAATAAACTTCTATGAATTCCCAAACCCTCGGAAATGTTCTCTTTCCGCCGTGTTGTTTCAAAAATGGACCAATGTTTTTGCATATTTATACCCATATCAAAAGGCAACTTTTCCCTACTTGGCGTCCCGAAACAAGGCATTCGTGGTTCTCGGTGGCCAAAAACGGGGTCAAAAACAGCCATTTTTAGCCAATTTTGGGCCATTTCGTCCTGAGAATTCAGGATGGAGCCTGTTGTGCCAAGGCAGAGTTTCAAAACGAAGTGATTCCTTTTCAACATTCAATAGGACATCAAAGCGGTGCTAAAAAGGCATTGTTTGTCCAAATTGCAAGCAGTGACACCACGTTATGGCCCATTTAGTGGCAAAAATCTGCCATTTATACCCTGTTTTTTAGCCATTTTGTCCTCAGAATTCAGGACGGAGTCTACCATGCCAAGCTAGTGTTTCAAAACAAGTCACTCTTTTTCCACAGTGATTTGCACATGATGCAAATGATGATGGAAAGGATGCAAATGAGCCACTTAGGCGCCATGTGTCTACCCGTGACGCTATGATAGAGCCATTTTAGTGCTGCAAAACATCCAATCTAGGGTCAGGGTTAGGGCGTCAAATTCAGGATGGAGGCCAATATGCTAAGCCAGTGTTTGCAAACAGAACCATTGATTTATTAGAGTGAATGGGGCATGTATTGCCTACAAATGAGCCATATCGTTCAGCGGAAACGCATGATGTGAGCCTTTTTGTGCCAAAAACAATTAGGAGGGGCAGTGAGGGGAGTAGGAGGGAGGACAGGAGGACTTTACATGGCCTCCATGTCTAGTTAAAGTCCTCTTGACGGAATAATAAATCAGTTGGCAACGACAACAGCAACAAACAACAAGCAAGCGCCCGCAAAAATTATTTCTTCAACATACTGTTTCAAAATCGAACAATTGTTTTTGCACATTGATACCCATATAAAAGGCAACTTTTCCTAATTTCGTGTCGTGAAACAAGGCATTGGTGGCTCTCGGTTGCCAAAAATGGGGTCAAAAAGAGCCTTTTTTTAGCCAATTTTGGGCCATTTCGCCCGGAGAATTCTGGACGGAGCTTGTTGTGCCAAGCCAAAACGAAGAGATTCTTTTTCCACGATCAATGGGACATCAAAGCGGTGCAAAACAGCCATCAATGGGCCACATTGCAAGCAGTGAGCCCACGTTAAGGCCGATTTAGTTGCAAAAATCGGCCATTTCTACCCCGTTTTTCAGCCGTTTTGTCCTAAGAATTCAGGACGGAGTCTACACTGCCAAGCTAGTGTTTCAAAACGAAGTTTGTCTTTTTCCACAATGATTTGGACATCGAAGCCAGTGTTTGCAAACAGAACCATTGATTTATTACAGTGAATGGGCCCTCCATTACCTACAAATCAGCCATATTGTACACCGTGGCACCGTGATATGGGCCTTTTTGTGCCAAATACAAGTAGGAGGGGGAGGGAGTGGAGCAGGAGGGAGGTTAGGAGGACTTTACATGGCCTCCATGTGTAGATTGATAACAAAATAATAATTTCCTTTGACTCCGAATTCAGGACGGACGCAGCTCTGCCAAGCCAGCATTTCTAAATGGCACCATTCTTTTTTCACAATCAATGGTCCATCAAAGGGATGCAAAGGGGCCATAGTTCAGCCATATGGCAAGCGATGGGAGCGTGCTATGTCCGCTTTACGGCCAAAATTAGCCCTTTTTCAGCATGTTCTAGACGTGTCTTGTGCTTAGAATTCAGGCCGGGGCCTACTATGCCAAGGAAATGTTTGAAATCGAAACCATTTTTTTTTCCACAACGAATGCCACATCAAAGGGATGCAAAAAAGCCGCCGTCAAGCGCAAGTGCCAATATTCATTCACCGTAATGGCCGTTTTAGTAGTCAAAACCAGCCATTTTTCGCCCATTTTATGGTCATTTTGTCCCAAGAATTCAGGACGGAGACTACCATGCCAACCTAGTGTTCCAAAGCGAAGCTGTTGTTTTTCTACAATGAATGGGATATCAAAGGGAAGCAAATGAGCCACCTAGCCTTGACACCGTGATGGTACAATCTTAGTGTTGCAAAAACCCAATGTAGGGTTAGGGCTAGGGCTACAATTTTTGGATTGAGGCTAGTATGGTAGCACAATCATTGACAACCGAACCTTTCTTTTGAAATGTGATTGGGGCATCAATGAGCTACAAATGAGGCATTGTTAAGCCATATGAGAAGCCGCGGCACCGTGTATGTGCCCCTTGGTGCCAAAAAGCAGGTAGGAGGAGGACGGAGGACAGGAGGACTTTACATGTCCTCCACGTCTAGTTAAAGTCTTCCTGACGGGTTATGAATTTCAGTGTGACAAGTAACAAGCCAAGCAACAAGCAAGCCTTTGGAAAAATTATTTCTCCGACATACCGTTTCAAACTCCGGTCATTGTTTTTGCATATTGATAGGCATATCAAAAGGCTACTTTTCTCAACTTGGCATCCCGAAACAAGGCATTGGGGGCTCTCGGTGGCCAAAAAACGGGGTCAAAAACAGCCATTTTTAGCCTATTTTCGGCCATTCCGTCCTCCGAATTCAAGACGGAGCCTCATGTGCCAAGGCGGAGTTTCAAAACGAAGTCATTCCTTTTCCACAATCAATGGGACATCAAAGCGGTGCAAAAAATGCATTGTTGGCCCAGATTGCAAGCAGTGACACCACGTTATAGCGGATTTAGTCACAACAATCAGCCATCTTTACCTTATTTTTCAGTCATTTTGTCCTAAGAATTCAGGATGGAGTCTACAGTACCAAGCTAGTGTTTCAAAACCAACTAACTCTTTTTCCACAATGATTTGGACATCAAAGGGATGCAAATGAGCCACCTGGGAGCAATGGCTCTACCCTTGACGCCATGATTGAGCCATCCTAGTGCTCCAAAACAACCACTCTAGGGTTAGGGTCACCGAGCTGGTGGAACCAGTCTTGGTTTTATAATCCTTTTTAGTGTCTAGGGTGGACTTACCAGGTTTAGCAGCAGCAGCGGCAAGCAGCAGCAAGCAAGCAGCAGCACGCGCAAAATGGGGAACAATCATAGATCCGTCGTGGTGCCCCGGATTCGGGTGAAATTTTGGTGGATGTTACCTATGGGTGTGAGGGACAACCACACAAAGTATGAGCCAAAAACTCAACGGTGGCGGCCGGGAACAGTTGTCGCAAGTGGCGGACCCCAGTTTCAAAAACTGCATTTTAGGGCAAAAAGCAGCCATTTTTGGACCAAAGCAGTCCTAGAACCCATTCAAAACGGCCAAAGAAAGGAAAAGGGTGGGTACACTCCACCTGCGGCTTGACTTTACCGTGTCAACGAGCCCTTTGTGGCCTTCTAACTCCACCATATGTCCTTGAAACGGCCCAAAAAGGCCCCAGAAGCCCCAAATTTTGTGTAGATGGGCTGCCAACGGCCACAAACCAAGAATAGGCCATGTCTTTGGCTACATGGCTCAAAATGCAATTCTGAGGGCACGTACTCCACCCGCAACCCCCAATTTTTGTGGTTTCCGACCCTCATAATTGCCCAAACGGACCCCTAGACCCCCATTCCCTGGCCCAGTAGGCTGCGGCAAGCTGCAAGCTCAAGCCCAAGCAGGTGGGTGCCCAAATGGGTCAACAGGGTCCAATAGGGGCAAAAAATGACTTTTTTCAAAAATGATCCTACACCATGTGTGATGCTAAAACAAGTGTTTTTGGACCGTTTTGAGCTTGTGGTGGCCCATTTTGGTCCTCCGAAAATCCCAAAATGCATTGAAAATGGGCAGTTTTGGGACCCAAAATGGGTCAAAAATGGGTCAAAAACGCATTTTTCCAAAAATCATCGTAGACCATTTGGGGTGCACAAACAGGTGAAATGAGCCCATTTTGAGCCCATTTTGGGGCATTTTAGCCCCTCACAAGTCCAAAAAACTCTTGAAAGTGGGCCTTGTGGTGAAGGGGATTACTTGCAAGCTGATTCCACTCTATGAACGGCCTTCAATGTGTGACTCATTGGTGTCCCTCACCATTCATAGTTGATGCTCCCTCCCCCTATCAGTATGCAAAACAATAGTTCGATTTTGAGATAGTTTGTCAGAGAAATAATTTTTCCGAGGGTTTGGTACTTCATAGAAAATTATTTTTTTGTAATCACTCTAGACATGGAGGCCATGTAAAGTCCTCCTGACCACCCTCCTAGTTCCCTCCCTCCCCCTCCTAATTGTTTTTGGCACAAAAAGGCCCATATCATGGTTTTAGGGCGTACAATATGGCTCATTTGTAGGCAATCGATGCCTCATTCACTTTAATAAATCAATGGTTCTGTTTGCAGACACTGGCGTAGCATATTGGCCTCCGTCCTGAAATGGAAGCACTAATCAAGATTGAATTTGGGACCGAGCTGGTGGCATATCAAAAGGCAATTTTTCCAACTTGGCGTCCCGAAACAAGGTAGTGGTGGCTCTCGGTGGCCAAAAAAGTGGTTGAAAACATCCATTTTTAGCCTATTTTGGGCCCTTTCGTCCTAAGAATTCAGGATGAAGCCTGTAGTGCCAAGGCTGAGTTTCAAAACGACGTGTTTCTTTTTCCACAATCAATGAGACATCAAAGCGGTGCAAAACATGCATTGTTCGGGAGTGACACCATGTTATGGCCAATCTAGTTGCAAAATTAGCCATTTTTACCTTGTTTTTCAGCCATTTTGCCGTAAGAATTTAGGGCACATTCTAGAGTGCCGAGCTAGTGTTTCAAAACGAAGTCACTTCTTTCCCACATCGATTGGCACATCAAAGGGATGCAAATGAGCCAATGAGGGGCCATGTGTCTACCCCTGATGCTCTGATAGAGCCATTTTAGTGCTCCAAAACAGCCAATCTAGCGTTAGGGTCACTGAGCTGGTGGAACCAGTCTTGGTTTTATAACCCTTTTTAGTGTCTAGCATGGACCTACCAGGTGTAGCAGCAAGCAAGCAAGCAGCAAGCAAGCAGCCAGCAAGCAAGCAGCACGCGCAAAATTGGGAACAATTAGAACTCCGACGTGGTGCTTTGGATTTGGTTCAAATTTTGGTGCATGATACCAACAGGTGTGAAGTACAATCACACAAAGTTTGAGTGAGAAACTCGACGGTGGCGGCCGGGAACGGGATTCGCAAGTGGTGGACCTAGGTTTCAAAATCTGTCAAAAATGGCCAGAAAAGGCCACATTTTGGGCAGTTTGGGTGTCTAGGATGTCCATGGAGGGGTCCAGTTGCATGGGAACCGATGTAGATGATAAACAAACACCTTTCATCATCGTTTACTGTGCTTTGCACCCGATTAGGTGCCTCAACGACCTCTTTTTGGGCCCAAAATACCGCAAAATCGGCCTTGAAAAGCACCCTTTTTGCATGCTTTTTCAAGTTGCACCTTCTCCTGCCGTGATTTACAGCCATGGAGTGCATTGGGCACTCTTGTGGTGGTTAATGACGAGGAATGGGATCACGTTTGAGCCTTTTCCAAATTGTCATCACCCTTCAGTGCCCCATTTTGGCACCACAAAGTGGTGTTGAGCGCGCACGGTGCACGTGCTAGGGTAGGGTTACGGGTGTCATCCATGGGTCCAAAAATGGTCCAAAATAGTTTTTTCCAAAGTTGTTCCTAGACCACTTGGGGTTCTCAAACAAGTGTTTTTGGCCCGTTTTGAGCCCATGGTGGCCCGTTTTGACCCTCGCAATTTCCAAAAAAGCCTTGCAAATGGGCTGTTCTGCGACCAAAAACAGGTCAAAAAATGGGTCAAACACGCGTTCTTCCAAAAATGATACTAGGCCGTGTGGGGTGCACAAACAAGTGAAACGAGCCCATTTCTAGCCCATTGTAAGCGATTTTGGCCCGTCTAAAGTCACAAAATGCTATGCACATGGGCTTCTTGGGACAAAAAAGTGTCAAAAATGGCTCGAAAATGCATTTTTCTCACAATGATCCTACAACATGCAACGTGCCCAACCACGTCAAATGAGCCCGCTTTCAGCCCATTCTGACGCGCTACAGTCCACCTTGAAGGGCTGTTTTGCGGGGAAAGTGGTGTGAAGTGTTCTTTGTGTCCCACAAGACTTTTAGGTGATCTTCTTTTCCCCACCAGCTCGCTCCCAATGTTTACTCCTGGTTAGGGCTTCAATTTTAGGACGGGGGCCAATATGCTAATGCACTGTTTGCAAACAGATCCATTGATTTATCAGAGTGAATGGGGCATCTATTGCCTTCAAATGAGCCATATTTTTACGCCCGGGATCTATGATATGGGCCTCTTTGTGCCAAAAACAATTAGGAGGGGGACGGAGGGAAGCAGAAGGGAGGTCAAGATGACTTTACATGGCCTCCATGTCTACAGTGATTACAAAAGAATAATTTTCTATGAAGTACGAAACCCTCGGAAAAATTGTGCGTTTCACATATCGTTTTCAAATCGAAACATTGTTTTTGCTTGTTTATAGGCATATCAAAAGGCAATATTTCCCAACTTGGCGTCCCGAAACAAGGCATTGGTGGCTCTCAGTGACCAAAAACGGGGTCAAAAACAACCATTTTCAGCCTATTTTGGGCCATTTCGTCCTAAGAATTCAGGATGGAGCTTGCTTTGCCAAGGCGGCATTTCAAAATGAAGTCATTCCTTTTCCACAATCAATGGGACGTCAAATGGGGGCAAAACAGCCAACAATGGGCCACATTGCAAGCAGTCACACCACGTTGTGGCCAATTTGGTGGCAAAAATCAGCCATGTTTACCTCTTTTTTCACCCACTTTGTCGTAAGAATTCAGGACGGAGTCTACGGTGCCAAGCTAGTGTTCCAAAACGAAGTCATTCTTTTCCCACAATGATTGGGACATCAAACAGATGCAAATGAGCCACTTACCAGCCATCTTTCTACCCTTGAGGCTATGATAGAGCCATTTTAGTGGTGCAAAACAGCCCATCTCTAGGGTTAGGGTTAGGGCTCAATCTGAGGATGGAGGCCACTGTGCTAACGCAGTGTTTGCAAACCCTAACCCTAACCATTGAATTCTTAAAATCATTCGGGCATCAATGGGGTGCAAATGAGGCATTGTGAAGCCATATTGTATGCTGTGGAACCGTGGTATGGCTCTTTTTTTGCCAAACCCCAGATAGGAGGGGGAGGGAGGACATGAGGACTTTACATGGCCTCCATGTCAAGTTAAAGTCCTCCTGGCGGAATGATAAATTGGTTGGCAAGCAACAACAAGCAAGCGCCCGGAAAAATTATTTCTTCAACATACTTTTTCAAAATCGAACCATTGTTTTTGCACATTGATACCCATATCAAAAGGCACCCTTTCCCAACTTGGCATCCCGACACAAGGCGGGGGTGGCTCTTGGTGGCCAAAAACGGGTCAAAAACAACCATTTTCTCGCCAATTTTGGGCCATTTCGTCCTGAAAATTCTGGACGGAGCTTCTTGTGCCAAGGCAGAGTTTCAAAACGAAGTGATTCCTTTTCCACAATCTTAGAGGGTTGCTTCATCCGTGAATATAATGTACCTATTTGACACCCAAGAAACAACGACCAAAAACCGTTGTAAAAGCGAAGAAATAAATTTCACATTGATGTCACTCAAAAAAACATGTGAAATTTCGTGGTCCATGTTTTCGCCTCACCAATCCGAAAATAACATCATCAAAAGTAGGGTTTTTACGAAAAGCAACGTTTCTCCGACGCCGTTGTAAATTTCTGTTTCAATGGAAACGTATGTTTTTGCCTAGAATTGCAGCAATTGTTACACCCTGCCGTGTGTTTACAACGATTCCGTTGTAAAGTGTATCTCCATTTAATTCCCGAGCTGTCCATAGTGCCGACACTCATGTAATGTGGAAAACCTTGTCTGTGTCTTGCCCCAGATCCGTTGCAAGCAATCGACAGGTATACTCGAAGACAAGGTTAACATCATACCAAGAATGCAGGAGTTCCATTTGTTCAGGAATGCAAAGTGTCTCTCGAAGCCAACATGAAGACTTCCGAAGATATGTGTAAGGGACATGCAGTAGAAAAACCGTCATGTATCTTCTTTAAAAGCTTGCATGAGGTTAGCTGACTTCATCTTCTGAACTACAATACTGTGCACTCAGGCTGGAGATAGACAGACTGTCACTCTCAGGTGAAGAGTCATGGATAAGGTGATGTGGCCCAAGAGCCCATGTCGAAGAATATGGCAGCAATTTTTGATCTTTAGAATGTGTTTCATCCTAATCCTCCTTCAAACCGGGTCCTACAAAAGTACTAGCATGCAGAGGATGCCCCTGCTGGTAAGTTCTGGCTGGCTAAGGATAGAACATTTGACGACATCAGGGAAACCTCGTGCTTGGAAACAATCGGATGGTGTACGCCGACGTCGGAGTAAACAGGACCGGTTGGATGCCCAACGGAGGAGCCGCTTCCAACACGTTGTGGAACAGAAGAACCGGAATTCATTCGTCTTTTGTTCATTATGGGCATATTGTGTGTGCATGAACGTGTATGGCCATCTTTGTTACGAGTGACACATTGTAGGTCAGAGTGGAATCTTGGTGCTGCCGCTTTGGCAGCAGAAGGTTTACTTACGGATGAAGCTTTGTGGCGCCTTGGGTCAGTATTTGGCCTCGCTTTCGGAAAACGCACCTAAAGCCTTTCGATTACCGGCGCTGGCTTGGCCACCGGCTTTGGTTTCGGCTTTGGCTTTGGCTTTGGAAGGGCAATCAACAAAGATACAGTCTGTGGTAACCGGCGTAGTAAATGCGAATACAAATTCCCAGCTTTGGTTTCAGCAGTTGCAGAAAAGGACTGGCAATGGGTGTCCAGGAACTGAAAAACATCAGTTCGTACATGATCTGCACGGAATTGCCGAGACACAATGAGGGCGTTTACAGTACGCAACACTAATGACTGCTGATGTGCTGTAGTCCAAGGGTTAAATATGCTGCCAGTATAATATAATTCATCAGGCCATACATAATCAGCCCGAAGGGTCAGTGCACCTGGCTTTGGCTCAATGTAAGGTGCGTTACGTTTCAACAGCTGGCTGTGCAATTCTATCCTGAACTCGGCGATGGCGCATATCGAGAGTTATATACTTCTTGCAGTATTCCTCAACACTTGCTGCACAAAGATCACTTCTGCAAGATCTACTCAGTTGAGAAACCGTTGCCTCAAGTTTTTCCTCCACGAAAGCTGATCTTGGCAAGCTATCATGGTGTGGAGTCCAACGGGCGTGGGCAAGAATTGAGCCTAACAGGTACTAGCCCCAGCTTCGCTCTCGCTGCAGGGCAATCAGAACAAGTATTTGAAGACCCAGGATCTCCTTGGCAGACCTACGAGTCCAATTTTCATGCCTTCTCCATTGCAACGACCGGATGTTATATCCCATCATAAAAAATACTGGTACATATTCAGAAAGAAGAATATGGAGGGCACTCGATTGGTTTCTCATCCCTGCACGCTCGTTTACACCGACACCGTTGTAAACTTCATCAACCGTGCGGATGTCACGCTCCAGAAGCGGAAGAAAATCTGGTGCTGCAAGGGACATGGCTGCTACCATTCTCTCAATAACAACAAGGTCAGGCTTAGGTATCACTATGGTGTTCTCAGGGTCAACTAGGTATTCAGTACGTTCAAGTGGAACAATGAACGCCATGAATGTTTGGTACATGCGCAGCATACAATTTTTGTAACCGTGCCATACACCAAAGCATAAAGGCACGCGCTGTAAATATGAACGAATATCATAATGCAGATATGTTTCAGAATACAAGAACTTCAAAGTCCGATGGAAGGGGTTGATAGCAACCAAAAGTGGGATGGCAGCGCATCGAGTATATTGAAGGAAGTTCTTTGAGTATTTCAAAGTTTGAAGGAGACCAATCCCGCTGGATATGTCTGTGCCGGTTATATCCTAGGGTCTGCAGAGGGTTGCCACTTGGCCATTTTGACACCATAACGGTGGATGTCACGTGGCACCCTGATGTTGTCAAAGGTTAGCCCTAGAATCCGAAACGTGATCAGGTTATTCTTCCATTGCAGTTGCCAATTGCGTACTGCATTGGGAAGATTTTCCTTTGCAGATTTCGAGAGATCAAAAAGCTCCGGATATCCAGGAAAAGCAGGACGGTTTGGCAGTGCCGGAAGAGGAAGGAGGGCGTAAACGGTGCCACTTATATTTTGGTTTCTGTTTTCACCCGGATTCCGGGAATATCTTCGTTTGTTGAGGTTGTCGGACCAAAGAACGACCCACCTCCCTTTGATCATCTCGAAGATTTCGTTTCGTCTCTTCTTCGCCAGGAAGGTAAGTTGAGGACGCAATGGACCAAAAACAAGACCGCTTCCGACAAGTAATCTCCTTTGGTCTCTGGTCAAACCAGTTGCAGAACCTTCAGGCCCACCTGAGGTTGGTCTGGCCCATCTGCGCATGGCATTGTAGGCGGCCCAGCAACTTGGTCAAAAAATAGGGAACCATCTGCAGCATGTTGTTCCCGCCGACCACTGTACGCGAAGGTCGTGCATGGTCTTTCTGTTTTGCGCCTCGACCCGGCTCATGAACACCATCTCAACGAAGCGTTGTGCGATACCTCCGCTGACAGCACTGTGACGGAAATGTGCACACGATGCCTGGTATGCCTGTGCTCTTTTGGGCGTGTTTTGTGGGGTTTCCTGATTATCTGCCTGGTTGTCTCTCATTTTGTGGGGCCGCAATCTTATGAAGGCGTTGCTCACGAGGTGTTACATTTTTTCATGTTTCAATGTTTCAAAAACAAGCATTTCTTTTCCCACAATGATTGGGGCATCAAAGGTATGCAAAATAGCTATCAGTGAGCCACACTGCACGTAGTGGCCCCACATTATAGCCGTTTATTATGGCCATTTTGGTTGCACAAATCAGCCATGTTTAGCCTCTTTCGCAGCCATTTCGTCATGAGAATTCAAGATGGAGCCTACTATGCCAAGCTAGTGTTCCAAAACAAAGCCATTATTTTTTGAACAATGCATGGAACATCAAAGGGATGCAAATGAGCCACTAAGAAGCCCTGTTGACACCCGTGACACCATGATCGGGCCATTTTAGTGGTGCAAAACAGCCCTATCAGTGTTAGGGTTACGGCTGCAATTTGGGGATGGAGAGCAGGTGATTCCAAAGGGAAGTATTTTGTTCTTACAGTGAATGCGACATAATGGGCTGCAAATCAGCCACTGCTCAGCCATGTTGCAAGGCATGGCCCCGTGGTATGGGTGTTTTTGTGCCAAGAAGCAGGTAGGAGGGGGAGGGAGGACAGGAGGACTTTACATAGTGTCCATGTCTAGAGTGATTACAAACGAAGTTATTTTTCCGCAATGAAAGGGACATCAAAGGCATGCAAATAGCCATGTTTCTACCCGTCATGCTATGATAGAGCACTTATAGTGGTGCAAAATAGCCAGTCTAGCCAAAGTCCTCCTGACGGAATAATAAATCGGCTGGCAACAAGCAAGCGCCCTAAAAAATTATTTCTTCAACTCACTGTTTCAAAATTGAATCATTGGTTTTGCATATTGATACCCATATCAAAAGGCAAATTTTCCCAACTTGGCGTCTCACACCAATCCATTGGTGGCTCTCGGTGGCCAAAAACGGGGTCAAAAACAACCATTTTTAGCCGATTTTGGGCCATTTCGTCATGAAAAATCAGGTTGGAGCCTGTTGTGCCAAGGCAGAGTTTCAAAACGAAGTGATTCCTTTTCAACATACAATGGGACATCAAAGCGGTGCAAAGCAGGCATTGTTGGTTCAGACTGCAAGCAGCGACACCACACTATGGCCGATTTAGTGGCAAAAATCAGCCATTTTTAACCTGTTTTTTAGCCATTTCGTCCTAAGAATTTAGGACGGAGTCTACAATGCCAAGCTAGTTTTTCAAAACGAAGTCACTCTTTTTCCACAATGATTTGGACATTAAAGGATGCAAATAAGCCACTTAGGAGCCATGTGTCTACTCGTGACGCTGTGATAGTGCCATTTTAGTGCAAAACAGCCAATCTAGGGTTAGGGTTAGGGCTTGAAATTCAGGATGGAGGCCAATATGCTAAGCCAGTGTTTGCAAACAGAACCATTGATTTATTGGAGTGGATGGGGCATCTATTGCCTACAAATGAGCCATATTGTACGCCTTAAACCCATGCTATGGGCCTTTTTGTGCCAAAAACAATTAGGAGGGGGGGGGGAGGTGAGTAGGAGGGAGGTCAAGAGGACTTTACATGGCCTCCATGTGTAGTTAAAGTCCTCGCGACGGGTTAATAATTTCACTGTGACGAACAAGCAAGCAACAACAAGCAAGCAGCAAGCGAGCCCCCGGAAACATTATTTCTCGGACATACCGTTTCAAACTCCGGTCATTGTTTTTGCGTATTGATAGGCATATCAAAAGGCAATTTTCTCACCTTGGCGTACCGAAACAAGGCATTTGTGGCTCTCGGTGGCCAAAAACGGGGTCAAAAACAGCCAGCTTCAGCCTATTTGGGGCCATTTCGCCCTGAGAATTCAGGACGAACATCAAAGGGATGCAAATGAGCCACCTGGGAGCCATGGTTCTACCCGTGACGCTATGATAGAGGCATTCTAGTGCTGCAAAACAACCACTCTAGGGCTAGGGTTAGGGCTTCCATTTCAGGACGGAGGCCCATTTGCTACGCCAGTGTTTGCAAACAGAACCATTGATTTATTAAAGTGAATGGGGCATCCATTGCCGACAATTGAGCCATATTTTTACGCCCGGGATCTATGATATGGGCCTCTTTGTGCCAAAAACAATTAGGAGGGGGAGGGAGGGAACTAGGAGGGAGGTCTTTACATGGCCTCCATGTCTAGAGTGATTACAAAAGAATAAATTTCCATGAAGTACCAAACCCTCGGAAAAATTATTTCTCTGACAGACCCCCTCAAAATCGAACCATTGTTTCGCATATTGATAGGGGGAGGGAGCATCAACTATGAACCTTTGGAAAAATTCTCTCTCCGACATAACGTGTCAAAATTGACCTCTTGTTTTGGCATATCAATGGAGATACCATAAGCTAACTTTTCACCACATGGTTAATCAAACGGAGCCATTGGCGGTTCTCTCTGGCCGATAAGGGTGTCAAGAATGGCCATTTTCGGCCTATTTTGGGCTATTCCCTCCTTGGAATTCAGGACGGAGCCTGCCGTGCCCACGCAGAGTTCTAAAACGAAGTGATTTCTTTTACACCATCAACGGGACATCAAAGCGGTGCAAAACAGCCATCAAAGCGCCACATTGCAAGCAGCGAACCCACGTTAAGGCCGAATTAGTGGCAAAAATAAGTCTTTTTTACCCTATTTTTCAGCCGTTTTGTCCTAAAAATTCAGGACGGAGTCTACACTGCCAAGCTAGTCTTTCAAAACGAAGCACTCTTTTTTCACAATGATTTGGACATTAAAGGATGCAAATGAGCCACTCAAGAGCCAAGTGTCTACTCGTGACGCTATGATAGAGCCATTTTAGTGCTGCAAAATAGCCAATCTAGGGTTAGTGTTAGGGCTTCAATTTCAGGATGGAGGCTAATATGCTAAGCAAGTGTTTGCAAACAGAAGCCCTGATTTCCTACAGTGAATGGGGCATCAATTCCCTACCAATGAGCCATATTGTACGCCCAGGAACCATGATATGGGCCTTTTTGTGCCAAAAACAATTAGGAGGGGGAGGGAGGGAACTAGGAGGGAGGTTAGGAGGACTTTACATGGTCTCCATGTCTAGTTAAAGTCCTCCTGTCATACTAATAATTTCGTAGAACAGCAAGCAAGCAAGCAACAGCAAGCAAGCACCTGGAAAAACTGTTTCTCCGACATACCGTTTGACAATCCAACCATTGTTTTTGCATATTCAGAGTGCTAGCATAAGCTACCTTTTCACCACTCGGTTCGTGAAACGGAACCGTTGGCCGCTCTCAGCGCCCGAAAAAGGCCTCAAAAAAGGCCATTTTTAGCCCGTTTTGGGCATTTTCGTCCTGCGAATTCAGGATGGAGCGTGCTGTGCCAAGGTAGTGTTTCCAAACGGATCCGTTTTTTTTTTCCACAATCAATGGGACATCAATGGGATGCAAACAGGCCGTTTTGGAGCCATATTGCAAGCCGTGGCTCCGTGGTATTCGCGATTTAGTGCCCAAGAACAGCCATTTTCAACCAGCTTTTGGGCCATCTCATCCTCAAAATCCAGGTTGGAAGCTGCTGTGCCAACGTGGAGTTACCAAACCGTGGCATTCTTTTTTTTTTTGCAATCAAACGGATATCACTTGGAGTCCAACGGGCCATTGTGGAGCCATCTTGCTAGCCGTGACCCCATGATAGGTGCATATTCGCGTTGCAACACATGTACCACCGGTGCCCAGCATAGAACATTGGAAGAGAGACCAATATTGTCCCGTTAACGGTGGCAATTTTAGGAAATCTGTACCGACGTGCATGCGATATGCTTCGGTCCGCTGCTTGGAAGTTTTCGCAAAACCTTGGAAAGATGCTCGGAAGTTTTTGCAGCCAGATCGGGTCCCAAAATGTAACCGATATCGGTAGGAATGTTCCATGGGTTTCCCAGCCGACCGTGCCGGGGGCGCTCCGAAGAAAATTTTCACCCCGAACCGAGTGGAATTTTGGTTGGATGCTTGGTGCCTACCTTGCCTGCAAGATGCCATGGAGAACAGCACGTTGAAGCTCATGTTTGTCTACCCTTTGTCTGCGCTGCCTGCAAAACTGCATGGAGAACACTGTGCTCAAGCTTATGATTGCTTCCCCTTTGTGCTCCTTTGTGAATTTGGATTTTTGCTTTTGACATGAATGTTTGCCCTTTTTGCCTTGTGAAGCTTTTTGCCTGCTTTTGTGGTTTTCTTTTTGCATGTGTGTCGCTTTTTCACCTTGGCCCTTTTGAGTAGACTCACTAATGTATTCTCTTTTGGTGCTCAGAACATCTTTTGTCACCTCCAAGAGACATGTTTAGTAGTCAAGGCAGTGCCGCTAGTGCCTCGTCTTCGTCCGCTCAGCCCCCCCAGCCCGTTCAGCAGCTCCCTCAACCAGATTTGGAGCTTTAGGGCGAGCTCATTGACGCGGACACAGCCAATACCGAAGTTCCCGAACCGGGTAATACACAATCGCGCCTCCAACACGCCCTAGCAGCACTGTGCCTGCGGCATAAGCCGTCAGAGACCATTGAGCCCAGAATGCTAAGGGTTTTAGACAGGGTCGTCCCTGATGCATACCGCATCCAGCCGAAGGATACTTTGCTGGCTATGCTGATGCATAAGCATTTTGCAATCCCTGTGTTGACGACACGGGAGGCTGTGGGCAAGACAAGCCCCAGCAAATATGAAACTTCGTACGGTGTACAACACAGAAACCTCTCCATTGTTGGTCCGGATCCGAAATACAACACGGACCGGACCTTTGCAGAGGAATCTGAAGAGAGGCTGCGTGTACATTACATGTACTTGAAATCAATACTGTCCACACACCCTGACAGTACCATTCGCGAGTTAAAGTGGACCCAGAGCGATGTAGTTACTTGGTTCAAAGAGGCCAAGATCAAGAAGCGGTCCAAAAAAGTAGTTACCTGCAACGTGCAGTTCCCCCCCCCTCTCATTTATTCATGTTCCGTTCGAGGTTTTGAGGGTTATCATAAACGATGCCTTCTGTGAGTCCCCACATGCAACGATTCATAGCGCCCTCAGAGCCACCGTCACAGGTTCACATGTGGTAGAGGTTTTCGGGGAAAAGGACGGCTGGCGGGTGTGAGACCAAGCCCCCTCAGGCACGTGGGAAAAGGTGGTTACCCCCCGCGACGGTGAGGTTTTCAGAACAGACCAGCAACCCACGTACCATGCGCACGGTGTCTTGTGGGGCATTGAGTTTCTTTTGGCACCAGCCCCCAAATCTTCTTCCGAGGGCGCACCAAAGCGGCAGCGAATTACCGTCTTAGGTGCATGGTTGCAGGCCAAGGGTGAGGTCCAGGGCCAGGTTGAGACCCCAGAAGCCCCCCCCCCCCCCTGCCTAAGCTGGGGATGCACTGTGTTGGGTCTTCACCAGACCTCTTTTTCGCTGTGATATCTTCGATCTCTGCTGCCCTGGCTGCCCGCGCCCGGCCCCAGCTCCTGCCGCCGTCCCCATCTCCTCGGGTCGACTGGCGGAACTTGGGAGTGGGAACCCTAGCGCCGGTAGCAGTGCCGGTGCTAGCAACCCCTCGCCAGCCACCCCCGCTTTGTGGGAGGCGCCAGCAGTCGGAGGAGCAGCAGGAGCAGCAGCAGCAGCAGCAGGGCCCGCCGCCGCAGCAGAAGATGCAGAGGACCCCAAGGCCATGCACCCTGCCCACTGCGGAGCTTTGTTGGCGGCTGTTGCAGCTATGCAAGTCCAGATGGTGCTTGCACAACTGAGTAAGAAGACAGTGTCCTCGTTCGCGGCCGGGGCACGCTACGGGCTAGGGGGGGAGGGAGTGGTGGTGTGGGTCACTCGGGGGGCCCCGACCCCCGCAAGCCAGTGGAGCATCGTGCTCCAATTGGGCAGATGCCCCAAACCTGGGCAAGGTGGTTTTGGACCTGGCCATTTTGGATCGGAGTGTGGCAGTGTGTGGGGAGCTGGGGGTCCCGGAACAGTGCAGGAAACTTATCCTCAAGGAGTAGCGATTACCAGCTGATCGGTACTCCCAGTTGAAAGGGCAGCTTGAGCAGGCCTGCCAGTCCTTTAAGAAGGCTGAGCAGGCCGTCCGGGACGGGGTGGGGGGGAAGAGGCAGGGGGGGCAGGGGGTGAAGACCAGGGAGGGAAAGCTGCGGGCAGCAGCTACTGCCCAGCACGGAAGGGCAGAGCATCTACTGGGGCAGATGCGGGGGCCTTGGGAGGAGGCAAAAAAACGCCGCCTCCTTAAGGCCCCCCTCCCCAAGATGCCCCCCAGCACCCTCCCCCCCTTTGGGAAATGGGAGGTAATAGGGGGACACCGAGAGGAGCTCGTGCATGGGGTGGTTTTTGCAGGGCATTCCGGGGGGTGGGAGGTGTACTACCTTGCAGCCACGGCTGTTTCAAGGTCGTGCACCTCGAAGTTGAGGGAGCGGGGGGTTTCAGTGAGGATGCACACCGCCCCCGATTCCTGCAACCTCCACAACTGTATGTATGTGGTTGTTAAGGTAATCCTGTGGCACATGAGCCACCCTGTGAGCGTTTGGGGCAACCCCCCCGCCCTGAGCCATTTTGCCATGTGGGGGCGCCAGTGCCGTGCGTTGATGGATAAAACTTTGGCATGGGCTCAGGTGAAAGGGAACTGGAAGTGTCGCCGCACTGGCTGGGGCCCCGAGGCCCTGAAGAAGATGAAAGAAGTCTCCAGGCAGTTGGCCCCGGTTGGGGGGGGCAAAGGGCCTGTCCCCTTTGCCCCCCTCTCGGGCAACATGGTGCCCATTGTGGTACTTTTCTGCATCGCGAATTCTGATTCTGGCCCTCTTATCCCCGGTGTGGGTAAGGGGAAGGGGAAGGGGAAGGGGAAGGGGAAGGGGAAGGGGAAGGGGAAGGGGAAGGAGGGGGGGGGGGTGATTCAGATTCCTCAGACTCTGCCCCAGAGATTGCAGTGGGGAAGGGGAAGGGGAAGGAGAAGGGTTAGGGGAAGGGGAAGGGGGGGGGGTGAAAAGGGGGGGTGATTCGGACTCTTCAGACTCTGCCCCAGAGATTGCAGTGGGTAAGGGGAAGGGGAAGGAGAAGGGTAAGGGTAAGGGGAAGGGGAAGGGGAAGGGCAAGGGGGTGGTGGTAGTTGCAGACTCTGAGTCATCTGACTCAGACGTGCCTATTTCCCCGACAAGGGTGAGGAGAGGGCAGGTGGCCCCTGAGTCATCTGACTCAGATTCCCAAGTGCCTGTTTCCTCCACAGGCGTGAAGAGAGGGCGGGCGGCCCCTAACTGTGGGGCCCCTGCAGGTAAGAGGAGGAAGAAGACCAGCCCCAGCCCATATGTAGGCTGCAGTGGCACAGGGCAGGTGTCAAGGGACCACGGATCACTGCCCCTTCGCATAGTCACACAGGTCAGGACTGTCCTTGACTATGTGAAGGGGACTGCCCACCGACCTCGCTATTGGATGAGGTCCTTCCCCCTCATCCACGGGGGTGATTCCGGGCCAGGGGAGTTGATTCTCCTCATCGTGCCCCCTGAGACCAAGACCAAGGCCTCTCACAAGGCACAGCCTCAGCCTGAGCCTGAGTCTGAGGGGGAGGACTGAGAAGGAGTTATATATTCCCAATTGAGGCACCGAAATGAACTGCAGCTGCACCTTAGCTGCCTGTTGGCATCCATTCATGCTTCCAGGCCAGCTCTGCCTGTTGTGCCTGTGGCATGGGGCGGATAGTCGAGCACACTTTTGACCCTTGGATCTCGAAACTGGTTGGAGCAATCCTGGCAATTCAAGGTTCTGGTGAAAGGTACTGGTTGGGGCTTTGCATACATGGTTCCTTTGAAACAAACCAAAATAGTGGCGCAGAGCGAGGGGGCGGATAGTCGAGCACACTTTTGACCCTTGGATCTCGAAACTGGTTGGAGTAATCCTGGCAATTCAAGGCTCTGGTGAAAGGTACTTGTTGGGGATTTGCATACATGGTTCCTTTGAAACAAACCAAAATAGTGGCGCAGAGCGAGGGGGCGGATAGTCGAGCACACTTTTGACCCTTGGATCTCGAAATTGGTTGGAGTAATCCTGGCAATTCAAGGCTCTGGTGAAAGGTACTTGTTGGGGATTTGCATACATGGTTCCTTTGAAACAAACCAAAATAGTGGCGCAGAGCGAGGGGGCGGATAGTCGAGCACACTTTTGACCCTTGGATCTCGAAATTGGTTGGGGCAATCGTGGCAATTCAAGGCTCTGGTGAAAGGTACTTGTTGGGGCTTTGCATACATGGTTCCTTTGAAACAAACCCAAACAGTGACGCAGAGCGAGGGGGCGGATAGTCGGGCACACTTTTGACCCTTGGATCTCGAAACTGGTTGGAGCAATCCTGGCAATTCAAGGTTCTGGTGAAAGGTACTGGTTGGGGCTTTCCATACATGGTTCCTTTGAAACAAACCAAAACAGTTCCGCAGAGCAGAGCGGGGGGGGGGGCGGATAGTCGAGCAGACTTTTGACCCTTGGATCTCGAAACTGGTTGGAGCAAACCCGGCAATTCAAAGCTCTGGTGAAAGGTACTGGTTGGGGCTTTCCATACATGGTTCCTTTGAAACAAACCAAAACAATGGCGCACAGCGAGGGGCGGATAGTCGAGCACACTTTTGACCCTTGGATCTCGAAACTGGTTCGAAGAATCGTGGCAATTCAAGGCTCTGGTGAAAGGTACTGGTTGGGGCTTTGCATACATGGTTCCTCCGAAACCAACCAAAACAGTGGCGCAGAGCGAGGGGGCGGATAGTCGAGCACACTTTTGACCCTTGGATCTTGAAACTGGTTGGAGTAATCCTGGCAATTCAAGGCTCTGGTGAAAGGTACTGGTTGGGGATTTGCATACATGGTTCCTTTGAAACAAACCAAAACAGTGGCGCAGAGCGAGGGGGCGGATAGTCGGGCACACTTTTGACCCTTGGATCTCGAAACTGGTTGGAGTAATCCTGGCAATTCAAGGTTCTGGTGGAAGGTACTGGTTGGGGCTTTCCATACATGGTTCCTTTGAAACAAACCAAAATAGTGGCGCAGGGCGAGGGGGCGGATAGTAGAGCAAACTTTGACCCTTGGATCTCGAAACTGGTTGGAGCAATCCTCGCAATTCAAGGCTCTGGTGAGAGGTACTGGTTGGGGCTTTGCATACATGGTTCCTTTGAAACAAACCAAAACAGTGGCGCAGAGCGAGGGGGCGGATAGTCTAGCACACTTTTGACCCTGTGATCTCGAAACTGGTTGGGGCAATCGTGGCAATTCAAGGCTCTGGTGAAAGGTACTAGTTGGGGCTTTGCATACATGGTTCCTTTGAAACAAACCAAAACAATGGCGCAGAGTGAGGGGGCGGATAGTCGAGCACACTTTCGACCCTTGGATCTCGAAACTGGCAACAGGAGGACTTGCATCTTCCTGCAGTGGACTACTCCCTGGACAACAGGAAGTTGTTACCACAGCTGTGCCATCTTCTTCTACAGAAGTGTGGCTCGTTGGCTGCCCAAGGCCGGCAGAAACCCCCACCACCCAATGCCACCCTTACCTTAGGCCTCTATGCAGACGGTTACTAGCCCCGGGGCCGTCCAAACATTAACACAAAAATCAGTATAATTGATTTCCAGGGACACTGGTTCCCAACGTTTGGCAACGTGCCTAGGTGCACAGACATGTTGACCTGGCAAGAGCTTCCCAAGGTCAGTGATTGCGAGTGGCTACCCATACGTGCAGAGGCCTTACAAGCCCTGCCTTCTTGTAAATTTAAGCATGAAGTACGTATGAAGTATGCTGGTGCAGTTTACAACACCACCCTGCAGATAAGGCTCGGGGCAATCATTGCCGATCACCACCATTTGTGGTTTGAGTGCCGGCAAAAGGGCTGTGTGGCGTGTCCCTGGGTGAATAAGGATGGGGCGGGAGAACTCTTTTTGCACAAAGGGGGATGTCTCAATGGTGTGTGTGGGTCCCATAAGTTTCAGGGGGTTTCTAACCTGGAAGAGGTATATATCGTGCAACCTGTATTGCACAACACCAAAGGTGCATTCTCCAGGATCCTGGGTGTCATAGGTCGAACACTACCAGCGCCCTACAACCATGAGCTGCTGCAGGTCATAGCACATGTGGCAAGGAGGTACGATCCTGGATCTTTGCCACCTGATAGCAGGCAGCACATAGGTCACGTACGAGGTAGATTCCAGGCAGGCATTAGCCTCCTAGACTAGCAGGGGGTATGGTGCTCCCCCTGCCTTTCCATTCCTTGGTGGTGGCATTTTGCCACATGGTGCATCTATGCTATGGTTGTAATAACCTAGCAACTGTCACATGGCAAGCTATGGGGATGTTGTACACTTATATTGTGCACATCATCCCCGAGTTTGCTACAGAAGGTTGCACTACAACCTTATATATGCATGGGGGGTCCCACACATGGTTTAATCCACGGACACCCATGCTGTATTCTGATGCGGCCGGCGAGCGGGATCTCACGGTGGCCAAGAGATATGCCCCCGTCACTAGTACCAGGCAAGATGCCAGTATTAGTGAAAGTTTGAAGCATGAGCTGTATCAAAAGTTCGTGCAGAAAAAAAAGAACATCCCCCGTGCCAAAATTTTGGCGCCCGTGCAACGAAACGTTGTTCTGGAGGCGTGCATGGTTGCTGCCAATGCCGTGTGGCATGTGGTCTTCCAACGCCTCTTAGAGCATTTGCTGCATTTACAGGATCAAGGTGGTTGCTCCCTATATATGCACCCAGACACCAGTTCGGTGAAATGCACCTTTCGAGGTGCAAATCCCGAGGATGATGTGGTATGTGTGTGTAGGACCTGTGGCTCAAAGCGCGGTGTCCGTTAATGGGTACCACTGGACAAGGAAGCTGTCTGCAAGTGGCTCAAACTCGGTTTGAAGAGCCGTGCCACATTTAAGTCCTCCGCTGCACGCCGTAAGGCGCTGAAGGACAAGGGAAAGGGTAAGGGACGTGTGGGGCCCATCCCTCAAAGCAGGGTTTCTATACCTGCGACAGTTGATATTGTACCCCCTTCGGAGGGCGAGGACAATGCTGCTTCATTTCAAGGTCCTACGGGTTTGAAGGAGCAGCAACGCATTCAACCCATGAGACGTACGAAGTTGGCGCGTGTACCCATTGTTGATAGCGACATTGAGCAACAACTTGTATGCCCTCGTGGCAGTGGCAGTAGTAGCAGCAACAGTAGCAGCAGCAGCAGCAGTAGCAGCAGCAGCAGCAGCAGCAGCAGAAGTGATAGTGGGAGCAGTAGCAGTCCTGAGGATAATGATTCGGATGATGATGATCTGCACCTATCTTGTGCCTCCACGAAAATGCCTCAAATTCTTCCTCATCATCCAGTGACAACCCTGAACCGCAACCTCAACCCAAGAAGTATCGCCGTGTGGTTGTACATAGTCCTGGGGGAGGGGTGGTGGATGTGGATGCCATGTCAAGTGATGGCTGTCCTGTGCAGATGCTCAGCGAAGGAGAGTACGGCATTCACAGTTCAAGCTGAAATGAACAGGCAACCCATTGAACATTCACATTTCAAGCTTAAGTGAACGGTCATGCTTGTCTTTTTTTGTGCTTCTTTGCTGAGGTGTGGGATTTGGGAACCAAGAACGGTGTAGTTCATCGTACAAAAAAACCGATGGAAAAACGCCTGGAAGTTTTTGAAATCCCCTGGAAAGATGCTCGGAAGTTTTGGCAGCCAAATCGGGTCCCAAAACGCAACCGATATCGTTGGAATGTTCCATGGGCTTCCCAGCCGACCGTGCCGGGGGAGCTGGGAAGAAATTTTGGCTGGGACTTCCGAGATCAACCCTCCAATATCAGTCCCATTTGCTGAGCATGAACACTGAGCATCCCCAAATATCCTGAGCAATATGCTCAACATTTTCTTGCCATTTTTTTACCTTCTATGCTGTGCGTCCCAGCACCATGTGAAACAACCATATTAGGGTTAGGGTTAGGCTGTTAGGGTTGCAATGTCAAGGCGGAAGCTCCCATGATGACCCTTTGTTTGCAAACGGAAGCATTGTTCGTTTTTGGTGCATGGGACATCAATGAGCTCCGAAGAAGCCATTGTTAAGCCATGGTGCAACCCGTTGCACCGCAATACGCCACTTTTCATGCTCAAAAGCCGGTAGGAGGGAGACTTGGGGGGGGGGGGGGGGGCAATAGGGTCGAAAACCTAGGATAACCGGTGATCTGCTCCGTACGTACCATCAATGAGTGCCCTTCTTCTCTCATATGTATTGGACATTCAAATATTTAGGAACGGGGTTTTCATCACCCATGTTACGCACTTCGGGACGACGTGGAGGAGGGAGGAGGCAGGAGGAGGACTTTATAGGCGTGTTTACGTCCCTTCTAGAGTGATCACAAAATAATAATTTTCTTTATCCCCGAATTCAGGCCGAAGACCGCTGTGCAGAGCTACCGTTTCCAAATGGCAACATTCTCTTTTCACAATCATTGGTACATCAAAGGGATGCAATTTAGCCACATTTGAGCCATGTGCCAAGCGTAGGCACCGTACTATGCCATTTTGCCAAAACTACGCCAACTATGCCAAAATGGCCACACGTTATGGCCGTTCTGGCGGCAAAAATTTTAGGGGTGCAAAACATCCAATTTAGGGTTAGGGTCAGCGGTACAACTTCACTAATAGATAGTACTATGAGCTGGTGTCTTTGAGCGGGAGTGGTGATTTTTGAAAGTGATATCAATGGGCTGCAAATACGCCAATGTCAAAGGACATTGAACGCTCCGGCACCTTCATATCGGCCTTTTTGTGCTAAAAAGCAGGTAGGGCGGAGAGGGAGGGCAGGGGGACTTTAAATGGCCTCCATGTCTAGTTAAAGTCCTGCTGACGGGTTAATAATTTCAGTGTGACAAGCAAGCAACAACAACAACAACAAGCAAGCCTTCGGAAAAATTATTTCTCAGACATACCGTTTCAAACTCCGGTCATTGTTTTTGCATATTGATAGGCATATCAAAAGGCAACTTTTCTCAACTTGGCGTCCCGAAACAAGGCATTGGTGGCTCTTGGTGGCCAAAAACGGGGTCAAAAACAGCCATTTTTAGCCAATTTTGGGCCATTTCGACCTGAGAATTCAGGACGGAGCCTGTTGTGCCAAGGCAGAGCGTCAAAACGAAGTGATTCCTTTTCCACAATCAATGGGACATCAAAGCGGTGCAAAACAGGCATTGTGGGTCCGGATTGCAAGCAGTGACCCCACGTTATGGGCGGTTTAGTGGCAAAAATCAGCCATTTTTACCCTGTTTTTTAGCCATTTCGTCCTAACAATTCAAGACGGAGCGAACAGTGCCAAGCCAATCTTTCCAAACGAAGTCACTCATTTTCCACAATGATTTGGACATCAAAGGGATGCAACCGAGCCACTTAGGAGCCATGGTTCTACCCGTGAGGCTATGATACAGCCCTTTTAGTGTTGCAAAACAACAAATCTAGGGTTAGGTTTAGGGCTCCCATTTCAGGACGGAGGCCAATATGCTGCGCCACTGTTTGCAAATAGAACCATTGATTTATTAGCCTGAATTCGGCATTCGTTGCCTACAAATGAGCCATGTTGTATGCCATAGAACCATGATATGGGCCTTTTTGTGCCAAAAACGATTAGGAGCGGGAGGGAGGGGAGTAGGAGGGAGGTTAGGAGGACTTTACATGGCCTCCATGTCTAGAGGGATAACAAAAGAATAATTTTCTATCAAGTACCAAACCCTCGGAAAATCCTCTTTCCAACATACCGTTTCAAAATCCAGCCATTGTTTTTGCATATTGATACACATATCAAAGGGCACCGTTTCCCCACTCGGGGTCTCGAAACCAGGCATTGGTGGCTTTGTGTGGCCAAAAACGGGGTCAAAAACAGCCATTTTTAGCCTACTTTGGGCCATGTCCTCCTAAGAATTCAGGACGGAGCCTCATGTGCCAAGGCGGAGTTGCAAAATGAAGTGATTTCTTTTCCACAATCAATGGGACATCAAAGCGGTGCAAAACCTGCATTGTTGATCCAGATTGCAAGCAGTGACACCATGTTATGGCCGATTTAGTGGCAAAAATCAGCCATTTTTACCCTCTTTTTTTAGCCATTTTGTCCTAAGAATTCAGGACGGGCCCTACAATGCCAAGCTGGTGTTTCAAAGCGAAGTCACTCTTTTTCCACAATGATTTGGACATCAAAGGGATGCAGCTAGGCCACGTAGGAGCCATGTGTCTACCCGTGATGCTATGATAGAGCCATTTTAGTGCTACAAAACAGTGAATCCAGGGTTAGGGTTAGCCGGTTAGGGCTTCAATTTGAGGACAGAGGTCGATGTGCTAAGCCAGACAAACAGAACCATTGGTTTATGACAGTGAATGGGGCATCAATTGCCTATAAATAAGCCATATTGCACGCCGTGGAACCATGATTTTGGTCCTTTTGTGCCAAAAACAATTAGGAGGGGGAGGGAGGGGAGTAGGAGGTCGGTCAAGACGACTTTGCATGGCCTCCATGTCTAGTTAAAGTCCTCCTCAGCTATGGGTATAGTAACCCAATGGGCTATCAGACTTCAGTTTTCAGACTTTTATGGACCATCCCCCCCAACCCCCAACCCCCAAGCCCCCCATGATAGACCCCCCCCCCCAATATCAGACTAGTGGACAAGTGGAAAATGGGAAAATGTGGAACCTCGGAAAACGTTCAACATGGGGGAAAGTATAGTACCCCCCCCCCGTTTCGAATAATAAAAGTGCACCCCCCCCCCAGACACACAGGAACTTCACTTCAAGAAAATGGGGATAAAAGGGCAATACCCCCCCACCCCCACAGAGACACGGGAACTTCACTTCAGGAAAATGGTGGGTTGGGGAAAATATCCGCGCATGTGTGCATGTCATGTTGTTTGCTCTCCTTTCGCTTGCAGCGGTAGGTAAGGTGAGTAAGCCTAGGAGGGGCCACCCCCTGGTAGAGTCATTGCGATTGAGCTTGAGATTGTTGTAGGTAAGGTGAGTAAGCCCAGGAGGGGCCACCCCATGGTAGAGTCATTGCGATTGAGCTTGAGATTGTGTCTCTTGTGCATGCACAGGACACATTAAAGGGTAGGCCACGCGTGGTGCGCTCGGTAAACCCTTGTTTAGGTTACCCAGGGGCTCCGCCCTACGTTCTATAAGAGAACGGGCGGAGTTCCTTAAGCTTGCTTGGAAGGACCTGTTTTGGGACAGCGTATTATTTTCCACTCGAGGACCCGTATAGTACGGCGAGGGTGGTTAGGTTCCTCAGCCCAAAACAGTGCCTGCATGTGAACCTCTCAGGTGGTGTAGGTCAGGGTGATTGGTGCATTTTGCTGTCTTCGACAGCGCAATTTTTTGCCCAGCAAAAAGGGCGCAGATCACCCCAAACAAATGGGGCAGCAGCGAAGAAGATGATGAACGACTCCGCCATGAACGACACGTACTCACGTTGCGCCGCAGTGCACCCCTTCCCTCCAAGCCCTGGCAGGGGTACGCGTAATGGCGTCCCTGTCAGGCCGCAGCCGCTTAGCAGCTCTGTGTTTTGCTCGCTTCTCACAGGAAGGCCAGTAGGGCCTACGACCTCGTTGACAGCAGCGTGTGCGTGTAGGAGTGGAAGGCCTGGATGATGTCATCCTTCGAAGGCTGTGTCCACAGTAGGGTGTGTAGGACCTACAGTGTGTGTGTCACTGTCCTGCCAGTTTCCTGGAATTTCAACAGGGTTTTCGGTGGGCAGTGGCAGTGGAAGCCTAGGTTTTGGCCACATAGGAAACAGGCGTTTTCATGCCTCATAGCTTTTGGCCACCCCTCCCCTGCAGTAGGTAGGTAGTTAGACAAAACCAATCCCTTGGCGTTAGCGCTGTGTATTCCCCAAGGTTGTCTGGTGCCAGCACAGAAACTGGGCACCTAGGGGCGGAGAGACGTGGGGCGTACCCCATCGCACCGTGTAAAGACATCAGCTGGGTTTAGCAACGGTGCAGATTTGGGTATAATTAGGATACCATTTCTGCAGCTTGCTCCAGGACCTCAGGGTAGCACACTCACACAGACATTTTGTTGTTGTTTCAATGTGATTATGTAGAACACCCTAGAATTGTTTTGGTTGTGTGTGGTCTAGGCCTTGGCGCCTACGACCATATACCCCTTCAGTGATGATGCTGACAACAGCTGAGAAGGGGTTTTGACATGTTTGTTTCTGCATCCGATCAGAATGTGCTCACAATTTCATTATGCAGAACATCCTTGAGGTGTTTTAGCTGTGTCTGGTCTAGGCCCTGGCGCCTACGACCACAGACCCCTTCGATGAAGAATGCGCTGACAACAACTGAGAAGGGGTTCTGATTTCCTGGTATTTGCATCCACGTATTGCGACCCCGTCCCGATTTGTTGTTAGTAGACGTGGGTTCTGCAGTTTCCAACCATTTTCAGCCCCTTCGATGATGGCGACATTGTGTGTGCACGGGCCTGCTTCGTGGAACTTGGGTCTGGGCTGCAGCAGGGAACCATGCGCAGACCCCTAAAGGGACCTTTTTCTTAGGCCCTGCTTTGTGTTCCACGGATTTTTTAAAATGCCACTGCCAATGCCAATGCCCAAATCCTCATGCTAGTACAGCCAATACCGCACCTGAACTGGGTCCCCAAGCAAAGAGTTGACACGCTTCGCATGTAACACTGTGGTACAACGCTGTGGTACACCGCTCTGCAAAAAACCATGAATCCAATGCAAGGTACTTTGTGCACATGCAGGGGTATAGCTGAGAAGGGGCTCTTCTCTGTTGTTGTGTTGCCAAGTATGTGTTACTGGCCTTATGCATCCCCTTCGATGATTTTTTGTTTCCAAGGGCGCAAACGCAGGGGGATGCTCCGCCGACATCGGGTCTGTGCTTCCCTCATAGTAGAGGCACAGACTCCCGCGGGGACCTTTTTTCTTAGGCCCTATTTGGGTTGGCAGAGCTGTTGAGAAAGTGGGGCGTGAAAGAGCATTTGCCTAAGCCTTGGAAAATCGGTACCATCCAACTCCACGTTCCACCAGGAAGGGATCCAGCTTCGCAGCAGCAGCATCCCTAAGGAGCCCCAGAGACATATTTCAAACATACCCACGTATGGCGCCGGGAGGCTGACGCTTCCACCAAAAACAATGTAATGAGAAGGGGCTCTGCTTTGGCTAGTTCGGTTACTTTGCTACTACTGAGACGGGTGTCTGCTTTGCTAATGTTTGTGTTTTGGTTCTATTTGATTTGTTTTTATTTTATTTGATTGTCCCGATTTGTAGGTATCTGCATGCACATGTGTACCCATGTTGTGCTTTGTATGTATGCATCCCCTTCGATGATGTGTCAGAATGTGGGAACAATCCGTCCGGGGACCTATTGTTTTAGGCCCTATTTTGTTGGATGGAGCCAGGCATCTCCCCGTACTCCAACGGATCTGCATGTTTGCCAAACTTGCCGAAAACCACTGCACTCAACCCTCCTGCACCCTACTGCTGCACGATATATGCCAGCCCCTACCCTGACAGCTTGTCTGGGTCATTGCGCAGATTCCGGCCCCAAGGTTTCTTTTTCATTGTGCCCTGCTGGGCGCAGTACTGTCCAATGTGGCGGACTGCTTTTGAATTGGGTGATGTAGAAGTCCCACTGTCATCCAAAAAAAAAACTGAGAAGGGGCTCTGCTATGTGGGTATTGGTGGTTGACAACTTGGAGGTATTTCGTTTTGATTTAATTTGGTCCCGATTTCCCGGTATATGTAATTGTTGCATGTTGTGCCTCTTACTGAGACAAAGGGAAATGCGTGTATTGCATAGGAGACGAGTGTGCACTGAGCCTCTTCTACACATAGGGCACTCTTTTGTTACCTACCTTCCCCTTGAGGCGAGGAAGTGCGTCTTGGGTCTAGACCATTGCGTCTCTGACCCAGACATTGGAGTTGGGCCTGCCCCAGCACCCACGCGTTCATCCCCCACCCACTGCGGGCCGCAGTTTGCCATGTCGTCTAGCCCCCTTAGCGTGGCTTCTTCCGTGCCCTCCAGCCCTCCGTTCCCGGAACGTGGTTGGGGGGATCTGCCGGAGCTCTTGCGGTTTGGAGACCAACCCCCATCGCCACCGCGGGACTCTGACGCTGAGAAGTGTCTCAGCGAACTGGCCTCGCCCCAGCCTCCATTGCCAACACCGCCCCCCTCTCCCCCTTCACCAACAACCTCTCCAACGCCAGTAAGTCCTCCACGGAGACCCCACGTTACCTCAACCCCATACCTGGTAGCCCTGGAAGCCGTGGAGGAGGCCCTGATGTGCACTGCCGTTCCACCGCCATCCCCCCCACAACCCCCCAAGTACGTACCCAAGGACCCCCCCACCCCCCCCCAAAACCCACTTTTCACGGGCCCTACAGTGCCAAAACAATGCAGCTCATCCGGGAGAATCACGGGGGTGGGGTTCAGTATTTTGTAGACGGGGTGCTGAACCGCCGAGCGATGTACCGGTTTCCGGTTCAGCAGCCCAAGAAAAACCCCTTGCGGGTGTGGCAGGAGGGCATGCGAATTAGCCGTTCGCATTTCCTTTCCAGGGACGAGGAGCATGCAGCAGTGGTGCTTGAAATCCTGTGTGCTACCCCAAAACCCCCCCGTATCCCCAAGCCGGCCCCACAACCTGTGCCTCGTCGGCCACTGCCCCCTCCGGCAAGTGATCAGGTGACACTGACCCAGTATAGCAGGCACCGCCGCTCTCCACTCCTCCCATTGGCTGCCGCCCCAAAGCGGCCATGCCCCAGCCCGCAGTACGGTTCATTGCTCCAGCGGCGTGCGTCTCAGTCCGCCCCCCCGCCGGAGAGTCCGCAGTTTGGGTCATTGCTGCCTGCGCAAGTCCCCCCGGAACGTCCATAGACTTCGGCGAGACGTTCCCATTTCCAGCTCTTCGGCAAGTGTGCACCGGGCGTCTCTTACACATAGGGCACTCTTTTGTTTTCAACCTCCCCCTTGAGGCGAGGAAGTGCGTCTTGGGTCTAGACCGTCGCGTCTCTGACCCAGACATCTCAGCTGGGTCTGCCCCAACACCCACACGTTCATCTCTCACCCACTGCGGGCCGCCGAGCCACAGCGCCCCGACCAAGGTCGTCCTCTACCCCCCAACCCACCTACTGCGGGCCGCTAGGGGTGAGGGCATGGACCTCGGTGTACCTATGAGCGATGCGGTGGCGGCTATTTTGTCACGCTTGGTGGAGGTATACATTGGCCTCCGCATGTGCACATCCATCCGTGCAATCATTGAACACATTCTTCTGCATTGTGCGTTGACCTCCGAACCGGGCCATCATGCCTCTCGGCGATGGATAGTTGAGAAGGCCATGGTCGCAATGCATGGCGCCATGCAAGATGGTGTGTCAGAGACCTTGCAAAGGGCATTGTTCATTGCCTTGTTGTTGGATGCATGTGACCGGCAACGGCATCGCATCAATGAGTATGCCATCGTGCTCCTTTTTCCAGGCACTGGGCCGGGGGGAATGTGTGAGGTGTTCCTTGGTGTGGTGGATGTGGCTTCAGGGGAGGCACAAGAGGTGACGGCACAGGTGGAGGCAGTGCTGCTGTCCTGGATGCCTGACCGTGCCTGGTGGGCTCATAAGGGTTGTGGCTTTTGCGGTGGATGGTGCCTCTAACCTTGGTGTGCGTGGTGCCACTGCAAGACAAGCTGTTGATGTGTCGGCAATGGAGCACAATGTGTTTGCCATGCTTGCGAAGTGGCTGTCCCAGCCACATTGGGGACACACTACCCTCCCCGTCACAGTTTGCAGCACCAACTGTCAACAAGCATGCCCCGAGCGTGCCAAGTAACACCCAGTTGCCAGCCATGGCGCTGCCAACGGATGACCCCGGATATACCACGCATGTGGGGGATGTGCAGCCCACCACCGAGTTTATTGAAGCTGTGGCAAAGCTTGTACAAAAGCAAAGGGAACGGGTGAAACAGCATCTGCAGGTCCGTGTGCAAGCCCACCAGGTTCATCTCCGGGCACGCCATGAGAAGGAGTGGGATGAGAGGCATGCAGGTCAGGGCATGTCGCACCGGTCTGTTGCCGAGTCCATAGAACAGGATAGAGCCCGATCTGCTGCATTGGCAGCAATGGGGAGGAATGCTTTTTCTGTGATGATGGGGGCAGCCCCCTAGCAACAAACAGCAGGGCCAAAGACACTGCAAGCATTTGTGGATGGACATTGGCAGTTGCAGTTCACTGTTCAAGGGGGTGTAATGTGCATATGTTGTGCATGGGCTGCTGAAACGGATTGTCCTGGGGTGAAGCGGCCACCGAAGGCTGCTACACCCTTGGTGAATGGAACATATGGCATGGGCATGCGTATGATGATCGCTACACCAAAGGGATGGCGTAAAGATGTCCTGGAGGGTCACCTTGGTGTGTCGCGTGGCACGACCAGCAGCCGCAAGAAAATTGATAATCCTTGCCGCCACCACTTGGCCGCCGAGGAGAGTTTCCAGGTGCATTTTGCAGAGCGTTTTCGGGCACTGTGCCCCAGTGCATCTGCATCTGCATGTGCAGTCAATGTGGCAGAGAGGAGCACTGTGTTCATTAGGGGTGAGGGCATGGACCTCGGTGTACCTATGAGCGATGCGGTGGCAGCCATTTTGTCACGCTTGGTGGAGGTATACATTGGCCTCCGCATGTGCACATCCATCCGTGCAATCATTGAACACATTCTTCTGCATTGTGCGTTGACCTCCGAACCGGGCCATCATGCCTCTCGGCGATGGATAGTTGAGAAGGCCATGGTCGCAATGCATGGCGCCATGCAAGATGGTGTGTCAGAGACCTTGCAAAGGGCATTGTTCATTGCCTTGTTGTTGGATGCATGTGACCGGCAACGGCATCGCATCAATGAGTATGCCATCCTGCTCCTCTTTCCAGGCACTGGGCCGGGGGGAATGTGTGAGGTGTTCCTTGGTGTGGTGGATCTGGCTTCAGGGGAGGCACAAGAGGTGACGGCACAGGTGGAGGCAGTGCTGCTGTCCTGGATGCCTGACCGTGCCTGGTGGGCTCAGAAGGGTTGTGGCTTTTGCGGTGGATGGTGCCTCTAACCTTGGTGTGCGTGGTGCCACTGCAAGACAAGCTGTTGATGTGTCGGCAATGGAGCACAATGTGTTTGCCATGCTTGTGAACTGGTTATCCTTGCTAACCCCCTTGGGTGAGCCATGCCATGTGGTCCAGCGCAAGCTAGGCCTTGCCTTGGAGGCTGCCGGCCAAGTGCATGGTGACTACCTAGCAGCTGTGGGTCGCCAACGTGCATTGTACAACGGTGCGCGCCAGTAGAAGGACCTCGAGAGCTGTGTCCAAGAGAACACCAGACCAGATACACGCAGCGGGTTGCTTTTGATCCCTGCCAGTCACCGTATCGGGTGGTCCGAGGCAAATGCCCGTCGCAACAAGGTGTTCTTGGCCAATGTGTCATGGGTGGCGAGGCATTTGGATTCCAAACCGCACCTCACCACCAAGGAGGAGGATGTGTGGGAGGATTGCCATGATGCAGGTTCGCTGTCATGGGCCGTGGTATATGGAGACATACTACATGGTACACGCAGCTTCAACAATGTTGCACAGTTGCATGCACCAACAGGTGCCCACTTGACCAAGGCAACCGAAATGTTACAGGCACGGGTGGAAAAGGTGGCGAGGGAGGAGGGGCCAGGGTGGACTCAATTCAAAGAGCAAACTGTGACAGGTGCATGGCATGGCGTTGAATTGGTCCGGTTTGATACCGATGGCCAGAGGTGCACAACCAGCCCCCCTTTTCTAGCCACAGAGGCACGTGCAGTCACACACACACTGCTTGCTGGCATCAGGGAGGGACAGGGAACCATTGACCCCCGGGGTGTTCTTGAGTGTGCTCTGTTGCTTGACCACGGCCGTTGGCTCGCTCTATCATCGGCTGATCGAGCCACATTTGGAGTGGATCTGCTGAAGCAGTTCATGGGCACACACCACGCTGAACTGGCAGCTGCGCATGTTAATGTTGCTCGTGCATTGGAAGAGTGGGAATCCTTCAAGGAGCATGTCGTTCGGACCTTCGCCAAGGACCCCATGTCCCGGATGTGGGAGGCCTTGACGCCGGAGCGGGAGCATCTCCAATGGGTGAATGTTTGGCGTGTTTTGGCATTGCTGCGCACATATTGCACTGCTGAGGCTGCTGTTGAGCGTGCCATTTCGTTGCGTGGGGGGTTCACCAACAGTATGCATGATATGGAGGACACACATGTCCGTAGCATGTGCATGGCTCTGCATTGTAATCTGCCACCTTTGCGGCAGTGGGTGAAGGGGCAGGGTGTCGAGGTAGCCAGCAAGCTGGCAGCCAATGCATGCTTCGATGTGCGTCCCCAGCATAGGGTTTCGCATCGCATTGATCCACGTACATGAGTGGAAGCAGCCATGTTGCAGTGCCTGGCGGGGGAGGCTGCAGTGGCAGACAATGGTGACATTTTGCCATTATTTGGGGGGTCGGAGGTGCCACTGGCTTGTCAAGGCGCAACACGCAGACGCGCTGACCGACAAGCCCCGTCTGAGCACACTGAGGGCACTCTCGTCGAACCAGATGGTAGTCCTGCTCAGCATGGTGGCAACCATGACTTCTTCACTTTCTGAAGGGGCATGGACTGTGCAGTGTGCAGGCAATCTGTGCGCATCTGGTGCAACACATGTCTGGTTTGCCACACGTGCTTTGTCAAGGATCCAAGACCGTGTGGTGAGGCAGTGGTGCAGGTTGTGGATGATGCAGCCGAGGCTGCTGAAAATAACAGTGAAGAGGAGGCAGTGGCACCACGGAAGTCCGATCGAAAGCGTGCCTTGGCCCGTGCACAGGCCAAGTTGGTATGTGCTACAAAGGCAGGCACATTGCGTGACTCGACACGCGCTCGCATCTGTGATTGCTTGGCAAGCATGGGTGTGAAGGTGCCAAATAGCAAGAACCGGGGAGAAGCCCGAGACATTGCTATGCAACAGGTATTGCCTTTGCTAGCCCAGATGGACTCTGACTGGGTCCCCGCAACGGATCGTGTTACCCGTTCTGCTGCACCTCCCAGCAGCTCACAACCATGTTCCCAAGTGCCGGTGGATGACATGGACGGACTCATTGATGAATGACAGTGTTGGGGTTGCAGTGGTATTGTGCTTTTGCATCCCTGCTGTGCCAATCCCCATGTTCTCCTTCTCTGCAGGTCCATTCATACATTAGCAACCATCAGTACGGTTTTCCCATTTCCCTTGGTTTTCCCTTTTTCCACATTTTCCCCAACGCCCCATTTTTCAAGAGGTATGTGTTTTTTTTTGGGCGGGGGGGGGGGGGGGGGGTTGGGTACTTGTGCCACATTGTTCCCAGAACTGCCTTTTCCGCATTTTCAAACCCCCTTTTCCCCCCAACCCAACCCATCATTTTCTTGAACTGCATGGTTGTGTGTTGGGGGGGGGGGGGGGCTTGTATCAGACTTTTCCTAGTGTTCCCTTGTCCACATTTTCCATTCCAACCTATTTTCCCTAACGCACCATTTTCCCGAGGTGAAGTGCCTGTGTGTCTGTGGGGGCCGGGGCATTGCACTTCTATCCTCATTTTCCTGTGGAGTTGCTATGTGTCTTGGGGGGGGTCTGCACTGTTATAACCATTTTCTTGAACTCACGTTCCTGTGTGTGTGGGGGGGGGGGCGCACTTGTATGAGACTTTTACTTGGATGTGCTCTAATGTGGGTCCGCAACACGACATGCCAAATCAGACTTCAGACTTCAGACTTCAGACTTCAGACTTTATACCCATAGCTGGTCCTCCTGTCATACCAATAATTTCGTAGAACAACAAGCAAGCAACAACAACAACAACAACAACAACAACAACAACAACAACAACAACAACAACAACAACAACGACAACAAGCAAGCAAGCGCCAGGAAAAATTTTTTCTCCGACATACCGTTTGAAAATCCAACCATTGGTTTTGCATATTGATAGTCGTACCATAAGCTGACTTTTCACCACTGAGTCTGTGAAACGGACCCGTTGGCCGCCCTCGGAGCGCAAAAAAGGCCTCAAAAAAGGCCATTCTTAGCCCATTTTGGGCATTTTCGTCCCCAGAATTCAGGTCGGAGCCTGCTGTGCCAAGGTAGTGTTTCCAAACTGATCCGTTGTTTTTCCACAATCAATGGGACATCAATGGGATGCAAACGGGCCATTGTGGAGCCATATTGCAAGCCGTGGCTCCGTGGTATTCACGATTTTGTGCCCAAGAGCAGCCATTTTCATGCAGCTTTTGGCCAATCTCATCCTCAAAATCTAGGATGGAAGCTGCTGTGCCAACACAGAGTTAACAAACCGCGGCATTGATTTTCTGCAATGAAAGGGACATGAAATGGAGTCAAACGGGCCATTGTGGAGCCATATTGCAAGCCGTGACCCCATGATACATACATTTTAGCATTGCAAAACAACCATATTAGGGTTAGGGTCACCGAGCTGGTGGAACCAGTCTTGGTTTTATAACCCTTTTTAGTGTCTAGGGTGGACCTACCAGGTTTAGCAGCAGCAGCAGCAAGCAGCAAGCAGCAGCAAGCAGCAAGCAAGCAGCAAGCAAGCAACAGCACGCGCGAAATGGGGAAAAATCAGAACTCCGTCGTGGTGCTTTAGATTCGGCTGAAATTTTGGTGGATGATACCTATGGGTGTGAAGTACAATCACACAAAGTTTGAGCGAGAAACTCAACTGTGGCAGCCGGGAAAGGGATTCGCAAGTGGCCGACGTCAGTTTCAAAAACTGCAATTTAGGGCCACAAACAGCCATTTTCGGGCCAAAAAAGCTCTGGAACACATTCAAAACGGCCAAACGAAGGGAAATGGTGGGTACCCTCCACGTGCGCCTTGACTTCCCCGTGTCAACGAGCTCTTTGCGGCCCTCTAACGCCATGATATGTCCCGGAAACGGCCCAAAAAGGCCCCCAGAAGCTCCAAATGCCGACAACCACAAACCAAGAATAGGCCATATCTTTGGCTACATGGCTCAAAATGCGATTCCTAGGGCACCTACTCCACCCGCAACCCCCCACTTTTTGTGGTTTCCACCCCTCAAAATTAGACGCCTAAACCCCAATACCTAGGCCCAATGGGCTGCGGCAAGCTGCAAGCTCAAGCCCAAACAGGTGGGTGCCCAAATGGGTCAACAGGCTCCAGTAGGGGCAAAAAGATGACTTTTCTCAAAAATGATCCTAGACCATGTGTGATGCTAAAACAAGTGTTTTTGGACTGTTTTGAGCTTGGGGTGGCCAATTTTCGTCCTCCGAAAATCCCAAAATGCCTTGAAAATGGGCTGTTTTGGGACCAAAAATGGGTCAAAATTGGGTCGAAAATGCATTTTCCCAAACCTCATCCTAGACCATTTGGGGTGCACAAACGGGTGTAATGAGCCCATTTTAAGCCCATTTTGGGGCATTTTGGCCCCTCAGAAGTCCAAAAAGCCTTGAAAGTGGGCCTTGTGGTGATGGGGTTCACTTGCAAGCTGATTTCACTTTGTCAAGAGCCATCAATATGTGAATCATTCTTGATGTCCGTGACCAATCATAGTTGATGTTCCCTCCCTCACCAGCTCGGTCCCAATATTCAGTCTTGATTAGGGTTGCAATGTGAAGGCGGAAGCTCCTATGGTGACCTGGTGTTTGCAAACGGAAGCGTTGTTCTTTTATGGTGCATGGGACATCAATGAGCTGCCATGAAGCCTTTGGGAAGCCATGTTGCAAGCCGTTCCACCGCAACATGCGCCCTTTCATGCCGAAAAGCAGGTAGGAGGGAGACTTTGGCGAGAGAGGGGGCCGGGGGGGGGCGCCAATAGGGGTGAAAACCTAGGATGACTACTGATCTGCGTGGTACGTACCATCAATGAGTGCCCTTCTTCTCTCATATGCATTGGACATTCAAATAGTTAGGAACGGGGTTTTCATCACCCATGTTACACACTCTGGGACCTCGTGGAGGATTGAGGAGGAAGGAGGAGGACTTTATAGGCACGTTTACGTCCCTTCTAGAGTGATAACAAAAGAATGAATTTCAAGCAAGCAAAGTCCTCTTGAAGTAATAATAAACCAGTTGACAACAAGCAACAACCAGCAACAACAACAAACCCGGAAATTTTTTTCTTCCAGTTATTGTTTCAAAATTGAACCATTGGTTTTGCATATTGATAGTCATATCAAAAGGCAACTTTTCCCAACGTGGCGTCCCGAAACAAGGCAATGGTGGCTCTCAGTGGCCAAAAACGGGGTCAAAAATGGCCATTTTCGACCTATTTTGGGCCATTTCCTCCGTAGAATTCAGGTTGGACCCTGCTGTGCCAAGGCAGAGTTTCAAAACGAAGTGATTCTTTTTCAACATACAATGGGACATCAAAACGGTGCAAAACAGGCACTGTTGGTCCAGCTTGCAAGCAGTGACCCCACGTTATGGCCGATTCACTAGCATTTTTACCCCCCTTTTTTTAGCCATTTTGTCCTAAGAAATCAGGACGGAGTCTACAATGCCAAGCTAGTGTCTCAAAACAAAGTCACTCTTTTTCCACAATGATTTGGACATTAAAGGATGCAACTGAGCCACTTAGGAGCCATGTGTCTACCCGTGACGCTATGATAGAGCCATTTTACTGCCGCAAAACCGCCAATCTAGGGTTAGGGATGGGGCTTCAAATTTCAGGATGGAGGCCATTATCCTAAGCCAGTGTTTGCAAACGGAACCATTCATTCATTAGAGTGCATGGGGCATCGATCGCCTACGAATGAGCCATATTGTGCGCCGTGGATGTGTGATATGGGCCTTTTTGTGCCAAATACCACTGGGAGGGGGAGGGAGGGGAGCAAGAGGGACGTCAGCAGGACTTTACATGGCCTCCATGTATAGAAGTGATTACAAAAGAATAATTTTGTATGAAGTACCAAACCCTCGGAAAAATTCTCTTTTCGACATGTTGTTTCAAAATTGAACCATTGTTTCTGCATATTGATAGGCATATCAAAGGGCAATTTTTCCCATCTTGGCGTCCCGAAACCAGGCATTGGTGGCTTTCGGTGGCCAAAAACGGGGTCAAAAACAGCCATTTTCAGCCTAGTTTGGGCCATTTCCTCCTAGAAATTCAGGATGGAGCCTGTCGTGCAAAGGGGGAGTTTCCAAACGAAGTCCTTCCTTTTTCACAACCAATGGGACATCAAAGCGGTGCAAAACGCCCATCGTTGGGCCACATTGCAAGCAGTGACCCCACATTATGGACAGTTCAGTGGCAGAACCGCGCCATTTTTACCATGTTTTTTAGCACATTTTTTGCTGAGAATTCAGGACGGAGTCTATGGTGCCAAGCTAGTGTTTCATACCGAGGTCACTCTTTTCGCACAATGATTTGGACATCAAAGCGTGCAAATGAGCCACTTCGGAGCCATGTGTCTACCCGTGGTGCTATGGTAGAGCCCTTTTAGTGCAAAATAACCAATCTAGGATTAGGGTTGGGGCTCCAATATCAGGACGGAGGCCAGTCTAATAACCAAGTGTTTGCAAAGGAAACCATTGATTTCTTCTAATTATCGGGGAAACAATGAGCTGCAAACGAGGCATTGTGAATCCATGTTGTACGCCGTGGAACCTTGGGATGGCTCTTTTGGTGCAAAAAAGCAGGTAGGAGGGCGAAGGAGGGGAGCAAGAGAGAGGTCAAGAGGACTTTACATGGGCTCCATGTCTATTTAAAGTCCTCCTATCATACTAATAATTTCCTAGAACAACAAGCAAGCAACAACAATAACAACAACAACAACAACAACAACAACAACAACAACAACAACAACAATCAAGCAAGCGCCAGGAAAAAATTTCCACAATCAATGGGACATCAATGGGATGCAAACGGGCCATTGTGGAGCCATATTGCAAGCCGTGGCTCCGTGGTATTCACGATTTTGTGCCCAAGAGCAGCCATTTTCATGCAGCTTTTGGCCAATCTCATCCTCAAAATCTAGGATGGAAGCTGCTGTGCCAACACAGAGTTAACAAACCGCGGCATTGATTTTCTGCCATGAAAGGGACATGAATTGGAGTCAAACGGGCCATTGTGGAGCCATATTGCAAGCTGTGACCCCATGATACATACATTTTAGCATTGCAAAACAACCATATTAGGGTTAGGGTTAGGGTTGCAATGTGAAGGCGGAAGCTCCTATGGTGGCCCAGGCCTCCCCTAATTACTCGTCGCGCCACCCGTCATATGGCAAAAAGCGCCGTTTTTTGGCCAAAATCCACGTTTTCCATTGTTTTTTGGTGTTTTTTTGGTGTTTTTTGGTTTTTTTTGTGTTTTTTGGTGTGTTTTTGCACATGTGACCACATTTCATGGCACTCCAATACCACATCTTTTGATTTTTATCTTTGCATAATCTACCTGCTGCACGCGTTTTGCGCAACGCACTGGGATCCCTACAGGTTTATCAGGTACCCCGATAGGATCAGGTGTGGATGACACAATTGTTTCGGGTTCATTAGGTACCTTTACAGGTGCGCGGGACGTGGCATGGTTCGAAGAGAGTGGGAGTAAAGCTTTAGCAGGAATCAATATGGTATTGGCTTACGCATTCCACCCTCATTCTTTTCTCTCATAGACACCATGTCGAACCCCCGCAGCCTCCCCATTTGGCTGCGCCCCACCGGCGGACAATGGACCTAGCCTTCCGTGATGCTATGGCTGCTGGCAATTATGGTTTCCTGGATATCGTTGGATATGTTTGCACTGTGTGTAATGTGCCTCGGCCCAGCGGCAGTCAGTGCCAGGCAAGTTTCTGACTGTTTCTTCTGTGTGTCTGCAGACCTGTGTGAAGATCAGAATCAATTTGCAGACATGGACGCAGAGGACATTCAATCGGCGGACTGTCAAGACCATCGTCCGCAGCCAGCTGTGAAGAGACGCAAAACTGACCCGCAACCAATTGGCGATAGCAAAACTGACCCGCAACCTATTAGCGATAGCGAGGAGTTGGGGGGGGAGGCAAATTTTTGCCTAGGGCAAGAGCATGACAGTGCTGAGGTGCGAGAGCGGGAGGGGAGCGAGTGGCCACCTGATTTCTAAGCACTGACAGCAATCAAGAACGGGTGCATGGCCTGGAGCCAGCCCAATGGACGCCGCCATCGATGCGCAAGTGCGCTGATGTAAACCGTGTTTGGAGAATGAGAAGGCTCGTCGTCATGATTTGTTCATTGCATGTTGTTGTAGTGTGGTGCAGGGCCGGAGGGTTTGGTATATGAATTACAGCTACTGTGCAGAAGGCAGGTTGAAATAAAAACAACCATTAAGGAACTACATTCAGTGCACTAGGACAAACAGGACACCAAACATGGGCCTGCTGCAGCATCTTGTGCTGTCCAAAAAACCAAAAAACACCCAAATTTCCAGAAAAAACCAAAACAATCCACCCATCCAATGGTGTGACGCCCACTGCCCCCAAACCTACCCACCCCCCAACCCCCAACAAACCATGGAAAAAATCCTTTTTGGGGGCAAATGGGCACAACAAGTAGCCAAAAAACATCCAAAAAACACCAAAAACACCAAAAAACAGACTTGTTGAATAGACCAACCCGCCACCCCCAAAATGGCCTGTGGCGGGTGTTTTTGTGGGGCTTGTGGTGACCTGGTGTTTGCAAACGGAAGCGTTGTTCTTTTATGGTGCATGGGACATCAATGAGCTGCAAACGAGCCATTGTTAAGCCATGTTGCAAGGCGTTCCACCACAGTATGCGTTTTTTCATGCCCAAATGTAGGTAGGAGGGAGATTTTGGCGGGGGGGGGGGGGGGGGGGGGGGGGGGGCAATAGGGATGAAAACCTAGGATGACCGGTGATCTGCTCCGTAGGTACCATCAATGAGTGCCGTTCTTCTCTCATATGCATTGGACATTCAAATGGTTAGGAACAGGGTTTTCATCACCCATGTTACGCACTCCGGGACCTTGTGGAGGAGGGAGGAGGCAGCAGGAGGACGTTATACTTAGCCGGCCCTTTACGCACGTAGACTTCGTCGCTAAAAGACACAATTTTTGGCGATGTCAACGCCAAGTTTTTACACCCAAAAAAAGCATACCCATTTTTCGGCCAACTACACCTGTGTTTTCGTCGTGGGGACCAACAACCTAGCCTTTTGTTGCTCTTAGAGCTGCACATATACACCCCCGCTTCAGGGCTTGGAATCTTAGCATTTGAAATTTTTGGGCACTGCAGTGCCCAAACCTTCTGATTGTACTTTTTAGGGGGGTCATTGAAAGTGTGTGTCTAGTTGTCTCTATAGGTGAATCCACATTGCACACAGTTACTCCACGCTTGCCCCCCTCTTGTCAATCGGGTCGTAACGTGTTGTTGTTGTTCTCATAGGCGCTTGTACGATGTATTGAAACGGAACTCTCACATTCATGTACCCATTATGGGCTAAAATTTGACTTTCACTACTTTTTGAGCACTGCAGTGCCCAAATTTTTAAAAAGTTGGCAAATTTACCCGCTTCAATTCATTGTGGTGCATAGGTTCCACGAAGGGCAAGAAAGGCCAACACCTGTGCTTGCGTTGCGTTGGGTGGCATTCATGGTACCAAATATTTTTTGGCTACGGAGATACAGACAAAAGGACAGGCAAGCAGACAAACAGACAGATAGACATAGAGAGGCATACAGACAGTCCGACAGACACCCTGAGAGACGGACAGACAGGTAGACAGATGGACACATAGACCGACGGACAGACCGACAGACCGACAGGCAAACAAACAAGCAGACAAACAAATAGACACACAGACAGACAACGGACAGACAAATGGACGGACGGAGAGATAGACAGAGAGACACACAGATAGACACACAGAAGACAAATAGACATACGAAACAAGACAGACGAACGGATGGACAGGCGGACGGACGGAGAGATAGACACACTATCCGTCCTCCTGCTACCACAATGCTGCTCCATCATGCATGTACAGAACCTTGCAAAAAATGTAATGTCTTGTCCAGTGCATGCCTCATAGTCCGATCCCCTATAGCAAGCATTACCGGATCTCGCCACAATTCATGCTAGGTATGTGCAATGTAATCGTCCACATGATCAAATACCCCCCTCTATTCTTCTTCCCCATTCGACGGTGATGAAGTACACCCCGTATAAGTGTTGTGCTAGATCTTCAACACTTTGGCACCAATATTCTAGTAGGGGCATTGTTGGTCGATGCAATTTGGTCGTCTGTGTGTAGTATAATGGTTGACATGATGAATGCCACCCCTCTCTAGAGCACGACCGTGCGCGGTGATGAAGCAGACCTCTATACAATTGTTGTGCCACTGGTCCAACACTTTCACACACGTTTTTTACCAGGGGCATTGAAGGTAGAGACAAACTTGGTTGTCTGAGCGGAGTCTTGCACCATCTACAGCCATTTTAGAAATAACAACCACAAATTGTGATGAAACACTCGAAAACACGAATGACTCCGTGTTGGAAGACACCCTATAGACAACCGAATCCGCATCCACCCTCAAGGCCCCTAGTAAAAAATGCGTGTGAAAGTGTTGGACCAATGGCATAACACTTGTGCAGGAGTGTACCTCAGCACCGCGCAACGGTGGTGCACTGGAGAGTGGGGGTGTTCATCATATCAACCATTACACTACACACGGACAACCAAACTCCATCAACCAACAATGCCCCTACTAGAATAAGTGTGCCAAAGTGTTGAAGATCAAGGCAACACCTATACGGGGTGTATTTCATCAACATGGAACCGCGCAGTAGTTTAGAGGGGGGGGTTTGATCACGTGGATGATTACATTGCACATATCGTGAACAACTGATGGCAAGACACGATAATGGTTGCTACAGGGGGTGAGACTTTGAGGCAGGCACCCGACATAGTACATTAGAGACCTCAAAATGTTGGTTTGTAATATTTTCGGAACTGCAGCTCCCAAATGAACTCAAAACGTATTTACATGATAATCTAGGCGGAAGGAGGTCAATATTCTGTGCGCAACGTTGTGCAGATGCATGAGGGAGCAACCGTGTGGTAGTAGGAGGACAGCCATTGTACCTGTCTCTCCGTCTGTCCATGTGTCCGTCCGTCCGTCTGTCTTGTCTTGTCTGACGGTTTGTCTTCTGTGTTTCTCTCTTTGTATCTCTCTGTCCCACAGTCCGTCCGTCCAGTCGTCCGTCCGTCTGTCTGTTGTCTGCCTGTATGTCTGTCTATTTGTCTGTCTGTCTGTTTGCCTGTCGGTCTGTCCGTCCGTGTATGTGTCTATCTGTTCGTCCGTTTGTCGGGGTGTCCATTGGACTGTCTCTCTGTCTATCTGTCTGTTTGTCTGCTTGCCTGTCCGTTTGTCTGTCTCTCCGTAGCCAAAAAATATTTGGTACCATGAATGCCACCCAACGCAACGCAAGCACAAGCGTTGGCCTTTCTTGCCCTTCGAGGAACCTATGCACCACAATGAATTGAAGCGGGTAAATTTGCCAACTTTTTAAAAATTTGGGCACTGCACTGCTCAAAAGTAGTGAAAGTCAAATTTTAGCCCATACTGGGTACATGAATGTGAGAGTTCCGTTTCAATACATCGTACAAGCGCCTATGGGAACAACAACAACACATTACGACCCATTTCACAATAGGGTCGCAAGCTTGGTGTAACCTTCTGCTTTGTTTTGGGCGCGGACTGCACACTGCCATGTGTCACACAGGTGTGAGACTGGTGCCCTTTTTCATGTTTTGGTAATTTTGGGCGCTGCAGTGCCCAAATTCATCCACTCGCCATTTTTTTACCCCTCTTGCGCCATTTCTTTTGCAGGCATTGTTGCCCTCATTTATTATTGCATTGGCTGCATTGGCGGCGCCTCCATTGCTTGTTGGCTGCATTGGTGGTGCATTGTTTGTCACGCTTCGCATACAATCACAGTGACTGGGTCAGCAGACGCGGTAACAAAAAGCAAACCAGAGTTTTGCATGTGTTTGCCGGTCGTCCTCCTTGCTTCATTTTTTAGGTTGCATTTTACGGTATGGTTTGAAATGCACCAGCGGATGATTTGGAACATTTGGATTTTTCTTCGGATGGACACTGCAGTGCCCAAATTTGAAGGGGATACATGACTTTTGACTGGCACATGTTGTACCCCCTACACACAGTCATTTTGGATAATTCACAGGTTTTTGGGGGTGTTCCCTGCAAAGCACAATTGTGCAATTTTTCAAAGTGGTTTTTCAGCCCCCGTTTTGGGGTGGTACCCATTTGGGAACTGTGGCAATTTTGCTACGTGCGTATAGGGCCGCCTAAATTATAGGCACGTTTACGTCCCTTCTAGTTAAAGTCCTCCTGACGGGTTAATAATTTCAGTGTGACAAGCAAGCAAGCAACAACAAGCAAGCAACAAGCAAGCCCTCGTAAAAATTCTTCCTCCGACATACCGTTTCAAAATCGATCCATTGTTTTTGCATATTGATAGGCATATCAAAAGGCAAAATTTCACAACTTGGCGTCCCGAAACAAGGCATTAGTGGCTCTCGGTGGCCAAAAACGGGGTCAAAAACAGCCATTTTCAGCCGATTTTGGGCCATTCCATCTTGAGAATTCAAGACGGAGCGTGCTATACCAAGGCAGAGTTTCAAAACGAAGTCATTCCTTTTCCACAATCAATAGGACATCACAGCGGTGCAAAACACCCATCGTTGGGCCCCATTGCAGGTAATGACCTCACATTATGGCCCGTTTAGTGGCAAAAATCAGCCTTTTTAACCCTTTTTTGCCCTTTTTACAGCCATTTTGTCCCAAGAATTCAGGACGGAGTCTACGGTGTCAAGGTAGTGTTTCAAAATGAAGTCACTCTGTTTCCACATTGATTTGGACATTAAACGATGCATGTGAGCCACTTAGGAGCCATGGTTCTACCCGTGACGCTATGATGGTGCCATTTTAGTGGTGCAAAGCAGCTGATCTAGGGTTAGGGTTAGGGCTTCAAATTCAGGATGGAGGCCAATATGCTAAGCCAGTGTTTGCAAACAGAACCATTGATTTATTAGAGTGGATAGGGCATCTATTGCCTACAAATGAGGCGTATTGTACGCCTTGAACCCATGATATGGGCCTTTTTGTGCCAAAAACAATTAGGAGGGGGAGGAAGGGGAGTAGGAGGGAGGTCAGGAGGACTTTACATGGCCTCCACGTCTAGTTAAAGTCCTCGTGGCGGAATAATCAATCAGTTGACAAGCAACAACAGCAAGCAACAACAAGCAAGTGCCCGGAAAAATTATTTCTTCAAAATACTGTTTCGAAATCGAACCATTGTTTTTTGCATTTTGATACCCATATCAAAAGGCAACTTTTCCCAATTTGGCGTCCCGGAAACAAGGCATTCGTGGCTCTCGGTGGCCAAAAACGGGGTCAAAAACAACCATTTTTGGCCAATTTTGGGCCATTTCGTCCTGAGAATTCAGGACGGAGCCTGTCGTGCCAAGGCAGAGTTTCAAAACGAAGTGATTCCTTTTCAACATTCAATGGGACATGAAAGCAGTGACACCACGCTATGGCCGATTTAGTGGCAAAAATCAGCCATTTTTACCCTGTGTTTGAGCCATTTTGTCCTAAGAATTCAGGATGGTGTCTACAATGCCAACCTAGTGTTTCAAAACGAAGTCATTCTTTTTATACAATGATTTGGACATCTAAGGGATGCAAACAAGCCACTTAGGAGCCATGCTACCACCACTGACACTATGATAGAGCCATTTTAGTGGTGCGAAACAGCCAATCTAGGGTTAGGGTTAGGGCCTGTTTTTTTAGCCATTTTGTCCTAAGAATTCAAGACGGAGTCTATAATGCCAAGCTAGTGTCTCAAAACGAAGTCACTCTTTTTCCACAATGATCTCGACATTAGAGGATGCAACCGAGCCACTTAGGAGCCATGTGTCCACCCGTGACGCTATGATGGAGCCATTTTAGTGTGCAAAATGGCCAATCTAGGGTTAGGGCTTCAATTTCACGATGGAGGCCAACATGGTAAGCCAGTGTTTGCAAACAGAACCATTGATTTATTAGGGTGAATCGGGGATCAATTGCCCACAAATGAGCCATATTGTATGCCGCGGAACCATGATATGGGCCTTTTTGTGCCAAAAACGATTAGGAGTGGGAGGGAGGGGAATAGGAGGGAGGTCAGGAGGACTTTACATGGCCTCCATGTCCAGTATGATTACAAAAGAATAAATTTCAATGAAGTACTAACGTTCGGAAAAATTCTCTATCCGACATGAGGCTTCAAAGTGGAACCATTGTTTTTGCACCAATCAATCATTTGCTATATCATACTCTAACTTTTCACTACTCAGTTCGTCAAACGGAGCCATTGGCGGGTCTCTATGGCCAAAAAGGGGGTCAAAATGGCCATTTTCAGCCTATTTTGGTCTCGCTTCGTCCCGAGAATTCAGAATGGAGCCTTTCGTGCAAAGCCAATGTTTGAAACCCAAGCCATTTGTTTTCCACAATGAATGGGACATTAAAGCGATGCAAAACAACCGTTCTTGAGGCACATTGCAAGCAATGACCCCATGTTATGGCCGTTTTCGCCGCAAAAATCAGCCATTATTATACGTTTCTTCCGCCATTTCGTCCCGAGAATTCAGAACGGAGCATTTGGTGCCAGGCTAGTGTTTTGAAACGAACTCCGTCTTTTTCCACAATGATTTGGACATCAAAGGGCTACAAATGAGGCACTAAAGAGCCATGTTCTCTGCCTTGACGCCATGATTGGGCTATGTGAGTGGTGCAAAACATCCAATTTAGGGTGAGGGTTAGGGGTACCATTTTACTAATAGGTAGTGCTATGAGCTAGTGTTTGCACCCGTGTGCAAGGTTTTTCTAAAGGGAGTGGGACATCAATGGGCTGGAAATCAGCCATATTGAAAGCCTTGGCACCGTTGTATGGGCCTTTTCGTGCCCAAAAGCAGGTAGGAGGGAGACGGAGGAAAGGAGGACTTTACATGGCCTCCATGTCTAGAGTGATAACAAAAGAATGATTTTGTATGAAGTACCAAGCCCTCGGAAAAATTCTCCTTCCGACATATCGTTCCAAAAGCGAACCATTGTTTGCGCATATTGATAGGGATATCAAAAGGCAGCTTTTCGCAACTCGGCAGCCCGAAACAGGGCATTGGTGGCTGGCGGTGGCCAAAAATGGGGTCAAAAATAGCCATTTTTAGCCGATTTTTGGCCATTTCGTCCTACGAATTCACGATGGAGCCTGCTATGCCAAGGCAGAGTTTCAAAACGAAGTCATTCTTTTTCCACAATCAATGGGCCATCAAAGCGGTGCCAAACGGCCATTGTTGGGCCACATTGCAAGCAGTGACACCACATTATGGCCGTTTTAGTGGCAAAAATCAGCCATTTTTATCCTGTTTCTCAACCATTTCGTCCTACGAATTCAAGACGGAGCCTTTGGTGCCGAGCAAGTGTTTCAAAATGAAGTCCATCTTTTTCCACACTAAATTAGACATCAAAGGGCTACAAATGAGGCACCAAGGAGCCATGTTCTCAGCCCTGACACCATGGTTGGGCCATTTTAGTGATGCAAAACATCCAATTTAGGGTTCGGGCTCCGTACTATGGCTGTTTTGGGACCCAAATTAGCCATTTTTTTAGCCGTTTTCAGCATGTTTGGTTTTGAGAATTCAGGATGGAGCCTGTTGTGCCAAGCTAGTGTTTCAAAACGAAGGCATTCCTTTTCAACAATGAATCGGACATCACAGGAATACAAAACAGCCGTTGTTGAGCCACATTGCAAGAAGTCAACTCAAGTTATGGCCACTCTAGCCGCAAAAACTAGCCATTTGTACCGCATTTTCCATCCATTTCTTCTTAAGAATTCATGACGGAGCCTTTGGTGCCAAGCTCGTGCTTCAAAACAAAACTACAAACTACAAAACAAAACAGACTATTTCCACGATGAATGGAACATCAAAGGGATGCAAGTGAGCCACTAAGGAGCCATGTTCTCACTCCTGACACCATAATACGGCCATTTTAGTGGTGCAAAACACCCAATTTAGGGTTAGGGTGCGGGGTACAATTTCAATAATAGGTAGTATTATGAGATGGTGTGCGCCAACGGAAGCATTTTTTTTTGAAGTGTATCAGACCTCAGTGGGCTGCAAATCATCTATTGTTAAGCAACATTGAACGCCCTGACCGAATTCAGGACGGAGGCTGCTGTGCTGAGCTAGTGTTTCTAAATAACACCATTCTTTTTTCACAATCAATGGTACATCAGCGGGATGCAAACAAGTCATATCTCAGCCATATGGCAGCGTTGGCACCATGCTATAGCCGTTTTAGGGCCGAAATTAGCCATTTTTTACCCTGTTTTAGGGATGTCTGGTCCCGACACTTCAGGACGGAGCCTACTATGCCAAGCTAGTGTTTCAAAACGAAGCCATTCTTTTTTCACAATGAATGGGACATCAAAAGGATGCAAATGAGCCACTGTGGAGCCATGTCCTCAACTGTGTCCCCATGATAGGGACATTTTTGTGGTGCAAAACAGCCAAGTTAGGCTTAGCGTTAGGGCTGCAAGTTCACGACGGTGGTTGCGTTGCTATGCCGAGTTGTCATTTGCAAACGGAACCATTGCTTATTTGCAGTGAATGGGACATCCACGGGCTCCACGTGAGCCATGGTTGAGCCATATTGCAGACCGTGGCACCGTGGTATGGGCCTTTTCGTGCCCAAAAACAAAAAGTAGCTAGGAGGAGGTGGATGGAAGATAGGAGGACATTATATGGCCTCCATGTCTAGTATGATAACAAAAGAATAATTTTTTTGAAGTACCAAATCCTCGGAAAAATTCTCTATGCGTAATATTGTTCATCAGCGCATTGTAGGGCTGGTCGTCCTGAAAGTTCAGGACGATCGCCACTGTGGCATGCAGGTGGCTCTGAAACAGCAACGTTCTTTTTTCACATTGATTGGACATTGGAATGATTGCAATGTTCCACATGGTTCAATGAGCCATGTTCCATGCCGTGGTTCCACGCCTCGGTCCATTTAGACGTTAAGTTGTGCCGGTTTTAGGCCCGTTTGAGGGCCAATCGTCCCAAAAAGCCAGGACCACCGCCGGTGTGAGATGTGGGCGCCTCCAAAGAGGTGCGTTTCCTTTCTTTCAAAGGGGTTGGACATTGAAATAATTACGGACGGGTGTTGAATCGTCTATGTTACACGCTGTGGACCATTTGGAGAAGGAAGGGGTCAACAGAAGGACATGTGCAAGGACTAGAAGTGCCCACAATGGAGCACACTTTTGTTTTTAATTGCATGTTTCTGTCTCCTGGGCTTTTCCTGTTCGCCATTCAAAATGGGCGTGGGATGGCTGAAAGCGCCCTGACAAGCCAGGACACCGTTTGGCTCATCAGCTGGGTGCCTCAACTGCAAAGGTTCAGCATTGGGGTGGTGTAACAAGTTGAGTTTCGTGGTTCTGTCATGACTGCCAATATGACGGAATGTCTTGAGGAAACACCTTTGTTCCCCCCAAGTCCTGAATCACCAAGGCACCACTGGTTTCTCCTTCCAGTCATTGTACCCCTGTTCATACATGAATTCATCATCTTGCAGCAATTTCAACGTGCAGCGATTCATTTCAGAATGGAGATGAGACTGGAGTGGATTGTGGTGGTTCCTGTACTGCTTGTGGTATGTGTGGTGTGTATTTGCTCAAGGGATCTCACAGGACGTGCTGCCAAAGAGTGGCCTTTCTTTCTTTTTTTTTTTTGCAATCATCCATCCCAAAGTGCATGTGCATGGGCAATGAAGAAGCCGTATTCTAAGCCGTGCCACCATGCTATGAGCATTTAACTGGTGAAAGCCTCCACTTGCAGCCATGCTCCAATGTGATAATTCTGGATGGAACCTGCCACACCCATCTAGTGCTTCGCAATTGGGTCATTCCTGTTTTTCCATTTGGCCCTCAACCAATTCTCGCGGTATCATTGCCGAAGGTGCCAGCACTGAGGGTTTTGGGGGTCCGTGCCATTGTTGCCTCAATTCTGTCCACTGAGTGTTCAGCAGGTAGGTATGTGGGGTATATTCGGAAAGCCCTCAAAACGGGCTATTCGGAATCCCCAGGTCTGCATGCTGTATTGACGAGATGGTTGAGATGTCCGTCCGTTTTGGACGCTGCGTGTGTTGTTTGCTGCCTGTTTTTGTCAACAGGCAGCTACCATGTCTCTGGACAAATTCACGCCATGTGCTGTTGCTTCCCCTGATGCACCATGAAAGCACCATGAAAGCTTTTGGTGCACAAAAGTGCTCGCTCCGGGGGTGTAGGGTTGGTGCAAGTGGTCCTGCCTTCGTTTGGCTGAAATCAGGGTTAGTCAGGCCATTGCATGCTGCAAGGTCCGGTTGACCAAGCAACGAAATGTGGACCTCACAACTGACAGCAGAGGATATTGGAAGACTTTACATTACCACCATGTCTAGTGAAAGCCCTCCTTCGGTAATAATAATCTGCACGCAACAAGCAGCAAGCAACAAGAAGCAACAAGCAAGATCCAGGAAAGTCTGACATATGGCAGCCGTTTTACAGCCGTTTTACAAGTATGGAAGGCCGCAAATTCAGGATGGAAGGCGGTGTGGCAAGCTGCTGCTTCCAATTGCACCCGTTGATTCCCCGCAATGAATTGGACATAAAAGGACCACAAATGAGGCATTAAGGTGCTGTGTTGCATGCTGCAACCGCATGCTAGGGCGAATTTGGTGGTGCAAAACCGCCATTTTAGGGTTAGGGTCAGGGTTACGCGTTTCGGGCAGCAATTGCTGTGCCATGACAAAATAGTGCCTCCAAGTAAAGGCGTTGCTTTCCCATAATGAACGGAACCAAAAAGGAAAGCAAGGGGGCCGTTGAGGAGCCATATTACAACGAGAAAAGGCAGAAGGAAGACAAGAAGGGAGGAGGGAGGACAGGAGGATTTTACAAGGCAGAAGGAAGACAAGAAGGGAGAAGGGAGGACAGGAGGATTTTACATGGCATCCATGTCTAGAAAATTATTCTTTTATTATCACAGTGATAACGAAAGAATAATTTTCCATGAAGTACCAAACCCCCAGAAAAATTCGCTCTCCCACATATCACTTCAAAATGGAACCATTGTTTTTGCATATGAATCGGCATACCACAAGCTAACTTCTTACCCCTCGGTTCATCAAACGGAGCATTTGGCGGTTCTCTACGGCCGAAAAAGGGGTTAAAATTGGCCATTTTCAGCCCACTTTGGGCCATTTTGTCTTGAGAATTCAGGATGGAGCCTCCCGTGCCAAGCTAGGGCCAAGCCATTCGTTTTCCACAATGAATGGGACATCAAAGCGATGCAAAACAACCATTCTTGAGGCACATTGCAAGCAATGACCCCAGGTTATGACCCTTTTGGCCGCAAAATCAGCCACTTTTATCCAATTTTTCAGTCATTTCGTGCCTTGGTGCCAGCCTAGCGTTTCAAAACGAAGTCCATCTTTTTCCACAATAAATTGGACATCAAAGGGCTACAATTAAAGCACTAAGGAGCCACGTTTTGCACTCTGACACCATGATTGGGCCATGTTAGTGATGCGCAAACATCCAATTTAGGGTTAGAGTTAGGGGTACCATTTTAGTAATAGATGGTATTATGAGCTGGTGTTGGCAAACGGAAGCATTGTTTTTCTAAAGTAAATTGGACATCAACGGGCTACAACGCAGCCATTGGTAAGCCATATTGAAAGCCTTGGCACCGTTGTATGGGCCTTTTCTTGCCAAAAAGCAGGTAGGAGGGAGAGGGAAGACAGGAGGACTTTACATGGCCTCCATGTCTAGAGTGATAACAAAAGAATGATTTTCTATGAAGTACCAGACCCTCGGAAAATTTCTGTTCCCACATATCAGTTCAAAATCGAAGCATTGTTTTTGCAAATTCATTGGCATACCATAAGCTACCTTTTTACCACTCGGTTCATCAAATGGAGCCGTTGGCGGATCTCTACGGCCAAAAAGGGGGTCAAAAATGGCCATTTTCCAGTTTTCAGCCCATTTTGGCCCATTTTGGCCTGAGAATTCAAGACAGAGCCTGCTATGCCAAGCTAGTATTTCCAAACAAGGCCATTTTTTTCCCACGATGAATGGAACATCATCATGTGTCCCATCTGGAGTTTGCCAACAAGTATCTATTGTCCCTCTTCCTGCTTCTCATAACTCAGGCGGAAGTGTGCAAGGAGTAGGCTACAAATGAGTTGGGAAAGCACTTGAAAGGTGCAAGTGGTATACAATTGTTGCACACGGTTGCCACACAACGTGGTAGGCACGTAGCGGGTGGACAATGGCGGTTGGTAAAGGTTCGGCGCATTGTTTTGAGACACGGTAAGTGATGTGAGAGGACGTGCGCCCATTGGTGCCTACGATGCGGTCGAATGGTGCAGCTATGCCCACTATGAAACAACCGTATGCCTGCTACGCATGTACTATGTGCTTACTTTGCGCCAACTAGACTGTGGTGCCCTCCCAACTTCGACTCGGACTCTCCCTTCCAAACAACACTAGTTTCAAAAGGTCACTTGGTAAGAGAACCATATATCAGAGTGTGACACGATTTGTTGTGAAACACGATGATGTACAATCTTCTGCAGATCATGGCCATTTGAGAACGCTCTTGTCTGCCCCGCTTTTTGTTGTTGTTGCTATTTCTCCAATCCACCTATGCGCTCACCCATCCTCGCTCCCTCACTTCGACCACGCGCAATATTAGCCAAAAGGTTTCAATAGATTTCGTTTGCGATCTTTTAGGTATCCCGGCCTGTTTTCGGCAGCTATTGGGAGGCGCAAATGCCATGAATGGACACCTTTGCCTTAGAAATGATTTGGATGCACTCATGGCACCCCCTTTGTTTGGAACTTAATACACCATGATCAACATGGCGCCCTAGCCTGGTCGTGAGATTCATCATTGGTCTCGTCCAGCGACCAAACCTTGGTCAAAAACCTTTTTTACCCGAAAAAGGCGAACAACCAAGCCAGTGATCACACCAAAAGATTGGGTTCATCGTGCAAGGAGCGGGTGATGATAAGATCAACGCCAACCCCTTTCACACCGGGTCTGTAGTGAAACCTAGTAAAAAATTTTTTTTTTCAAAAGTTTTTTTTTTTACTAGGTAACAGTTTACTAGGTAACATGTTTTTTTACTAGGTATTGGGAACCTAGTAAAAAAAAAACTTTTTTTTTTACTAGGTTTCAAAACCTAGTAAAAAAAAAACTTTTTTTTTACTAGGTTTCAAAACGTAGTAAAAAAAAGTTTTTGTTTTTACTAGGTTTCAGAACTTCTGATTTTGCCCCCCGCTCTGCAGCGGTGGGGCTCCCCGATACGGCAGGGGTGAGGTAGCCACTTTGCCCACTTGTGGGCCACTTCTGATTTTGCCCCCCGCTCTGCAGCGGTGGGGATCCCCGATACGGCAGGGGTGAGGTAGCCACTTTGCCCACTTGTGGGCCACTTCTGATTTTGCCCCCCGCTCTGCAGCGGTGGGGCTCCCCGATACGGCAGGGGTGAGGTAGCCACTTTGCCCACTTGTGGGCCACTTCTGATTTTGCCCCCCGCTCTGCAGCGGTGGGGATCCCCGATACGGCAGGGGTGAGGTAGCCACTTTGCCCACTTGTGGGCCACTTCTGATTTTGCCCCCCGCTCTGAAGCGGAGGGGATCCCCGATACGGCAGGGGTGAGGTAGCCACTTTGCCCACTTGTGGGCCACTTCTGATTCTGCCCCCCGCTCTGCAGCGGAGGGGATCCCCGATACGGCAGGGGTGAGGTAGCCACTTTGCCCACTTGTGGGCCACTTCTGATTTTGCCCCCCGCTCTGAAGCGGAGGGGATCCCCGATACGGCAGGGGTAAGGTAGCCACTTTGCCCTCTTGTGGGCCACTTCTGATTCTGCCCCCCGCTCTGCAGCGGTGGGGATCCCCGATACGGCAGGGGTGAGGTAGCCACTTTGCCCACTTGTGGGCCACTTCTGATTCTGCCCCCCGCTCTGCAGCGGTGGGGATCCCCGATACGGCAGGGGTGAGGTAGCCACTTTGCCCACTTGTGGGCCACTTCTGATTCTGCCCCCCGCTCTGCAGCGGTGGGGCTCCCCGATACGGCAGGGGTGAGGTAGCCACTTTGCCCACTTGTGGGCCACTTCTGATTCTGCCCCCCGCTCTGAAGCGGAGGGGATCCCTGATACGGCAGGGGTGAGGTAGCCACTTTGCCCACTTGTGGGCCACTTCTGATTCTGCCCCCCGCTCTGCAGCGGTGGGGATCCCCGATACGGCAGGGGTGAGGTAGCCACTTTGCCCACTTGTGGGCCACTTCTGATTTTGCCCCCCGCTCTGCAGCGGTGGGGCTCCCCGATACGGCAGGGGTGAGGTAGCCACTTTGCCCACTCGTGGGCCACTTCTGATTCTGCCCCCCGCTCTGAAGCGGAGGGCATCCCCGATACGGCAGGGGTGAGGTAGCCACTTTGCCCACTTGTGGGCCACTTCTGATTCTGCCCCCCGCTCTGCAGCGGTGGGGATCCCCGATACGGCAGGGGTGAGGTAGCCAATTTGCCCACTTGTGGGCCACTTCTGATTCTGCCCCCCGCTTTGAAGCAGTGGGGCTCCCCGATACGGCAGGGGTGAGGTAGCCACTCCGCCCACTTGTGGGCCACTTCTGATTTTGCTCCTCGCTCTGCAGCGGTGGGGCTCCCCGATACGGCAGGGGTGAGGTAGCCAATTTGCCCACTTGTGGGCCACTTCTGATTCTGCCCCCCGCTCTGCAGCGGTGGGGATCCCCGATACGGCAGGGGTGAGGTAGCCACTTTGCCCACTTGTGGGCCACTTCTGATTTTGCCCCCCGCTCTGCAGCGGAGGGGATCCCCGATACGGCAGGGGTGAGGTAGCCACTTTGCCCACTTGTGGGCCACTTCTGATTTTGCCCCCCGCTCTGAAGCGGAGGGGATCCCCGATACGGCAGGGGTGAGGTAGCCAATTTGCCCACTTGTGGGCCACTTCTGATTCTGCCCCCCGCTCTGCAGCGGTGGGGCTCCCCGATACGGCAGGGGTGAGGTAGCCAATTTGCCCACTTGTGGGCCACTTCTGATTTTGCCCCCCGCTCTGCAGCGGTGGGGCTCCCCGATACGGCAGGGGTGAGGTAGCCACTTTGCCCACTTGTGGGCCACTTCGGATTCTGCCCCCCGCTTTGAAGCAGTGGGGCCCCCGATACGGCAGGGGTGAGGTAGCCACTTCGCCCACTTGTGGGCCACTTCTGATTTTGCTCCCCGCTCTGCAGCGGTGGGGCTCCCCGATACGGCAGGGGTGAGGTAGCCAATTTGCCCACTTGTGGGCCACTTCTGATTTTGCCCCCCGCTGTGCAGTGGTGGGGCTCCCCGATACGGCAGGGGTGAGGTAGCCAATTTGCCCACTTGTGGGCCACTTCTGATTCTGCCCCCCGCTCTGAAGCGGAGGGGATCCCCGATACGGCAGGGGTGAGGTAGCCACTTTGCCCACTTGTGGGCCACTTCTGATTTTGCTCCTCGCTCTGCAGCGGTGGGGGTTTCGGAACCTAGTAAAAAAAAAGTTTTTGTTTTTACTAGGATATTCGATTCGTTTCGCGGCGTCCATTGATATGATCTATGCGCCCCCCTTGCTCGTGGCGCAGATTTATAATAAGCGCAATGCACATTGGGTGCTGCGCTTGTTGTTGGTTTCCCCAACACGTACTTTCTTGTGCCTCGTGTTCGATCCGCTGTGTTACAAGCCGTACATAGCGGGTGCAAACACCGAGGAGTTGGCAATAGTGAACCTCATTGCCGAACAAGAAGGCATTAAGGCAAGGGCGCTGAAGAGGTGGGACAAGTTTTTGGGTGAGTTCGGCAGTGTAGCTTTTGCTATAGCCCCCCTCTACTCCACCTTCCTACATCAGGACGACGGTGTGAGCTGCCATCCTGCCTGCCTTATGATGCTACATTGCCTTTTGTCTAGGCGTGTTGTCAACGGTAGCATCCAACTTCCACAAGACAGATTGTGGTTGTTGCGTGAGATTGCACAGGCAGCTTTGCACTATCGCAGTTCTCCGCCTGCCCCCCCTATTGAGACCACACCCAGTTGGGCTTTGGCACGGATGTATGCTACGCCCTATTGTTCACCCAGCCGTTCGTCCTGCTTTTTTTGCGACGACACAGCCCACATCACGTGCCCTGAATGTGGAGTTTATCAGTGTGCCCTGCATGCTTCCGGTTTCTGTTCCACGGAGATATGTGTGGCATTGCGCAAATGGAATGTGCAATTTACTGCCACACTGGCATGCATTGTGTTGGCATTCGCCTTGGGTGACCGGCTTGTGGTTGACAAGCCGCCTTCTGTAGATGAGGTCCGTCCAAAGGTGGTGATCCGTGGTGAAGAATTTTTTGTTCCAGAGCATTACCCCAAAGATGCCTCTGGGAGATTGGAGTATGACAAAAATCTAATCAAAGAGTTGGAAGAAAAGACCACGGGCGTGATTCGCAACATGTGCAAGCACAACCCTCCCTCTGCACAACCCACCTACAAAGACAAGAAGTCGGACCTCATCTACAAGCGCGTGTTTTGCGACTTCATATAAAGCACGCGTGTGTGCACCTCATATATGTATATATATATTTATCATATAAAAGCTCCTTCTTTTCTTGAGCCTCATTTTATTTTTGCTGACCTTGCAATACACGGTTTGGCCCGGGTGGGGCGCCACTTACACAAGTGGCCTGGAATAGACCAGGGGGCACCATGCCCTTAAACATAAATACCACCTACCGTTGACCCCCCCCCCCATAAACTTGGTTTTTTTTGTTCAAATTCAAGTCCAAATTTGTCACTACCTAGTAACCTAGTAAGGGAAAATTTTTTGAATTTTTTGCTTTTTTTACCTAGGAAAAAAAAAATTTTAAAATTTTTTTTAAAATTTTTGCTTTTTTTACCTAGTAAAAAATTTTTTTAAAAAAAATTTTTTTTACTAGGTTTTGCTACATTTTACTAGGTTCCGCTACATTTTACTAGGTTTTGCTACGTGCATACTAGGTTTCACCAAATGCTACCTTTTTACCACTCGGTTCATCAAATGGAGCCGTTGGCGGATCTCTACGGCCAAAAAGGGGGTCAAAAATGGCCATTTTCCAGTTTTCAGCCCATTTTGGCCCATTTTGGCCTGAGAATTCAAGACAGAGCCTGCTATGCCAAGCTAGTATTTCCAAACAAGGCCATTTTTTTCCCACGATGAATGGAACATCATCATGTGTCCCATCTGGAGTTTGCCAACAAGTATCTATTGTCCCTCTTCCTGCTTCTCATAACTCAGGCGGAAGTGTGCAAGGAGTAGGCTACAAATGAGTTGGGAAAGCACTTGAAAGGTGCAAGTGGTATACAATTGTTGCACACGGTTGCCACACAACGTGGTAGGCACGTAGCGGGTGGACAATGGCGGTTGGTAAAGGTTCGGCGCATTGTTTTGAGACACGGTAAGTGATGTGAGAGGACGTGCGCCCATTGGTGCCTACGATGCGGTCGAATGGTGCAGCTATGCCCACTATGAAACAACCGTATGCCTGCTACGCATGTACTATGTGCTTACTTTGCGCCAACTAGACTGTGGTGCCCTCCCAACTTCGACTCGGACTCTCCCTTCCAAACAACACTAGTTTCAAAAGGTCACTTGGTAAGAGAACCATATATCAGAGTGTGACACGATTTGTTGTGAAACACGATGATGTACAATCTTCTGCAGATCATGGCCATTTGAGAACGCTCTTGTCTGCCCCGCTTTTTGTTGTTGTTGCTATTTCTCCAATCCACCTATGCGCTCACCCATCCTCGCTCCCTCACTTCGACCACGCGCAATATTAGCCAAAAGGTTTCAATAGATTTCGTTTGCGATCTTTTAGGTATCCCGGCCTGTTTTCGGCAGCTATTGGGAGGCGCAAATGCCATGAATGGACACCTTTGCCTTAGAAATGATTTGGATGCACTCATGGCACCCCCTTTGTTTGGAACTTAATACACCATGATCAACATGGCGCCCTAGCCTGGTCGTGAGATTCATCATTGGTCTCGTCCAGCGACCAAACCTTGGTCAAAAACCTTTTTTACCCGAAAAAGGCGAACAACCAAGCCAGTGATCACACCAAAAGATTGGGTTCATCGTGCAAGGAGCGGGTGATGATAAGATCAACGCCAACCCCTTTCACACCCCACATGGTGCTCACATAACTTTCAGGGTGCTTGTTATTTCACTACGATTATGCGGGCCATGATATCCGTTCGGTTGTTCCTGTGGGGACGGTTCAAGAATGCCAATACCTGTGCCAAGACGAAAGCGGGTGTGACTTCTTCACGTATCATGTCCCTGGAAAGGGATGTTTTTTGAAGACATCCGACGCTGGTCAGACACACAACTTTGGTACATTGCCCCTCATTAGCGGTCCGAAGACATGTCCTGCAGGTGTGCTTGCGTCATTTGTTTTGCTACTGATGAGCGCACTTGGGGTTGTGCATGCCGATTGTAGCCTATTACACACTTGCCTACTCTCTTCCTTGTGTGCTCCCTGTGCTCCCTAGCCGGGCTGAGGTGTTTTTCATGTTCTTAGCCTTCTTCCCACTCCAGTGTTCAGCAGGCCCAAAATTCGTGAGCTGCTGCTGACTGCGCTGCATGTAGCTCCATTCACAAGTGTGATCTTGGTGAAAACATGGTTAACACGTTTGAGGCATTCGAACGGACGATAAGACAGACCGGGGCTTGATGGAACCCCCCCCCCCCCGGCCCCCCGTTCAACCTACTACCCACTCTCACAAGCTTTTGGCCCTCAGTCTTCCCCCTCCACACAATTTGTGGGCTCTGAGTTTGCTTCATGTTTGCTTCATGTCCCCCCGGAGGCTCGCTTTATCGGGGCTTCCTTTATTCGGACAACTGACGATGAGAACCCGCATCCCTTTCCAAAACCGGGGCTCCTCGGGTGGAGATTTAGGGCTCCTCTTCGGTAGACTAAACACCCGAACTCACTCGTCCAGCCAAGGATATGTGGCTCTGTACACTTGCCGTTGTCGTGCGCAGACCCCACAGTGGCTCCACACGGCCGCTCCTATGTAGAGGTTGTCTCAAAACAAGCAACAGGCTGCACTGGATTGGGCCACATGGGCCAGGGACCACCGGGTGCTCGACGTGAAGGTGCAGGGTGCACGCATGATGTGGGACGTGTAACATGGGGCTAGCAGTTCTGGATCGCCAAGCGTTACCCCTTAACGATGCATTGGATATTCCAGGCCCTTCTGGGGGAGGGTGCGGGCTACACGGGGGAGTGTGTCCGAGAAAATGGCCGGCGAAGCATCCAGGTGTGTGTTGTCCCTTCGTGGAGGCATGCAAACCAACGATCGTTGAGCCACCTTGCAAGCAGCGACCCCAGGGTATGGCTGTTTTAGTGGCAAAAATCAGTCTTTCTTTGGCCTCTTTTTCGGGGTAATTGGGCCGAAGAAATCAGGACGGAGCCTAGTATGCCAAGCGAGTGTTCCAAAATGAAGCCGCTCTTTTTCCACGATGACCGGGACATCAAATGGATGCAAGTGAGCTACGAAGTACCCTTGACCACACATTATGGCCGTTTCGGTGACAAAAATCATCCATTTTTACCCTATTTTTCAGCCATTTCGTTCTAAGAGGACGGAGGCTATAGTGCAAGCTAGTGTTTCAAAACCAAGACACTCTTTTCCCACACTGAATGGGACATCAAAGGATGCAAGTGAGCCACTAAGCAGCCATGAACTCAGCCATGTCCCCATGATTGGGCCATTTTAGTGGTGCAAGACCGCCGTTTTAGGGTTAGGGTCACCGAGCTGGTGGAACCAGTCTTGGTTTTATAATCCTTTTTAGTGTCTAGGGTGGACCTACCAGGTTTAGCAGCAGCAAGCAGCAAGCAAGCAAGCAAGCAAGCAGCAGAACGCGCGAAATGGGTAAAAATCAGAACTCCGTCGTGGTGCTTCAGATTCGGGTGAAATTTTGGTGGATGATACCTATGGGTGTGAAGTACAATCACACAAAGTTTGAGCAAGAAACTCAACGGTGGCGGCTGGGAACGGGATTCGCAAGTGGCGGACCTCAGTTTCAAAACCTGCAGTTTAGGGACAAAAACAGCTATTTTTGGGCCAAAAAAGCCCTGGAACACATTCAAAACGGCCAAACGAAGGGAAACGGTGGGTACACTCCACGTGCGGCTTGACTTCCCCGTGTCAACGAGCTCTTTGCGGCCCTCTTACTCCATGATATATCCCGGAAACGGCCCAAAAAGGCTACATGGCTCAAAATGCAATTCCCTAAGCACTCAGTCCACCCGCAACCCCCCACTTTGTGTGGTTTCCACCCCTCAGAATTGCACAAAAGGACACCTAGACCCCGTAACCCGGGCCCAGTAGGCTGCGGCAAGCTGCAAGCTCAAGCCCAAACGGGTGGGTGCCCAAATGGGTCAACAGGGTCCAGTAGGGGCAAAAAGATGACTTTTCTCAAAAATGATCCTAGACCATGTGCGACGCTAAAACAAGTGTTTTTGGGCCGTTTTGAGCTTGTGGTGGCCCATTTTGGTCCTCCGAAAATCCCAAAATGCCTTGAAAATGGGCTGTTTTGGGACCAAAAATGGGTCAAAAATAGGTCAAAAACACATTTTTCCAAACCTCATCCTTGACCACTTGGGGTGCACAAACGGGTGAAATGGGCCCATTTTGAGCCCATTTTGGGGCATTTTGGTCCTTTAGAAGTCCAAAAAGCCTTGAAAGTGGGCCTCGTGGTGATGGGGTTGACTTGCAAGCCGATTTCACTTTGTCAAGAGCCATCCATGTGTGAATCATTCTTGATGTCCCTCACCATTCATATGTAATGTTCCCTCCCCCACCAGCTCGGTCCCAATATTCAGTCTTGATTAGGGCTGCGATTTCAATAATAGCTACTAGTATGAGGCGGTGTTCGCAAACGGAAGCATTGTTGTTTTTTAAAGTGAGTCTTTGGGCTGCAAGTGAGCCATTATTAAGCCATATTGCAAGCCGTGACACCGCTGTATGGGCCTTTTCATGCCAAAAAGCAGGTAGGAGGGGGAGGGAGGACAGGAGGACTTTACATGGCCTCCATGTCTAGAGTGATTACAAAAGAATAAATTTCTATTAAGTACCAAACTCTCGGAAAAATTCTGTTTCCGATATATTGTTTCAAAATTGAACCATTGTTTTCGCACGTTGATAGGCATATCAAAAGGCAACTTTTCTCAACTTGGTGTCCCGAAACAAGGCATTGGTGGCTCTCCGCGGCCAAAAAAAGTGCTCAAAAAACGCCATTTTCAGCCATTTTTGGGCCATTTCATCCTACGAATTCAGGACGGAGACTGCTATGCCGAGTTGGTGTTTCCAATCACAGCCACTCTTCCTCTATAATGATTGGGACTTCAATGGAAAGCAAATGAGCCATTGCAGACCCATATCACACGCGATGGCGCCTCTCTGTGCTCATCTTAATGGCAAAAAACAGCCATTTTTAGCACATGTTGCTGTCATGGCAGCCACATAATGCAGGGCGGAAGCTGCTATGCCAAATTGCTACTACTGGTTGCAGCCATTGGTTTTCCACAATGAATGGGACATCAAAGGGATGCGAATAAGCCACCTAGGACCCATGATCTCAGCTATGACCACCTAATAGGGCCATTCTAGTGGTGTTAAACGGCCAGCCTAGGGCTAGGGTTAGGGCTAAAGGTCCTCCACGGAGGCTGGTATGGTGAGGCAGTGTTTGCAAACGAAAACATTATTTTTTTTTTACGTTGAATGGGACATCAACGGGCTGTAACTGAGCCATTGCTAAGCCATCTAGCAAGCTGTAGCACTGTAGTGTGGGCCTTTTTGTGCCAAAAAGCAGGTAGGAGGGCGAGGGAGGGAGAAGGAGGGAGGGGAGGAGGACGTTACATGGCCTCCATGTCTAGAGTGATTACGAAAGAATAATTTTCTATGAAGTACCAAACCCTCGGAAAAATTTTCTTTTCGACATATCGTTTCAAAATTGAACCATTGTTTTCACATATTGATGGGCATATTAAAAGGCAAAATTTCACAACTTGGTGTCCCGAAACAAGGCATTTGTGGTTCTCGGTGGCCAAAAACGGGGTCAAAAACAGCCATTTTTAGCCTATTTTTGGGCCCTGTTGTCCTGAGAATTCAGGATATAGCCTGTTGTGCCAAGGCAGAGTTTCAAAACGAAGTGATTCTTTTTCCACAATCAATAGGACATCAAAGCGTTGCAAAACATGCATTGTTGGTCCAGATTGCAAGCAGTGACCCCACACTATGGGCGGTTTAGTGGCAAAAATCAGCCATTTTTACCCTTATTTTTCATCCGTTTTGTCCTAAGAATTAAGGACGGAGTCTGCAGTGCCAAGCTAGTGTTTCAAAACGAAGTCACTCTTTTTTCACCATGATTTAGACATCAAAGGGATGCATTTGAGCCACTTGGGAGCCATGTATCTACCCGTGACGCTATGATAGAGCCATTTTAGTGCTGCAAAACAGCCGCCGATCAGGGGTTAGGGTTAGGGTTTCAATTTGAGGACGCAGGCCAATATGCCAACGCAACTTTTGCAAACAGAACCATTGATTTATTAGAGCGAATGGGGCATCTATTGCCTACAAATGAGGCATATTGTACGCCGTGGAACAATAACATGGGTGCCTTTGTGTCAAAAACAGGTAGGAGGGGGGGGAGTGGAGCAGGAGGGAGGCCAGGAGGACATGGCCTCCATGTCTAGTTAAAGTCCTCCTGAGGTAATACATCAGTTGACAACCACAAGCAAGCAAGCGCCCGGAAAAGTTATTTCTTCAACATAGTGATTCAAAATCGAATCATTGGTTTTGCATATTGATACCCATATCAAAAGGCAATTTTTCTCAACTTGGCGTCCCGCAACAAGGCATTGGTGGCTCTCAGTGGCCAAAAGAGGGGTCAAAAACAGCCATTTTTAGCCAATTTTGGGCCATTTTATCTTGAGAATTCAGGACGGAGCCTGTAGTGCCTAGGCAGAGCTTCAAAACGAAGTGATTCCTTTTCAACATTCAATGGGACATGAAAGCAGTGCAAAACAGGCACTGTTGGTCCAGCTTGCAAGCAGTGACACCACGTTATGGCCGATTTAGTGGCAAAAATCAGCCCTTTTTACCCTGTTTTTTTAGCCATTTTGTCCTAAGAATTCAGGACGGAGTCTACGGTGTCAAGCTAGTGTTTCAAAACGAAGTCGCTCTTTTTCCACAATGATTTGGATATTAAAGGATGCAACCGAGCCACTTAGGCGCCATGTGTCTACTCGTGACGCTATGATGGAGCCATTTTAGTGCTGCAAAATAGCCAATCTAAGGTTAGGGTTAGGGCTTCAAATTCAAGATGGAGGCCAATTTCTATGCCAGTGTTTGCAAACAGAACCATTGATTTATTAGAGTGAATGGGGCATGTATTGCCTACAAATGAGCCATATTGTACGCCGTAAACCCATGATATGTGCCTTTTTGTGCCAAAAACAGTTAGGAGGGGGAGGGAGGGGAGTAGGAGAGACGTTAGGAGGACTTTACATGGCCTCCATGTCTAGAGTGATAACAAAATAATATTTTTGTTTCACTCCGAATTCAGGACGGAAGCTGGTGTGCTGGCGCGGCATTTCCAAATGGCACCATTCTTTTTTAACCATCATTGGTACATCAGAAGGATGCTAATGGCCCATCTTTCGGCAATATGGAAAGCAGTGGCAACATGCTTTGGCCGTTTTACATCCAAAATTAGCCATTTTTCAACCTGTTTTAGACCGGTATGGTCGTGAAAATTCAGCATGGAGCCTAGTGTTCCAAGCCAGTGTTTCAAAACGAAGCCATTCCTTTTCCACAATGACTGGGACCTAAAAGGGAGGCAAAAAAAGCCATTGTCGAGCGCAAATGCGAATACCGACTCCCCGTAATGGCCGTTTTAGTGGCAAAAATGAACAATTTTTAGCCTATGTTATAGCCATTTCTTCTTGAGAGTTCAGCGCGGGGATTACTATGCCAACCTAGTCTTCCACAACGAAGCCGTTGTTTTTCCAAGATGACTCGGCTATCAAAGGGATGCAAATGAGCCATTTAGGAGCCATGTTTGTAGCCATGACACAGCGAAAGCGGCCAAATTGCCGTTTGAAGGCTGTTTAGTGGCATTTGAGAATTTTTCAAAATTAGACTTTTTCCGAAACCATTCTGTCGCCCTTGGGATGGGTTTGGGTGATCATTTGGTGACAATACGGGTACTTGAGCACCCACGTGGACCCACGTAGTGGGCGTTAGGCTCATGCTGAGCCATGGGCCCCCCAAAAGCCGCCAAATTGCTTTTTTTTAGGTTGTTCATTGGCACCTCAAAGTGGGTCAACGGGGTCCAGCATGGGCGAAAAAATGCGGTTTTCCAAAGTTGATCCTAGACCATGTGGGATGCCAAAACGATTGATTTTAGCTCGGTTTGAGCCTGTGGCGGCCCGTTTTGGCCCTCTGAAACTCCCAAAATGCCTTGAAACCGGGACCAAAACTGGGTCCAAAATGGGTCATGAACGCGTTTTTCCAAAAATGATCCTGGACCATGTGGGGTGCACAAACAAGTGAAGTAAGCCCATCTCGGGCCCGTTTTGAGCCAGTTTGGCCCCTGCCAAGTCAAAGAAGCCTTCAACACGGGCCGTTTTGAGACCAAACTGGGGTCAAAAATGGGTCAGAAACCCGTTTTTCCAAAAATGGTACTGGACCATTTGGGGTGCACAAACAAGTGAAATGAGCCAATTTTGAGCCTGTTTTGAGCCGTTTTGGCAACCCTAGTCCTGCAAAACCTTGAAATTGGGCCCTTTAGGGACCGAAAGGACGCCACAGCCGCATTTTAACAAAACCATCCTGGACCATTTGGGGTGCACGTACAAGGACCATTTTGAGCCCATTTTCAGCTATTTTGGCCCCTCTAAAATCCGAAACCCTTTTCGCAGCGGGTTCTCTTTTCTCTCACCGAGGTGCCTTGCCGTAGGCAATAGAATTTGTTACTACGGGAGGGGGTAAAAATCTGGGGTTGGGTTGGGGTTGGGGCAGACAACCTCAGGTTTTCCTGTGCATGCACTGTTGTTCACTCACAGCTTCGCCATCTCCGTCTGCATCCTCATCGCCATCACCACCTCCGTCTGCATCCTCATCGCCATCACCATCTCCGTCTGCATCCTCATCGCCATCACCATCTCCGTCTGCATCCTCATCGCCATTACCATCGCCAAGTTCATCCCCATCCTCCTCAGGTGCTGCATTCATTCCGTTGTGTGGTGCGCACAACTGTCTCAGCCTGAGACAGGGGTTGCCATAAGGACGCTCACTATTTTTTTCTTCTATGGCATGCACTATCTGATATTTGGTGGTTCCCGTCGGTTACGCTTCAACCGCCGTCGGTTGCCCTCCAACCGCCATCGGTGGCCCTCCAACCGCTGGCGCACAGGGCAGGGCACGGGAGGCTTTGGCTAGGTAGGCTGTGTCGGATACTCACTTTTTTTTTTGCGTTCGGGCACCCTTCGGAGGAGAGGAGGAGAGGACGCCCAGGCACTCAAGGGTTCCAAACAGTGAAGGTGGGGTTTAAAAAGCTCTGATTTAGACTAAAACGGATGACCTTGAAATGGTTACACCTGTTTTGATTGGCCTGCATGTCACTTGGGAGTCATTTGGGACCAACCGCAAGGAGGGGCAGACAACCTCAGGTTTTCCTGTGCATGCACTGTTGTTCACTCACAGTTTCGCCATCTCCTGCATCCTCATCGCCATCACCACCTCCGTCTGCATCCTCATCGTCATCCCCATCCTCCTCAGGTGCTGCATTCATTCCGTTGTGTGGTGCGCACAACTGTCTCAGCCTGAGACAGGGGTTGCCATAAGGCTGCTCACTATTTTTTTCTACTATGGCATGCACTATCTGATATTTGCTGGTTCCCGTTGGTTCAAAACGAAGTGATTCCTTTTCAACATTCAATGGGACATGAAAGCAGTGCAAAACAGGCACTGTTGGTCCAGCTTGCAAGCAGTGACACCACGTTATGGCCGATTTAGTGGCAAAAATCAGCCCTTTTTACCCTGTTTTTTTAGCCATTTTGTCCTAAGAATTCAGGACGGAGTCTACGGTGTCAAGCTAGTGTTTCAAAACGAAGTCGCTCTTTTTCCACAATGATTTGGATATTAAAGGATGCAACCGAGCCACTTAGGCGCCATGTGTCTACTCGTGACGCTATGATGGAGCCATTTTAGTGCTGCAAAATAGCCAATCTAAGGTTAGGGTTAGGGCTTCAAATTCAAGATGGAGGCCAATTTCTATGCCAGTGTTTGCAAACAGAACCATTGATTTATTAGAGTGAATGGGGCATGTATTGCCTACAAATGAGCCATATTGTACGCCGTAAACCCATGATATGTGCCTTTTTGTGCCAAAAACAGTTAGGAGGGGGAGGGAGGGGAGTAGGAGAGACGTTAGGAGGACTTTACATGGCCTCCATGTCTAGAGTGATAACAAAATAATATTTTTGTTTCACTCCGAATTCAGGACGGAAGCTGGTGTGCTGGCGCGGCATTTCCAAATGGCACCATTCTTTTTTAACCATCATTGGTACATCAGAAGGATGCTAATGGCCCATCTTTCGGCAATATGGAAAGCAGTGGCAACATGCTTTGGCCGTTTTACATCCAAAATTAGCCATTTTTCAACCTGTTTTAGACCGGTATGGTCGTGAAAATTCAGCATGGAGCCTAGTGTTCCAAGCCAGTGTTTCAAAACGAAGCCATTCCTTTTCCACAATGACTGGGACCTAAAAGGGAGGCAAAAAAAGCCATTGTCGAGCGCAAATGCGAATACTGACTCCCCGTAATGGCCGTTTTAGTGGCAAAAATGAACAATTTTTAGCCTATGTTATAGCCATTTCTTCTTGAGAGTTCAGCGCGGGGATTACTATGCCAACCTAGTCTTCCACAACGAAGCCGTTGTTTTTCCAAGATGACTCGGCTATCAAAGGGATGCAAATGAGCCATTTAGGAGCCATGTTTGTAGCCATGACACAGCGAAAGCGGCCAAATTGCCGTTTGAAGGCTGTTTAGTGGCATTTGAGAATTTTTCAAAATTAGACTTTTTCCGAAACCATTCTGTCGCCCTTGGGATGGGTTTGGGTGATCATTTGGTGACAATACGGGTACTTGAGCACCCACGTGGACCCACGTAGTGGGCGTTAGGCTCATGCTGAGCCATGGGCCCCCCAAAAGCCGCCAAATTGCTTTTTTTTAGGTTGTTCATTGGCACCTCAAAGTGGGTCAACGGGGTCCAGCATGGGCGAAAAAATGCGGTTTTCCAAAGTTGATCCTAGACCATGTGGGATGCCAAAACGATTGATTTTAGCTCGGTTTGAGCCTGTGGCGGCCCGTTTTGGCCCTCTGAAACTCCCAAAATGCCTTGAAACCGGGACCAAAACTGGGTCCAAAATGGGTCATGAACGCGTTTTTCCAAAAATGATCCTGGACCATGTGGGGTGCACAAACAAGTGAAGTAAGCCCATCTCGGGCCCGTTTTGAGCCAGTTTGGCCCCTGCCAAGTCAAAGAAGCCTTCAACACGGGCCGTTTTGAGACCAAACTGGGGTCAAAAATGGGTCAGAAACCCGTTTTTCCAAAAATGGTACTGGACCATTTGGGGTGCACAAACAAGTGAAATGAGCCAATTTTGAGCCTGTTTTGAGCCGTTTTGGCAACCCTAGTCCTGCAAAACCTTGAAATTGGGCCCTTTAGGGACCGAAAGGACGCCACAGCCGCATTTTAACAAAACCATCCTGGACCATTTGGGGTGCACGTACAAGGACCATTTTGAGCCCATTTTCAGCTATTTTGGCCCCTCTAAAATCCGAAACCCTTTTCGCAGCGGGTTCTCTTTTCTCTCACCGAGGTGCCTTGCCGTAGGCAATAGAATTTGTTACTACGGGAGGGGGTAAAAATCTGGGGTTGGGTTGGGGTTGGGGCAGACAACCTCAGGTTTTCCTGTGCATGCACTGTTGTTCACTCACAGCTTCGCCATCTCCGTCTGCATCCTCATCGCCATCACCACCTCCGTCTGCATCCTCATCGCCATCACCATCTCCGTCTGCATCCTCATCGCCATCACCATCTCCGTCTGCATCCTCATCGCCATTACCATCGCCAAGTTCATCCCCATCCTCCTCAGGTGCTGCATTCATTCCGTTGTGTGGTGCGCACAACTGTCTCAGCCTGAGACAGGGGTTGCCATAAGGACGCTCACTATTTTTTTCTTCTATGGCATGCACTATCTGATATTTGGTGGTTCCCGTCGGTTACGCTTCAACCGCCGTCGGTTGCCCTCCAACCGCCATCGGTGGCCCTCCAACCGCTGGCGCACAGGGCAGGGCACGGGAGGCTTTGGCTAGGTAGGCTGTGTCGGATACTCACTTTTTTTTTTGCGTTCGGGCACCCTTCGGAGGAGAGGAGGAGAGGACGCCCAGGCACTCAAGGGTTCCAAACAGTGAAGGTGGGGTTTAAAAAGCTCTGATTTAGACTAAAACGGATGACCTTGAAATGGTTACACCTGTTTTGATTGGCCTGCATGTCACTTGGGAGTCATTTGGGACCAACCGCAAGGAGGGGCAGACAACCTCAGGTTTTCCTGTGCATGCACTGTTGTTCACTCACAGTTTCGCCATCTCCTGCATCCTCATCGCCATCACCATCTCCGTCTGCATCCTCATCGTCATCCCCATCCTCCTCAGGTGCTGCATTCATTCCGTTGTGCGGTGCGCACAACTGTCTCAGCCTGAGACAGGGGTTGCCATAAGGCTGCTCACTATTTTTTTCTACTATGGCATGCACTATCTGATATTTGCTGGTTCCCGTCGGTTACGCTTCAACCGCCGTCGGTTGCCCTCCAACCGCCATCGGTGGCCCTCCAACCGCTGGCGCACAGGGCAGGGCACGGGAGGCTTTGGCTAGGTAGGCTGTGTCGGATACTCACTTTTTTTTTTTGCGTTCGGGCACCCTTTGGAGGAGAGAGGAGAGCACGCCCAGGCACTCAAGGGTTCCAAACAGTGAAGGTGGGGTTTAAAAAGCTCTGATTTAGACTAAAACGGATGACCTTGAAATGGTTACACCTGTTTTGATTGGCCTGCATGTCACTTGGGAGTCATTTGGGACCAACCGCAAGGAGGGGCAGACAACCTCAGGTTTTCCTGTGCATGCACTGTTGTTCACTCACAGTTTCGCCATCTCCTGCATCCTCATCGCCATCACCATCTCCGTCTGCATCCTCATCGCCATTACCATCGCCAAGTTCATCCCCTCCCTCCTCAGGTGCTGCATTCATTCTGTTGTGCGGTGCGCACAACTGTCTCAGCCTGAGACAGGGGTTGCCATAAGGACGCTCACTATTTTTTTCTACTATGGCATGCACTATCTGATATTTGGTGGTTCCCGTTGGTTACGCTTCAACCGCCGTCGGTTGCCCTCCAACCGCCATCGGTGGCCCTCCAACCGCTGGCGCACAGGGCAGGGCACGGGAGGCTTTGGCTAGGTAGGCTGTGTCGGATACTCACTTTTTTTTTTTTGCGTTCGGGCACCCTTCGGAGGAGAGGAGGAGAGGACGCCCAGGCACTCAAGGGTTCCAAACAGTGAAGGTGGGGTTTAAAAAGCTCTGATTTAGACTAAAACGGAGGACCTTGAAATGGTTACACCTGTTTTGATTGGCCTGCATGTCACTTGGGAGTCATTTGGGACCAACCGCAAGGAGGGTTCCGGTCAGGTGCGGGCGTCATATATATAACAACACTTGTTGAGCCATACTATGAGTCGTGACCCCACGCCATGGCCGTTTTAGTGGCAAAAATCAGCCATTTTCAGCCTTTTTTTGGCCATTTCGTCCCGAGTATTGTGGACGAAACCTGCCGTGCCAAGGTAGACTTTCTGAACAAAGCTATTTATAATCCACATTGAATGGGGCATCAAAGGGATGCAAATTAGCCACCGAGGGACCATGTCTAGAGCCATGACTGCATTCAGGACGGAGCCTATTGTGCCAAGGCAGAGCTTCAAAACGAAGTGATTCCTTTTCAACATACAATGGGACATCAAAGTGGTGCAAAACAGGCATTGTTGGTCCAGATTGCAAGCAGTGACACCACGTTATGGCCGATTTAGTGGCAAAAGTCAGCCATTTTTAGCCTATTTTTTTTAGCCATTTTGTCCCAAGAATTCAGGACGGAGTCTACAATGCCAAGCTGGTGTTTCCAAACGAAGTTAGTTTTTTTCCACAGTGATTTTGACATTAAAGGATGCAACTTGGCCACTTAGGAGCCATGTGATGCTATGATAGAGCCATTTTAGTGCTGCAAAACAGCCAATCTAGGGTTAGGCTTAGGGCTCCAAATTCAAGATGGACGCCAATATGCTAAGCCAATGTTTGCAAACAGAACCATTGATTTATTAGCATGAATGGAGCATCCATTGCCTACAACTGAGCCACATTGTACGATGTGGAAGCCTAATATGGGCCTTTTTGTGCCAAAAACAGGTAGGAGGGGGAGGGAGGTTAGGAGGACTTTACATGGCCTCCATGTCTAGAGTGATAACAAAAGTTTCAGTGTGACAAGCAAGCAAGCAATCAACAACAACAAGCAAGCCTTTGCAAAATTATTTATCCAACACACCGTTTCAAAATCCGGTCATTGTTTTTGCATATTGAAAGGCATATGAAAAGGCAATCTTTCGCAATTTGGTGTCCCGAAGCAAGGCATTGGTGGCTCTCGGTGGCCAAAAGTGGGGTCAAAAACAGCCATTTTTAGCCAATTTTGGGCCATTCCGTCCTGAGAATTCAGGACGGAGCCTGTCGTGCCAAGGCACAGCGTCAAAACGAAGTTATTCCCTTTCAACGTTCAATCGGACATCAAAGCGGTGCAAAATAGGCATTGATTGCAAAATAGGCATTATACCCATATCAAAAGGCAACTTTCCCCAATTTGGCGTCCCGAAACAAGGCATGGGTGGCTCTCGGTGGCCAAAACCGGGGTCAAAAACACCCATTTGTAGCCAAGTTTGGGCCATTTCGTCCTGAGAAATCAGGACCGAGCCTGTTGTGCCAAGGCAGAGTTTCAAAACGAAGTGATTCTTTTTCAACATTCCATGGGACATCAAAGCGGTGCAAAACAGGCATTGTTGGTCCAGATTGCAAGCAGTGACCCCACACTATGGGCGGTTTAGTGGCAAAAATCAGCCATTTTTACCCTGCTTCTCAGCCGTTTTCTTCCAACAAGTCAGGACGGAGTCTACCATGCCAAGCTAGTGTTTCAAAATATAGAGCCATTTTAGTGCCGCAAAACAGCCGATCTAGGGTTAGGGTTAGGGCTTGCAATTCAGGAAGGAGGCCAATATGCTAAGCTAGTGTTTGCAAACAGAACCATTGATTTATTAGAGTGAATGGGGCATCTATTATTGCCTACAAATGAGCCATTTCAGAAAAATTATTTCTTCAACATACTATTTCAAAATCGATCCATTGTTTTTGCATATTGATACCCATATCAAAGGGCAATTTTTCCCATATTGGGCTCCCGAAACAAGGCATTGTCGGCTCTCGGTGGCCAAAAACGGGGTCAAAGACAACCATTTTTAGCCAATTTTGGGCCATTTCGTCCGAAAAAATCCGGTTGGAGCCTGTTGTGCCAAGGCAGAGCTTCGAAACGAAGTGATTCCTTTTCAACATTCAATGGGACGTAAAGCGGTGCAAAACAGGCATTGTTGGTCCAGCTTGCAAGCAGTGACACCACGTTATGGCCGATTTAGTGGCAAAAATCAGCCATTTTTACCCTGTTTTTTAGCCATTTCGTCCTAAGAATTCAAGATGGAGTCTACAATGCCAAGCTAGTGTTTCAAAAAAAAAAGTCACTCTTTTTCCACAATGATTTGGACATTAAAGGATACAAATTGGCCACTTAGGAGCCATGTGATGCTATGATAGAGCCATTTTAGTGCTGCAAAACAGCCAATCTAGGGTTAGGGTCACCGAGCTGGTGGAACCAGTCTTGGTTTCATAACCCTTTTTAGTGTCTAGGGTGGACCTACCAGGTTTAGCAGCAAGCAGCAGCAGCAAGCAGCAAGCAGCAAGCAGCACGCGCGAAATGGGGAAAAATCAAACTTCCGTCGTGGTGCCCCGGATTCGGGTGAAATTTTGGTGGATGATACCTATAGGTGTGAGGGACAACCGAACAAAGCACCCAGAAACTAAACGGTGGCGGCCGGGAAGGGGTGTCGCAAGTGGCGGACCTCAGTTTCAAAAACTTCAATTTAGGGCCAAAAACAGCCATTTTTGGGCCAAAACAGCCCCAAAACGGCCAAACAAAGGGAAAGTGTAGTGTGGGTACACTCCATGTGCGCCTTAACTTTCTTGTGTCAACGAGCCGTTTGCGGCCCTGTAACTCCACCATATGTCCCGGAAACGGCCCAAAAAGGACCCCAGAAGCCCCAAATTTTGTGCAGATAGGCTCTTAGGCGTCACAAGTTGCCCACCCTCTAGAACCCTGTATACACGCAATGTGACAATATTCTACATTTCTACTTTGAGTATGCTCTTTGACATATGTGACCAAAGTTGTTGGCAGAGCTGTGTGACACCCATTGAAATACGTGTTGATGTGTTAACCTTGTGTATGCACTTCTTCTAGTGTGTTGTGTTTGACGTTTTTCTGAAGCTGGCAGAAAATGAGGCTAGCTTTTGGGTAACATTGCAAACAACTATGTGTATATGCAGTTTTTGACCATTTCAGCCAGCTTTTTGGTTTAGTGCATAGGCATAGTTATTTTCATTTTTCTTTCGGCTTGCCGAAATTTCGGCCAGCTTTTTGGTCTGCTCACTATTCAAGCACTTATATTCCGGTTTTTGGTTGGTCTGGCCGAAATATCGGCCAGCTTTTCCTATTTTTGAACATTTAAGCAATTGCTTCCCCTTCGAACACACTTGGCTGAATTTCAGGCCTGCTTGCAATTGTCATTGTTCATGAGTAATACATCTTACACTCCTACATAACTGTTTTCTTGTCTCAGCATTAATGTCTTCTGCTATTACCGTCAATGTTGTACATGCTGCAGTTACTGGTGCTTTTGCTACTACAGCCAAAGGGCTGTTGCGAAATGCATTACGTGGTGGGACTCTGCAAAAGCTTTTGCAATTCTGCCTCATATTGCGGAAGAATCGCACGAGCCGGCACTCCATGACACAGTTGAAGGCCGCCGCCACTGAGAAGAAGCCCCCACGATGGTACATGACATTTTTGTCACAGTTCCATGTCCTATACTGCCTTCTGCGTCGTATGGCCCTCCCATACTCTAACTGTGGGTCTGGTTACAACTGGGGTATTATGTCCTGCCGCCAACGCCGTAAGGTAGGAGTCCTTGGTCAGTGTAACACTAAGCAGGAGTCCATTCACCATCGTGCTGGACTAGCAGCACACAACTTGTGGAACACCATGCACCGTAGGCAAGTTTGTATATGGTTTGATAACCTGAGGCGTTGCAGGTCGGGAGCTGATCCCCATTCACCCGACTTAACCCTAAACTGTACAGCTGTTGCTGTTTTGACACTACTGCCCTACCTGCATACCTGGGTGTGCCGGAGCTGGCCGAAATTGAGGCCAGGGTACCAAAGGTTGCAGATGACATCTTTCGCTCACATGGAGCATTGTTTGATTGTATTGATGTTGCCAACCAAGGTATTCAGAGAGTTTGGGTTCGTGCTCCTTTAGATATTGCCAGAAAAAATGTTCGTTCCCTCAAATGGAGACCCTTTTTCCTGTCTGAGCTCCGCTCCGGCACACACAAAGAGGTTTTGCATGTCGTGGTTGATTTGTCATGTGTGGAACACCGCACCAGACACTGTGTTCCGCTGCTTGTGGACATGAAAATACACTTTGCCCTACTTAAGCTGTGTTATGGTGCCGCTTATGTTCCGTGGAATGTACCACAACTACTGTTGGGTTTTCATTTGGTGTACGGTATATGGCATAGCTATAAGTACTGCGTTGAATTGATCTACAGGGCCTTCCTTCCGTTCATTATGTTTTTGGAGCTGGGGAATAGCCTTCAGGTTGGGTCTATCCTCCCTCGCAAGGTCAAGGTCATCCATATGGAGAAGACGTTGCTTGGACTCATGCTAGCCACATCGTCCAATAGAGGCAGACTAGATGAGCGTGTAACTGCCGTGCTGAGTAGCCAGCGGGACTTGACACCCATTCAGCGCAAGGGTTTGCGTATGTTATTAGCCCTTAAGGCTTTGCTGTACACATACTGTCCAGCTGCTTTCAGCATTGGGACTTTGGTTCGTGAGTGCAACTGGGAGGGCGGGGGGCAGGTTCCGGGATTGTTGCTAAGCAGGCACTTGAGATGTCCCTACTGCTCATGCCGAACATCCTAAAGCGCGAGGAGCAGTTAGCCACGGAGTATGTGCATGAAAACCGATGCTGTTGCTCTTTTGTTTTGGAGTCAGTGGCATTCCGCCTCTCTAGGGTGTGTCCACTCTGATGAGCTGGGCGAGGCACTTCTGAGTCGGTTGTCAGCGCACTGTCGCTGCCACACTGCCTGTACCAGTGTCCAGCAATCGTCTGATTTATTTCTGACACTTCCCCTTGTCCAACTGGGAGAGAAAGTTTTGCGTGGTGTGCTGACTCAGAGATCTATGGCAATGTTCTCTGCCGATCTGAAACAATTCATCTTGACAGCCCATACACAGAGCCTGCCCATGTGTGTTCCCGTTCATGAGTATAAAGTTGAGGTGAGAAGACTGGATGCAATTGAGGATCTGACTTTCCCCGGTACCATGTCTAGGACACGAATCACCACAGACCGGTTAAAAGTAGTTCTGTTGCATGCAATGCAAAATCTGGTTGCGCGTACCAGGGAGCCTGAGGGTGTTGAGGATTTTTTACAGACAAAAGCACCCGCTCGCACTGCTGCCAAGCAAGGGGTATTGCGTACTGCACATGCTTCAATCCGCGCTGCCAACCGTGCACCGCCTGATGCTCGTGCTGCTGCTCCCGGTGGGATTGCCTTGCCCCCAAAGCCACCCCCGAAGCCCCGGGCCAGAGCCCCCCCAATACCCCCCCCCCCCCCAGTACCCCCCCCCCGCCCCTGATGATGCCATTGCCATCGACTCTTGTGATAGTGACCGGGAGATTGATTGTGATGCAGACAGCGTTGCCTCCTTTGAAGCCCTAGTTGAGGCAGAACACATCGGTGTGGATACCCAGGACTGGGACTGATTTCTGTTTGCAACTGTGTTTGTCACTGTGGTATGGGTTCTGCCACACATTGCCAGTGATTTGGGTGTGTCTATTTGCTGTTTTGTGTTTTTCGGCCAGACTTGTTGTTCGGTCATATGGCTACCCCCGGAACACAAATGACATAAGGTTCTGGCCGAAATTTCGGCTAGCCTCTCAGAATGGTAGTTCTGCACAGTGGTTTGACATGCAGAGCAGTGCTGGCCAAAATTTTGGCCAGGTTATCTGATTTTCCTGTCAGGCAGTCCATTTTGGTCCCTTTTTGGTTGAAATGTGCTTGTTATTTGCTATTTGGGAACTCTCCCTTTCATGAAATGTTGCCGTGTAGCATCTTATTTTATGACTCAGCCTGGAGGGGTATCACAGGACGTGGCTGTTTCACCAGATGGTGAGCCTGCACCAGACAATGGGCAATCTCAAGTGCAATCCCAGTCTCAAGAGGACTAGACGAGCACAGAGGGACTTCAAAAGAAGCCTAAGGCCGCACCAAAGAAAAATTCAACATCCTCCATCAAGTTATCCGACTGGGTTACGTCAACGACGAAAATTAAGGTTCGATGGGACCAGATTATTATTGACCACGACCGAAAATTTGGGCAGGTCCGTAGGATATGGGATGAGCGCGTGCAACGCCGCTACGACGATCTGAAGGCCTGTGGATTACATCCATGATCTCCTTTTTTATGAAGTCACTCGTATGTGTGTTGTTGTAGTCTTCTCGATAGTACCGTTTTCGTGTCTGAATTTTTGCCCCTGCTTTTTCCAATATTACTGTTGCGCAGCCACTCGCTGGAGTCTGTTGGGGGGTCAGCATGTGTACACTGCTGCCCAAAAACACAAGACGAAATTTGAGATTAAAAATATGGAGACTCCAGATTGGACCCTGGTATTTGGTGGTTATGAAGTCAAACAGGATTGCCCCCTCGGACTAGGCGCCGGCTTGCAGGCTTACATCAAATCCAGACCACTGCTGGCTCAGCATCCACCACATCGGAGCGAATGTCCCTACTCCTGGATAGGCTTGAGGATGAGGATGGCAATGAGTACACCCTTTTGCATCACATTACTGTTATGCTTGAAGAGTGTGGTATTATTGCCGAGGAAGGCACCGTGGTGTGTTTCGTTTATTAATTCGGTTCTGTCGATTAAGCTGGCCGAAATTTCGGCCAGCTTCTGTGTTCCACATGTTCTCCTGTGCAGACTGCTGTTGCCAAACGGTGGGGTGGTTTTGGGCGTTTGGGTCTTGCTGCAGTAGACGCCACTGCAGCCATGGAGAAGCGTGGATTACATCCCGCACTGGGTACGTTCAAGGAAGTGGAAGGCATCACGCCTGACCGACTTCGCGACATCGTAGGTTACATGGATGGGACAAAAAGTACCCTACCTGGTCTCAAAAAAATTATAAAAGATGTTAAAAAGGCCCAAATGTGGTCCTGGCACATTCTTCATCCCGAGGCGGTTACCAATGGGCTTGTGAACAACACCAGAGGTATGTTTTGGTCAAACAGGGGTTTGTATTCGAATAAATCGACCGACCTGGCCGAAATTTGGGCTAGCCTGTGTGTCGTTCAATTAATGCACAATAGGAGCCCACTCGGTGATACCACCTGTCTGCAGCTACACTTGGTACTATCGAGATGGCCAAAAGGCAGTGCGCTGTTGCATCACACCTGAAGGTAGCCTATGGCAGCTGGACCTGGATTGAAGAAAAACCCTGGCCACCGTGGTCAGCAGTAATTAAGGCCCCTCTTTGGAAGGAACCGAAATATGAGGGGTTGCGGGGATTGTTGCAGAAGCCTGTTGCTAAGCCTGTTTGTGAAAAATCTGATACTTGTCTGGTTAGTATCCAGTGTGTTAGGGAGTCCCTCGTTGAGACAAGCACAGGCAAACTCATTACAGAATCAGGCCGTGTGGAACTGATGGCAATGCGTTGTGGAGTCCCTGTTCCCAGTATCATTAGTTCACTGCCCTTTGCTGCTTGTGTCATTGAGATGCCCCGCCTCTATACAGCTGGTTTGCATCACCCGGTTGCACAGCTGCTTCTGTCTGGTATGCCTGTGTTCATTGCGGGTGAGTCTGCTGATGCGAAAGCCACTGTTGCTGCTTTGAAGGCCACTGTGGCTGAGGATATGTATCAGTGTGATGTTTCAATTTACAATTTGTCAACCCAGACCCCGTTGTATACTTCTACGTCCCATCTGGTTTCCATTTGTTCTGCCACCGCCTTTGATAACAGGATGCCCCGTTACGTGGCTTTTACTGAAGGACCCATGTCGTCTGTGATGCCTGTGGAGATATTCTCGTTTTTTTTTAAGCCCGGTTCCGGTCCTAGAACGGGCAGGCAACTGGTTTCTGCTGGGGACTCTGTCTGTGTATTTTGCAAGCATGATGTCCACCAGGTTTTCCAAGGACTGTAATGTTGTGTGTGCCCTTTCGGGTGAGGACACTATTATGCATGATGAGTTTGTTCAGTCCATCAAAGCGGCTATCACCAACGCCGACACGTGCCCCTCCAAGTCATGGGAGGATGTGTACCATGACTTGGGGGCAGGTTTTCCTGGGGATTGTTTTCGGATTAGGTATGTAGATGAGGATCCTAAGGAGCAAGATGGCAAGGCAGAGTCGCAACAAGAGACACACTCCAAAGAAGAAACCCAAAACTGCCCCTGCCCCCTCACCTAGTGGCACGCAGTGCGCTCAGGCCACCCCAATTTCCTCCTCAGGCACTGTGGCCCCTACTGAATGCTTTTGTGAATCATTTTTCACCATCCCAGGGTGGAAACACACAGTCACAGAACTGTGCCACTGCCAAGCCTGGTGCTGCAGCCACTGCCAAGCCTCCTGCTAACACAGGTGCTAAGAAGCCCCGTGCATTTGGTCTGCGCAAGCGCTAATGCCAGTCCTAATGCTTATATTGCCTATCAATATGAAGTCTGGCCGAAATTTCGGCCAGCATGCAGTCCTCAGCCTCTTCAGCCTCTTATTATTGTGTTTCCCCATAGGCACTGCAAAAGTCTGTTTTGCTTCGTCAGGTGGCAAGTATTTGCTTGTAATTGAGTATTTTATGTTGCACACCCTGTTCAAATGTCACTGCTCCTTTGTTCCTTGCTCATGTCTGCTATCATAGGTACCCATTTCAGTGATCATATTCCGAGTTTCGATGGACCTGGCTGAAATTTCGGCCAGCTTATGCCTGTCTGACAAATAGGACCATGTGTTTGGACATTTTTCGAAGAGCTGGCCGAAATTTCGGCCAGGTTGGTTAAAATAGGAAATACAAATACATGCTTTGGGGATAGTTTTCTGTGTGCTTCGATGAAAGGTATGTTTGGGGTTCCCTTATGTGTGGTGTATAGGGGGGTTCCATGATCACCCTGGAACAAAGGGCAGAGAAAAAATAGGCAGCCCCCCCCCCCCCCCACCCCGCACTGGAATGCAGTGGTCTAAATGAAAAAACAACAATATATTTTGGTGATTGAATATCTTTGATTTGAAAATTTGTGTATTTCTAGAAATGCAAATAATGGCATATATTTGAAATACACACCTTGTTTTTGCATGGTGCCACCAGGGGGGTATGGATACCCAAAGAATAACACCCCTTTTCACATACTTTTCCCCTCACTACAACATGGATATCCGTGGGCCATAGCGCCAGGTGGGGTGGGCAACTTGTGACGCCTAAGAGGCAAGCGACAGCCACAAACCAAGAATAGGCCATATCTTTGGCTGCATGGCTCAAAACGCGATTACGAGGGCGCCTAATCCACCTGCAACCCCCCACGTTTTGTGTTTTCCACTCCTCAGAATTGCACAAATGGACACCTAGACCCCGTAACCCGGGCCCAGTAGGCTGCGGCAAGCTGCAAGCTCAAGCCCAAACGGGTGGGTGCCCAAATGGGTCAACAGGGTCCAGTAGGGGCATAAAGATGACTTTTCTCAAAAATGATCCTAGACCATGTGTGATGCTAAAAACAAGTGTTTTTGGGCCGTTTTGAGCTTGTGGTGGCCCACTTTGGTCCTGCGAAAATCCCAAAATGCCTTGAAGATGCGCTGATTTGGGACCAAAAATGGGTCAAAAATAGGTCAAAAACGCATTTTTCCAAACCCCATCCTTGACCATTTGGGGTGCACAAACGGGTGAAATGGGCCCATTTTGAGCCCATTTGGGGGCATTTTGGCCCCTCACAAGTCCACAAGAGCCTTGAAAGTGGGCCTTGTGGTGAAGGGGATCACTTGCAAGCTGATTGGACCCTATCAACAGCCTTCAATGTGTGACTCATTGGTGTCCCTCACCATTCATATGTAATGTTCCCTCACCCACCAGCTCGGTCCCAATATTCAGTCTTGATTAGGGCTTGAAATTCAAGATGGAGGCCAATATGCTAAGCCAATGTTTGCAAACAGAACCATTGATTTATTAGCATGAATGGGGCATCCGTTGCCTACAACTGAGCCACATTGTACGCCGTGGAACCCTGATATGGGCCTTTTTGTGCCAAAAACAGGTAGGAGGGGGAGGGAGGTTAGGAGGACTTTACATGGCCTCCATGTCTAGAGTGATAACAAAAGTTTCAGTGTGACAAGCAAGCAAGCAATCAACAACAACAAGCAAGCCTTTGCAAAATTATTTATCCAACACACCGTTTCAAAATCCGGTCATTGTTTTTGCATATTGATAGGCATATGAAAAGGCAATCTTTTCTAACTTGGTGTCCTGAAGCAAGGCAGTGGTGGCTCTCGGTGGACAAAAGTGGGGTCAAAAACAGCCATTTGTAGCCTATTTTGGGCCATTCCGTCCTAAGAATTCGGGACGGAGCCTGTCGTGCCAAGGCAGAGCGTCAAAACGAAGTGATTCCTGTTCAACATTCAATGGGACATCAAAGCGGTGCAACACATGCATTGATGGTCCAGATTGCAAGCAATGACACCACACTATGGCCGATTTAGTGGCAAAAATCAGCCATATTTACCTTGCTTCTCAGCCCTTTTGATCTGGACATCAAAGGATGCAACAGTGCCACTTGTCTACCCGTGAAACTATGATGGAGCCATTTTAGTGCTGCAAAACAGCCAATCTAGGGTTAGGATCACGGAGTTGGTGGAACCAGTTTTGGTTTTATAACCCTTTTTAGTGTCTAGGGTGGACCTACCAGGTTTAGCAGCAAGAAGCAGCAGCAAGGAGCAAGCAGCAAGCAGCACGCGCGAAATGGGGAAAAATCAAACTTCCGTCGTGGTGCTTTGGATGCGGGTGATATTTTGGTGGATGATACCTATGGGTGTGAAGTACAACCACACAAAGTATGAGCAAGAAACTAAACGGTGGCGGCCGGGAAGGGGTGTCGCGAGTGGCGGACCTCGGTTTCAAAACCTGCAGTTTAGGGACAAAAACAGCCATTTTGGGGCTCAAAAAGCCGTGGAACACATTCAAAGCGGCCATACGAAGGGAAACGGTGGGTACACTGCACGTGCGCCTTGACTTTCCTGTGTCAACGAGCTCTTTGCGGCCCTCTAACTCCATGATATATCCCGGAAACGGCCCAAAAAGGCCCCCAAAAGCTCCAAATGACGACAGCCACAAACCAAGAATAGGCCAAATCTTTGGCTACATGGCTCAAAATGTAATTCCCAAAGCACTCAGTCCACCCGCAACCCCCCACTTTGTGTGGTTTCCACCCCTGAGAACTGTCCGAACGGACGCCTAGACCCCAATACCTAGGCCCACTAGGCTGCGGCAAGCTGCAAGCTCAAGCCCAAACAGGTGGGTGCCCAAAGGGGTCAACAGGGTCCAGTAGGGGCAAAAAGATGACTTTTCTCAAAAATGATCCTACGCCATGTGTGATGCTATAACAAGTGTTTTTGGACCGTTTTGAGCTTGTGGTGGCCCATTTTGGTCCTCCGAAAATCTGAAAATGCCTTGAAAATGGGCTGATTTGGGACCAAAAATGGGTCAAAAATGGGTCAAAAACGCTTTTTTTCAAACCTCATCCTAGACCATTTGGGGTGCACAAACGGGTGAAATGGGCCCATTTTGAGCCTATTTTGGGGCATTTTGGTCCTTTAGAAGTCCAAAAAGCCTTGAAAGTGGGCCTCGTGGTGATGGAGTTCACTTGCAAGCTGATTTCACTTTGTCAAGAGCCATCCATGTGTGAATCATTCTTGATGTCCCTCACCATTCATATGTAATGTTCCCTCACCCACCAGCTCGGTCCCAATATTCAGTCTTGATTAGGGCTTGAAATTCCGGATGGAGGCCAATATGCTAAGCCAGTGTTTGCAAACAGAACCATTGATTTATTAGAGTGAATGGGGCATCTATTATTGCCTACAAATGAGCCATTTCAGAAAAATTATTTCTTCAACATACTATTTCAAAATCGATCCATTGTTTTTGCATATTGATACCCATATCAAAGGGCAATTTTTCCCATATTGGCGTCCGGAAACAAGGCATTGTCGGCTCTCGGTGGCCAAAAACGGGGTCAAAGACAACCATTTTTAGCCAATTTTGGGCCATTTCGTCGTGAAAAATCAGGTTGGAGCCTGTTGTGCCAAGGCAGAGCTTCGAAACGAAGTGATTCCTTTTCAACATTCAATGGGACGTAAAGCGGTGCAAAACAGGCATTGTTGGTCCAGCTTGCAAGCAGTGATACCAGGTTATGGCCGATTTAGTGGCAAAAATCAGCCATTTTTTACCCTGATTTTTAGCCATTTTTTCCTAAGAATTCAGGATGGAGTCTACAATGCCAAGCTAGTGTTTCAAAAAAAAGTCACTCTTTTTCCACAATGATTTGGACATTAAAGGATGCAACTTGGCCCCTTAGGAGCCATGTGATGCTATGATAGAGCCATTTTAGTGCTGCAAAACAGCCAATCTAGGGTTAGGGTCACCGAGCTGGTGGAACCAGTCCTGGTTTCATAACCCTTTTTAGGGTCTAGGGTGGACCTACCAGCAAGCAGCAGCAGCAAGCAGCGAGCAGCAAGCAGCACGCGCCAAATGGGGAAAAATCAGATCTCCGTCCTGGTGCCCCGGATTCGGGTGAAATTTTGGTGGATGTTACCTATGGGTGTGAGGGACAACCACACAAAGTATGAGCCAGAAACTAAACGGTGGCGGCCGGGAAGGGTCGTCGCAAGTGGCGGACCTCAGTTTCAAAAACTTCAATTCAGGGCCAAAAACAGCCATTTTTGGGCCAAAACATCCCTAGAACCCATTCAAAATGGCCAAACAAAGGGCAAGTGTAGTGTGGGTACACTCCACTTTGTGCAGATAGGCCGGCGACAGCCACAAACCAAGAATGGGCCATATCTTGGGCTGCATGGCTCAAAACGCGATTTCGAGGGCACCTAGTCCACCTGCAACCCCCCACGTTTTGTGGTTTCCACCCCTCAGAATTGCCCAAATGGACACCTAGACCCCAATACCCAGGCCCACTAGGCTGCGGCAAGCTGCAAGCTCAAGCCCAAACAGGTGGGTGCCCAAATGGGTCAACAGGCTCCAGTAGGGGCAAAAAGATGACTTTTCTCAAAAATGATCCTAGACCATGTGTGATGCGAAAACCGGTGTTTTTGGACCGTTTTGAGCTTGTGGTGGCCCACTTTGGTCCTCCGAAAATCCCAAAATGCTTTGAAAATGGGCTGATTTGGGACCAAAATGGGTCAAAAACACATTTTTCCAAACCTCATCCTTGACCATTTGGGGTGCACAAATGGGTGAAATGGGCCCATTTTGAGCCCATTTAGGGGCATTTTGGCCCCTCACAAGTCCACAAAAGCATTGACAGTGGGCCTTGTGGTGAAGGGGATCACTTGCAAGCTGATTGGACCCTATCAACAGCCTTCAGTGTGTGACTCATTGGTGTCCCTCACGATTGATATGTAATGTTCCCTCCCCCACCAGCTTGGTCCCAATATTCAGTCTTGATTAAAGCACCAAGTTCAAGATGGAGGCCAATATGCTAAGCCAATGTTTGCAAACAGAACCATTGATTTATTAGCATGAATGGAGCATCTGTTGCCTACAACTGAGCCACCTTGTACACTGTGGAACCCTGCTATGGGCCTTTTTGTGCCAAAAACAGGTAGGAGGGGGAGGGAGGTTAGGAGGACTTTACATGGCCTCCATGTCTAGAGTGATAACAAAAGTTTCGGTGTGACAAGCAAGCAAGCAATCAACAACAACAAGCAAGCCTTTGGAAAATTATTTATCCAACACACCGTTTCAAAATTCGTTCATTGTATTTGCATATTGATAGACATATGAAAAGGCAATCTTTCCCAACTTGGTGTCCTGAAGCAAGGCATTGGTGGCTCTTGGTGGACAAAAGTGGGCTCAAAAATTTCCATATTGATAGGCATATGAAAAGGCAATTTTTCGCAACTTGGTGTCACGAAACTCGGCATTGGTGGCTCTAGGTTGACAAAAGTGGGGTCAAAAACCCCCATTTTTAGCCTACTTTGGGCTATTCCATCCGGAGATTTCAGGACGTAGCCTGTCGTGCCAAGGCACAGCGTCAGAAAGAAGTGATTCGTTTTCAACATTCAATGGGAATTTTTTAAGGATTTTTGGGTTCTCAGGCCCGTCAACGCACGTACGGAGATCCATACAAAATGTCAGCTATCAGCATGGAGTCCCTCACCTTCAAAGACTTCGTCTCCAACGGCCAGTTCAAGGTCTACAAGAGCACCCTCCCTGCGGACCACTTTGCGAGAGTGGCACTGGAAGTCATGCAGCGCATCAGAGATGCCACCGTGGACCACGACAAATTGCTGCAGGACGTCAAGGTGGCCTCTGGATGGGAAGAAGAACCGGTCAAACTCCTCCACGCCATTGCTGAGAGCTGCTGCCGATGCACAATTGAAGTCCACACAGGAGAATTGAAAGCCAAAAAGGAGACAGAGCTGGCAGTTAGCAAACAGATCAGGGCGCGCATCAAGTCGTTTTTGGAATTGCAATGGACCACTTTTGAAAAACTTTGCTCCAGCGCCGAAATCGCGAAGGCAGGCATGGCAGTGGCATAGCTGGCAGCAACGCACCGCCTGGCCATCCGAGAGCTTGCTAAGGGCATCCGAGAGACCCGGAAGGCGGAAGACCCCGAATTCGTGCTCAGGGCAATGGGGGCGCTGGCCCTCTTCGACAATTTCAAGTGGATCATGATTCGAGAAGCCCACAAGCTGAACCTGGTGACGGCCGATGCATCAGATGGCGGGAAACCAGACGCACCTATGGACCCAGAGGAGCAGGAGATCTCAAAACAGATGGAGGCACTCAAAGTGAGACTGGAGCACAAGCGGAGGGCAAAAATCGTTCGCCCCCTGACCCCTGCAGCGCTGGACGAGTTTGTTGAGGCCCCGGGAAATGCCAAATGGATGCGTGAAGCGACTGCTTCTTTGAAGAAGCTCCTGGAGTCCAACGAGGGGGACAAAGGGGAAACGCTCGCAAAGGAACTGTGGGAGGTGATGCTGGGCTCCAAGGACAGCTACAAGGAGAAATACCCCAGCGGGGGCCAAAGTGTGACTGGTGGCTCACACAAGGGCACCGGGAAACAACCCCGATCCCAAGTTACGGCAAGATCTGTCAAGGAGTTGGAAAGATTGGGAGCCCGAACGTGGATTGAAGCAACCCTAAAAGGAAGATTCAGTTTCGCGGAATGGGAGAACATCACCTACTACTGCACTGCGAGAGGCGACAACGCGTATGATGTGGCAAAGGGCCCCCCAGGACCCTGTGGAGAATGTGTCGACAACCACTGGATATGGGACTGCGAATGCTGACTCCCCCCGGAAGGGGGGGGGAGGGGGGGGCATGGCGGAGGGCACCCCAAGCCGGTTCGTTGGGGATGACGGAGAAGTGGAGGTGGAAAGCGAGGAGGACGAGAGTCCCAGGGAGTGGCCTGCATACAGACGGGCGTATGCTGCATTGTGTCGAGCCAAGGCGGACAACAAGGACGGGATCCCGGGAAACAACTGGCAAATCCTCGCAAGCTCCTGTGGCACAACATCGCTGGGTACGTACAAGACGGGCATGCGAAAACTCTGACAGACGCACATGGCCAGGCCGGAGTGGGGACCATATAAGATCGCGGAAGAAGTCGTGTGTGATGCCATTCGAGAGGAAAAAGGCAGCAGGTCAGTCAAGACAAACCTCAATGCAGCTGCTATGGCATACACAATGGGGATGGTCGGCGAACTCGTTCCAAAAAGACTGTGGAGGGCGTTCAAGGAGGGACAACGACTGGAAGAGAAGTCCACACAAGAGTGGGGCAGTTTTGAGGCACTGCAGATCATGGCACACCAGGCGGATTCAGAGTTGGAGTGGTGTGTGGTGGGACTCGCGGTACTTTCAACGCTGTTGGGCCTCACAGTCGGCGAGGCGGCCAGCATCAGCTTCCACAGGTTGGGGGTTCTGGCAGGAACGGCGGAATTCTATGACAGCAAAGTCCACAGGGCTTGGATTACCCGTATTGTTTCAGGAGTGGCCCTCAAATGGATGCAGTTCTGCGCCTGGATTGCGCAAAGACGCTGGAACCTCGACAAGTTCCAGCGGCTGGTCTCTGAGGACAAAGTGCAAAACGTCATGGAAAACCTATTGCCTGGATCCAAGTGGAAGGATCTCAGATGGCATGCATGGCGACGCCTGGGACCAGCGACCATGTACAAGGCTGGGGGAAAGCTCCCAAGCATCAAAGCATGGTTCAGGTGGAGGAGCACAAGGACGGCAATGGCCTACATCAATTGCCCACACCCAGGGCGCATCCGACACCTGTTCAAGGCACCTACCCCCCCGAGTTACCTCAAGGGGAAACCATGGATTGCGGGAACGACAACCAGGCGATGCCCGGCATTCTGGGCACCTGAGGCCTACGATATCCCTGAGGGGGACACCCCGGAGAGCGACTTTGGGGATTCCACATGCACTGGGTCATCCTCGGACAGCCCCTCACCTCGGAAGACCGACTGCCGGAGGGGTAAGAGGAGACACATAACGTGAAGAGGCCGATGGCCGGACGGGCTATGGGGCAGTGGGGGTGGGCAGGGAGTCGGTGCATGTATTACCCGGCAACAAGGTAGATGGACAACACAAACCAAGAAGGATGAAATCACTCATTGGTGTTGGAGGAGGGCGTGTAGCAGGAGCGTGGGTAAGATATAAACGGGCGCGGTCATGTGCGTGGTCGGCGTCGAGACGGGTTGAGCAGGTTTCTGATATCCCGCGGAATGCGCTTTTCCGGGCCACGCTTGCGGTAATCCTCCGAGCGCGGGAGCGCCTGAGAGATGTGGAAGATGGAGAGGCGCACCCGGAAAGATTCTTGTGTCACATCGATGCTCTGCACAAGCTTAACTGGGACTTACTGGGTGAGGACTACGACGGTTATGATGGAGATGGCCCGTCAGGAGGCATCTCAGAAGGAATGATTGCCGCGGGCCTTGGAGAGAGGGGCGGCCAGGGGGAGGGCGGGAAAAAAATCACCCCGGCAATCCGGTGCAATCTTGGGATGACCGGGACAGGGATGCTGCGGCGCTAGCAGCAGTGGGCGTTGGGGGCCCCAAGTTGTTGCAGGCACTGAACAACGCTGGGTACCTGCCCAGCTACGACACGGGTCGAAGGCACGTCGAGGGAGCCCCCCGTGTTCGTCCGAACGAACCGCCAGGTCTGCCCTGGTTGCTGGAGGCCCTAGGCCACATCCCGGGTTGCCATGTGTGGTACCTGTGCATCGACGAAATCCATGTGGAGGACGTCATCACTGTGTCTGGTGAGGCACAGGCAGTCGGATTGTGCGCTACGTGTTGCCGGCACCCCATGCCGCTGGCTAGTGGTGGTGATGTGGAGGCTCTGGCACAGCGGCTGGAGCAGGATCCAGATACATACCACGCCGCCAACCAGGCAACAGTGGTGTTTCCGGCGCCTCATACAGAGGAGGGGTACTGTGCCATCCCTGTGTGGGTCATCCCCACCTGAGGGAGGTTCAAGGCGGACCATTGCCATGCTGTTCGGAAACACATGGCTGAGCTGTGCGGCTATGCAGCATACCGGGCCCGCCATGGTTACCTCCTGTCCGCAGATACGGACGGTGACGCACGGCGGTCCCGTGAGATGCAAGCGGCACTGTATGCCCAGGGTGCGAGCACCTTCTCCTGGATGCCTGAGATTCCACATATTGCGTTCCAAACGGATGAGTTCGGGATGTGTGGGAACTTCGACCCCCCCCCCACTTGATGAAACGGGTGTCTCACATGTTGGGGGGGACTTCCCTTGTTTTGCAGGGAGAGTTGTCTTACGGTGTGCTGCAGCAGCTGCATAACCATTGTGACGATCCCAAGCCTGTCTTGCCCCCTCTGCCACAGGACAAACAAGAGGTAGAGCCCGCGTTTGTCCTACTGAAATCCATGGCTGCTATAGGCCGCACAGCCCTCGACAACCTAAACCCGCCGCCCCCCCTAGTCCATGCTGCCGGCGATGCCGTTGTTCTAGGTACGGCACTATGAAAAATCATAGGGGGGGTTTATAACACAGAGCTGCCGCCAACGGTAGCACTGGAAAACATCGCCGAAGCTGGATACATCATTTACCTCATCCAGCTTCGGCGCCAACCGTTCCGGGATTGCTGGTACTTGCACTTTGTTCGCACAGTCCGGGCGTTCCTGGTCATTGCTGCCTTTTTGCAGTGGCTAGCCAAAAAGGGGTGTGGGGCACAAAAATCTTTTGCTTGTCTGTGTGGCAACCAGAGGGCAGAGGACAGCTTCTGCCTTGTGAGGACAATGGTGATCGACCGCAATTGCTCGGTGGCTGAGTTGGCGGTACGGCTGTCGGCTGCACTGGTTGTAGCCACAATCTACAGCCGCCACCCAACCTGGCAGCAGAAGCGGTCCCGCTAGTCGTCCATTGACCGCGCGCGGCCGCGCCACTACACGGCGGACATGGACATCAGCCGGGTTGACCTGCCCTCGGTGTGCGAGAGGGCTGCCGACAAGGCTCTGGCCGTTGTCCGTCTGTGGTGGCCTGCTGCAGCGTACCCCGACCCCAAGGAGTGCAATTTTTTCGAACCGTCCGGGGTGGCCCTTCTGCATGTTGACCCTGATCATGTCTGGGTTACCCCAGGGGATAGTGGGGGAGGGCAAACAGAGTACGACGGGGATACACGCGCTGAGCTATTTTGGGAAGCTCAAGGGGGGCGAATTGTGTATGAGGGCCGCGACATGCATATCATGAGTGCGGTGAATCTGCGCATCAATGGGAAGCACGTCCGGCGGTCAGCTGAACGACTTGCCAGGACTGCCAGCATTCCGGCTGTAAGGGAGGGCCCGGAGCCCACAATGGGCCCGGCTCAGTTGTGGAAGGGCTGCCCGTTTGTGGCAATTTTGAACCTGCCACGGCAACCGACACAGAGTGCGCCATTTTTGCTCACCTTTTCCTCTGCACTCATTGGGGGGCAGACTGTCACTGACCCCTCCCATCAGGAGCTCGCAACGGGCGCGGCGTTCGTGATAGGGATGCCGCAGAGATTTGTTTGCAGGGAGGGGGATGCGAAGCTGGTATGGGAAGGGGCGGGGGGGAAACGGATGCCAATGGAACACACTGCCTGTGAGTGGGTGAACCCTGACCTTGAAAACGGGGACCGGCTTTTGCAAGCGGGGTTCCTGGATAGCTGTGCGCAGCAGCTAACCCCTAGAACACAAGCAGCTCCACACCTGCCCAGGGGGACTGTTGCCTACGAGGGGGTTGCGCTGCTGCCTGCAATGGTTCGTAGGCGGGATGGGGCGGTTGTGTGCCGTGTGCCTGGTTGTGGGAAGACAGTACCGCTGGGGAGGATGCGGATTCACATTGCGTTCCACCTGCACTCATAAACACTCCACCCCCCTTGCTGTGGCTTTCGCGGGCTACCCGGCTGTGTCCTCCGCATGCGGCGCGTAAGGGGGGGGGGGGGGGCACAGGCGCAGCTGGTTGCTTGCGCAAACGGGTTTTATTGTAAGTTTAGCATGCGGGCAGCCCGCAAGCAAGGCGTGCAGGCAGTGCCTGTTGAGTGCCCCGTCCAGGGTTGCGGCTGGCAATGGCGGCACAACATGCGCCGCCACTGCGAGCAGCAACAACCGGACCACCAGCTGCCTGACGAGCGCGCCGCGCAATGGGACTGGGGCCCGGAGGAGCTGATTGTCCTGGGCGAGGGGGAGGGGGCCTTTTGGGACAATAAGAGAAAATCTCGGTGGACGCAGCCGGAAAGGAAGCAGAAGCGCAAAAAAATGCGCACTGCGCTCCGGGATGCCCTGCAGGGTGACAGGGGGGAGGAAGGGGGGACCGTCCCTGCGCCGCCCAGGCCACGGGTTGAGGAGGACGACTCCGAGGCCTCGGCGGCCCTTCAGAGGGGATCAGACCAAGGTCGAAGGGACCTGAGGGTGGCAGAGGCACAGGATCAGGACTTCGTGCCGGGGGACTCCTCGACCTCGGAATCGGACTCGGACTCGGACTCGGGGTCGTGTGATGGGTCTGCCTCAGGGGAGGGTGAACGCACTGACCTACAGGCATCCGAGTCCTCTGCTACGCCATCAGGGCTTAGGCGTCACAAGTTGCCCACCCTCTAGGACCCCGTATACGCGCGATTTGACAATATTCTACATTTCTACTTTCAGTATGTTATTTGACGTATGTGACCAAAGTTGTTGGCAGAGCTGTGTGACACCCGTTGAAATACGTGTTGATGTGTTAGCCTTGTGTATACCCGTCTTGTAGTGTGTTGTATTTGACGTTTTTCTGAAGCTGGCCGAAATTTCGGCCAGGTTTTGGGTAACATTGCAAACAACTATGTGTATATGCAGTTTTTGACCCTTCTGGCCGAAATTTCGGCCAGCTTTTTGGTTTCCTGGTGAATAGGCATGATTATTTTCATTTTTTCTTAGGGCTGGCCGAAATTTCGGCCAGCTTTTTGGTCTGTTCACTATTCAAGCACTTATATTCTGGTTTTTGGGTGGGCTGGCCGAAATTTCGGCCAGCTTTTCCTATTGTTGAACATGTAAGCAATTATTTCCCCTTTGAACACACCTAGCCGAAATTTCGGCCAGCTTGCAATTGTCGTTGTTCATGAGTATTACACCATACACTCCTACATAACTATTTTCTTGTCTCAGCATTAATGTCTTCTGCTATTACTGTCAATGTTGTACATGCTGCAGTTACTGGTGCTTTTGCTACTACAGCCAAAGGGCTATTGCGAAATGCATTACGTGGTGGGACTCTGCAAAAGCTTTTGCAATTCTGCCTCATATTGCGGAAGAATCGCAGGAGCCGGCACTCCCTGACACAGCTGAAGGCCGCCGCCACTGAGAAGAAGCCCCCACGATGGTACTTGACATTTTTGTCACAGTTCCATGCCCTATACTGCCTGCTCCGCCGTATGGCCCTCCCATACTCTAACTGTGGGTCTGGTTACAACTGGGGTATTATGTCCTGCCGCCAACGCCGTAAGGTAGGAGTCCTTGGTCAGTGTAACACTAAGCAGGAGTCCATTCACCATCGTGCTGGACTAGCAGCACACAACTTGTGGAACACCATGCAACGTAGGCAAGTTTGTATATGGTTTGATAACCTGAGGCGTTACAGGTCGGGAGCTGATCCCCATTCACCCGACTTAACCCTAAATTGTACAGCTGTTGCTGTTTTGCACACTACTTCCCTACCTGCATACCGGGGTCTGCCGGAGCTGGCCGAAATTGAGGCCAGGGTACCAAAGGTTGCTGATGACATCTTTCGCTCACATAGCGCATTGTTTGATCGTATTGATGTTGCCAACCAAGGTATTCAGGGAGTTTGGGTTCGTGCTCCTTTGGATATTGCCAGAAAAAATGTTCGTTCCCTCAACTAGAGACCCTTGTTCTTGTCTGAGCTCCGCTCCGGCACACACAAAGAGCTTTTGCAACTCGTGGTTGATTTGTCATGTGTGGAACACCGCACCAGACACTGTGTTCCGCTGCTTGTGGACATGAAAATACACTTTGCCCTACTTAAGCTGTGTTATGGTGCTGCTTATGTTCCCTGGAATGTACCACAATTACTGTTGGGTTTTCCTTTGGTGTACGGAGTATGGCATAGCTATAAGTATTGCGTTGAATTGATCTACAGGGCGTTCCTGCCGTTCATTAAGTTTTTGGAGCAGGGGAACAGCCTTCAGGTTGGGTCTATCCTCCCTCGCAAGGTCAAGGTCATCCATATGGAGAAGACGTTGCTTGGACTCATGCTAGCCACATCGTCCAATAGAGGCAGACTAGATGAGCGCGTCACTTCCCTGCTCAATAGCCAGCGGGACCTGACACCCATTCAGCGCAAGGGTTTGCGTATGTTATTAGCCCTTAAGGCTTTGCTGTACACATACTGTCCAGCTGCTTTCAGCATTGGGACTTTGGTTCGTGAGTGCAACTGGGAGGGAAGGGGGGCAGGTTCCGGTATTGTAGCTAAGCAGGCACTTGAGATGTCCCTACTGCTCATGCTGAACATCCTAAAGCCCGAGGAACAGTTAACCACGGAGTATGTGAAAACCACCGCTGTTGCTCTTTTGTTTTGGAGTCAGTGGCATTCCGCCTCCCTAGGGTGTATCCACTCTGAGGAGCTGGGTGAGGCACTTCTGAGTCGGTTCTCAGCCCACTGTCGCCGCAACACTGCCTGTACTAGTGTCCAACAGTCGTCTGATTTATTTCTGACACTTCCCCCTGTCCAACCGGGAGAGAAAGTTTTGCGTGGTGTGCTGACTGAGAGATCCGTGGCAATGTTCTCTGCCAATCTTAAACAATTCATCTTGACAGCCCATACACAGAGCCTGCCCATTTGTGTTCCCGTTCCGGACTATAAAGTTGAGGTGAGAAGACTGGATGCAGTTGAGGATTTGACGTTTCCCGGTACCATGTCTAGGACACGAATCACCACAGACCGTTTAAAAGTGGTTCTGTTGCATGCAATGCAAAATCTGGTTGCGCGTACCAGGGTTCTTGAGGGTGTTGAGGATTTTTTACAGACAAATGCACCTGCCCGCACTGCTGCCGAGCAAGGGGTGTTGCGTACTGCGCATGCTTCTATTCGCGCTGCCAACCGTGCACCGCCTGCTGCTGCTGCTGCTGCTCCTGGTGGAATTGCCTTGCCCCCAAAGCCACCCCCGAAGCCCCGAGCCAGAGGCCCCCCAGTACCCCCCCCGCCCCCCCCCCCCCCCCCGCCCATTACCCGCCCCCGCCCTTGATGATTCCATTGCTGTCGACTCTTGTGATGGTGACCAGGATATTGATTGTGATGCAGACAGCGTTGCCTCCTTTGAAGCCCTAGATGAGGCGGAACACATCGGTGTGGATACCCAGGATTGGGACTGATTTCTGTTTGCAGCTGTGTTTGTCACTGTGGTATGGGTTCTGCCACGCATTGCCAGTGATTTTGGTGTGTCTATTTGCTGTTTCATGTTTTTTTGGCCGAAATTTCGGCCAGACTTGTTGTTTTGTCATATGGCTACCCCCAGAACACGAATGACTTAAGGTTCTGGCCGAAATTTCGGCCAGCCTCTCATAATGGTATTTGTACACAGTGGTTTGACATGCAGAGCAGTGCTGGCCGAAATTTCGGCCAGGTTTTCCGAATTTCCTGTCAGGCAGTCCATTTTGGTCCTTTTTTGGTTGATCTGTGCTTGTTATTTGCTATCTGGGAACTCTCCCCTTCATGAAATGTTGCCCTGTAGCCCTTTATTTTATGAGTGAGCCTGGAGGGGTATCGCAGGACATGGCTGTTTCGCCAGATGGTGAGCCTGCAGCAGACAATGGGCAATCTCAAGTGCAATCCCAGTCTCAAGAGGACCAGGCGAGCACAGAGGGACTTCAAAAGAAGCCTAAGGCCGCACCAAAGAAAAATTCATCATCCTCCATCAAGTTCTCCGACTGGGTTACGTCAACGATGAAAATAAAGGTTCGGTGGGATCAGATTATTATCGACCACGACCGAAAATTTGGGCAAGTCCGTAGGATTTCGGATGATCGCGTGCAACGCCGCTACGACGATCTGAAGGCAGCCCCGCCTGTGGATTACATCCAGGATCTTCTTTTTTATAAAGTCACTCATATGTGTGTTGTGGTATTCTTCTCGATAGTACCGTTTTCGCGTCTGAATTCTTGACCCTGCTGTTACGAATATCCCTGTTGCACAGCCACTCGCTGGGTTCTGTTGGGGGGTCAGCATGTTTACACTGCTGCCCAAAAACACAAGACCGAATTTGAGATGAAAAATATGGAGACTCCGGATTGGACCCTGGTATTTGGTGGTTATGAAGTCAAACAGGACTGCCCCCTGCGGACTAGGCGCCGGCTTGCAGGCTTACATCAAATCCAGACCACTGCTGGCTCAGCATCCACCACATCGGAGCGAATGTCCCTACTCCTGGATAGGCTTGAGGATGAGGATTCCAATGAGTACACCCTGTACCATCACATTACTGTTATGCTTGAAGAGTGTGGTGTTACTGCCGAGGAAGGCACCGTGGTGTGTTTCATTTATTAATTCGGTTTTGTCGATCGACCTGGCTGAAATTTCGGCCAGCTTCTGTCTTCCACATGTTCTCCTGTGCAGAGTGCTGTTGCCAAACGGTGGGGTGGCGTTGGGCGTTTGGTGAGATTTGTGGGTCTTCCTTGAGTAGACGCCATGGCGGCCATGGAAAAGCGTGGACTACATCCCGCACTGGGTACGTTCAAGGAAGTGGAAGGCATCACGCCTGACCGACTTCGCGAGATCGTAGGTTACATGGATGGGACAAAAAGTACCCTACCTGGTCTCAAAAAAATTATAAAAGATGTTAAAAAGGCCCAGACCTGGTCCTGGCACATTCTTCATCCCGAGGCGGCTACCAATGGGCTTGTGAACAACACCAGAGGTATGTTTTGGTCAAACAGGGGTTTGTATTCGAATAAATCGACCGACCTGGCCGAAATCTCGGCCAGCTTGTGTGTCGTTCAATTAATGCACAATAGGGGCCCACCCTGTGCTACCACCTGTCTGCAGCTACACTTGGTACTATCGAGATGGCCAAAAGGCAGTGCGCTATTGCATCACACCTGAAGGTAGCCTATGGCAGTTGGACCTGGACTGAAGAAAACCCCTGGCCCCCGTGGTCAGCAGTAATTAAGGCCCCTCTTTGGAAGCAACCCAAATATGAGGGGTTGCGGGGATTGTTGCAGAAGCCTGTTGCTAAGCCTGTTTGTGAAAAATCTAATACTGGTCTGGTCAGTATCCAGTGTGCTAGGGAGTCCCTCGTTGAGTCAAGCACAGGCAAACTCATTGCAGAGTCAGGCCGTGTGGAACTGATGGCAATGCGTTGTGGAGTCCCTGTTCCCAGTATCATTAGTTCACTGCCCTTTGCTGCTTGTATCATTGAGGTGCCCCGCCTCTATACAGCTGGTTTGCATAACCTGGTTGCGCAGCTCCTTTTGTCCGGTGTGCCTGTGTTCATTGCGGGTGAGTCTGCTGATGTGAAAGCCACCGTTGCTGCTTTGAAGGCCACTGTGGCTGAGGATATGTATCAGTGTGATGTTGCACTTTACAATTTGTCAAGCAAGACCCCGCTGTATACTTCTACGTCCCATCTGGTTTCCATTTGTTCTGCCACTGCCTTTGATATCAGGCTTCCCCGTTACGTGGCTTTTACTGAAGGAGGCATGTCGTCTGTGATGCCTGTTGAAATATTCTCATTTCTTTTGAGCCTGGTTCCGGTCCATGAACGGGCAGGCAACTGGTTTTTGCTGGGGACTCTGTCTGTGTATTTTGCAAGCATGATGTCTACCAAGTTTTCCAAGGACTGTAATGTTGTGTGTGCCCTTTTGGGTGAGGAGACTGTTGTGCCCGATGACTTTGTTCAGCTCATCCGAGCAGGTATCACCAACGCCGACACGTGCCCCCCCAAGTCATGGGAGGATGTGTACCACGACTTGGGGGCAGGTTTTCCTGTGGATTGTTCTGGGGCTAGGTATGTAGATGAGGATCCTGAGGAGCAAGATGGGGAGGCAGAGTCGCAACCAGAGACACAGACTCCAAAGAAGAAACCCAAAACTGCCCCTGCCCCCTCACCCAGTGGCACGCAGTGCGCTCAGGCCACCCCAGCTTCCTCCTCAGGCACTGTTGCCCCTACTGGCAAAGGTATGAATACTTTTGTGAATCATTTTTCACCATCCCAGGGTGGAAACACACAGTCACAGAACTCTGCCACTGCCAAGTCTGGTGCTGCAGCCCCTGCCAAGCCTCCTGCTAACACAGGTGCTAAGAAGCCCCGTGCATCTGGTCTGCGCAAGCGCTAATGCCAGTCCTGCTGCTTATATTGCCTGTCAGCATGAAGTCTGGCCGAACCTTCGGCCAGCATGCAGTCCTCAGCCTCTTCAGCCTTTTATTATTGTGTTTCCCCATAGGCACTGCAAAAGTCTGCTTTGATTCGTCAGGTGGCAAGTATTTGCTTGTAATTGAGTATATTATGTTGCACACCCTGTTCAAATGTCACTGCTCCTTTGTTCCTTGCTCATGTCTACTGTCTTAGGTACCCATTTCAGTGATCATATTCGGAGTTTCGATGGACCTGGCCGAAATTTCGGCCAGCTTAGGCCTGTCTGTCAAATAGGACCATGTGTTTGGACATTTTTCGAAGAGCTGGCCGAAATTTCGGCCAGGTTGGTTAAAATAGGAAATACAAGTACATGCTTTGGGATAGTTTTTTGTGTGCTTTAATGAGAGGTATGTTTGGGGTTCCCACATCTGTGGTGTATAGGGGGGTTCTGTGATCAACCTCGAACAAAGGGGAGAGAAAAATAGGCAGCCCCCCCCCCCCCCACCACTGGAATGCAGTGGTCTAAATGTAAAACAACACTATATTTTGGTGATTGAATGTCTTTATTTTGAAAATCTGTGTGTTTCCAGAAATGCAAATAATGGCATATATTTGAAATACACACCTTGCTTTTGCATGTTGCCACCAGGGGGGTTTGGGTACCCAAAAAGTAACACCCCTTTTCACATACTTTCCCCCTCATTACAACATGGACTTCCATGGGCCATAGCGCCAGGTGGGGGGTGGGCAACTTGTGACGCCTAAGCAGGGGGGGGTAGAAATGTCTCGCAAGCCTCTGCCAGCCAAAGGGACCCATCGCCGGCCCGGTCTACTATCTCAGTGTCTAGCACTAGTAGCCGGGGTCGACGCCCCCGGCCCCAACCCTTGAGTGCTCCCCCACCCCCCCCCCCCCTGCCCTCCCGCCACGTAGGCGTCTGGCGCCCGTGACCCTCTCTTTTCAGCTCACCATGTCGTCTAGCCCCCTTAGCGTGGCCTCTTCTGTCCCCTCCAGCCCTTCCTTCCAGGACGGCTGGGGAGATTTGCCGGAGCTCCTGCGGTTCGGAGACCAACCCGCGTCGCCACCGTGGGACTCTGACGCTCAGAAGTGTCTCAGCGAACTGGCCTCGCCCCAACCTCCATTGCCCAAACCGCCCCCCTCCCCCCCTCCACCCAGCCGCGCACCGACCTCTCCAAATCCTCTGCCCAGACCCCACTCAAACCCATACCAGGTCGCCCTCGAAGCCCTGGAGGAGGCCCTAATGTGCACTGCCGTGCCACCGCCATCCCCCCCACGACCCCGCAAGTACGTACCCAAGGACCCCCCCACCCCCTCCAAACCCATTGTTCACGGGCCCTAAAGTGCCAAAACACTGCAGCTCATCCGGGACAACCACGGGGGTGGGGTACAGTACGGCCCCAGATCGTCAGCACCGCGGAGACCACCTTGCAAGAAGGACTGCGGCCGAGTGGGTACACCCCGCTGAGCAAGGAGGCGATGATGGCGGCTGTGGCGAGGCGCAATGGACGGGCCCCCAACGTGATGAAGAGCGTGGCGGCCGGCCCCGAACCGTTGCTGATGCCTAGTGCCCTGGACATGGAGTTGCGGTACTGCAGTACCTCGTGCGCGCAGGAGTTGCTGGGCTTGGCGCACCCGAGTCGGCTGTGGAGCAAGACCCGGAAGGCGGAGACGGTGGCGAAGGCGCGGTGGCTGGTGCTAATGGTCACGGAGACGGAGAGTGACGCGGTCGTCGGCATGCGGGCGCCTGGGTGACCAAGGATACAAGAGACCGAGCAGGCAAGCAAGAGAAAGGAGGACGAAGAGGAGCAGCCTCCGCAGAAAAGAAGGAAGTGCTGAAGGGGACACAGATGGTGGACAGGGACAGTGGCCAGCGCACCGCGGCACTGGTGATTGCCCTGTGGCGTGCGGCGTGGATCTGGCGTTGGTTCGTACAGCCCGCCATTGTCTGCTGCCTGGGGGCCAGACCGCGCAGACCCCTACAACGACACCCTCCCTACACTGCGCGCACACTCCGGTGGAGGTGGTAGGCCCGCCGGGGTGTGGTGGTGGGACCACGGCCAATGTTGGGGAAGCGACGTGCGCCATGGGGTGGTTCCAGTGTTGTGGCAGCGGGACCAAGAGGGGGAGGACACAGGTGCAGATCAGAACTGAAGGGGGCATGGGAGCCACAGAAGCAAAAGAAGCGGGGATGCAAGGGCGATGCAAGTGCGATGCAAGGGCGCCACACCGGCGCATCGGTACACTGTGGAGGCCGACTCTGTTAAGACGCTCACCAAAGGCTACAAGAAAAAGAAGGGCTGTATCTTCGCATGGTGAGGGAGACAGTCGCAAGCGTTGTGCGTGCGAGTACCGCGTGCGACGCAGTGCCGAAGGGTGCAATTTCCTTCTACGCTTTTGCACATTGAGCCGGGGCTGTAGTCTCTTCTCTTTGAGAGAGCGATGGTGTCAAAAGATCAATGTGCTCCTGTACATATACATGTGAACAGTCCATGTGCTTGGAACCCGGCGCTCCGTGAGTCGGCCCCAGGATCGGGGGCATGTGATTGGCCACGCCTGGCCATGGTAGCCGGGGCAGCCTTCACAAAATTTTTGTGGGGGCGGCGGGGCAACGGGGCTGGGGTGGGGTTGGGGGGGGGGGGGGGGGACGGGGGGGGGGCTCAAGGGGGGGGTCAGTGGGCCCAATGGGGACAATGGGGGGTTAGATAGAAAAAGTCCCCCGCGGGTAGAAATTTTTGTATACGGGGTTGGAGGGTGACAAGTGTCGGCCTTGGAAAAAAAAATTCACCTCCTGGGGGAATTTTTTTTTCTGCCCCCCCCCCCCCCCTTGGGGGCAGCCTGGATATCCCCTTGGATGTATGGAACGCGAACATCCCGAAGCGCCTCATCTGGGATATACGGAATTGGAAGTCGGGGCCGGATTGTGGGAGATTCGATGTGTGGCAACCGTCTTTACACACCAGGCGCATGATTGGAGTGCTGTTGGGTGACGGGTTCCTGTGTCGTGACCCCGGGTGTTTGGGAGCCCCTGAGTGCGAAGACCTCACGGACAATGTGTCGGTTTTCGTTCAACCCAAAAATGATGTGAAGTGCTCGTTCATCATTGACATGCAAAATACGAATGGCTGCTCGAAGGTACCGTTGCGCAAGGTCAAGCTTCCGTCCATTCATACGGTTTTTCAGACCATCCAAAGGGAGATACACCAAGGAGCACCATTGTGGGGCATCACCTTGGACATATCCAACTTCTACTGGAGCCTGCAAATCCCGGCTGACCATAGGGGACTGTTTCGCATACAAAAGGCACACTTCCACTGCCTCCCGTTTGGGTGGAAAATTTCCCCGGTAGTGGCACAGGACAACGGCGTTGTTGAAGGAGGTCTTTGACAACCACGCGGTGGGGCTCGACATCCATCGTTTCCACTATTTGGATGATGTCCCGATCTTGTCACGTGAAAGGGAGTGTACGGACAGTCTGGGTCCACAGCTTGGGGCATTCTTGACGGGGAAGGGTCTGCGTATCTCTACCAAATCTTGCCTCAAGCCACATCAGAATGTCCTGTGGCTGGAAAAAGTGTTCGACCTGGCTGAAGGGGAGGTGCGAAACACCGACAAGATGCTCACCAAGTGCTTGGGGATTGCCATCAAAACGACCTGCTCGCCTATATCTCCAATGGTGGCGGCGCATGTCGCAAAACCCCTCCCCTCAAAATTTTTTCTTGGCTTGCCAACAGCTTAGCAATTTGTGAATTCGCCGTGGACTCTTGGATACCCCGGCCCTTAGTAGAGTTCTTAGGGCCCCAGTCCAAACTTATTGGGCCAAAAGCGGTGACCCATGGTAGACCATGTTCTAGAAGTGCTCGGAAATTTCGGTGTTGTCCACGGTTGCGGAAGTGCTCGCGATATTGCATGCAAGGTTAGACGAAGCTCGGGTACCGGAGGACGCTTGCAAATTGTGCTCGGAAATTGTGCTCGGAAATCCAGAAGACGGGCTGTCTTCCTTGGGTGATTGCGATATTGCATGCAAGGTTTGCCACCTCCGTCGGAAGCGGAAGGTGCTTGGAATTTGCAAAGAAAAATCTGGGTGGGGGGCTGGCATGCAAGGTGTGATACCCTTGCTGGCAGGATACACACACACCAAGGCAAGCACGACAGAAAAAATGGCAGGCAGTCAGCCGAAGGTGGAGTACATCCAACACCGGCACCCACCAAGAAGAACCACATACTAGAATCACAGCCGACCTGGACTTGGGCGGACAGGGGACCTCATCGGTGAGCAACAATATCATATGTTTCCATGGTTCCCCATCCCGCCAGTGCCATACCACCAGGCACCTTCATCGGACGCGGCCGGCACCTAAGGGGCTCTCCGGTCAAAAAAAAAACACCTGTGAAGAGCGGGAATGGTATCGTGGGAAAGGCAGGGCAGCATGTTCATGCACCCCGGGGAGGCCGAGAGCGCCCTGGTTTGGTGGCTTGCTTTGGCGGCCTGTTTTGGTGGCCTGGTTTGGTGGCCTGTTTTGGCGGCCTTTTTTGGTGGCCTGTTTTGGCGGCTCTATTGAGGTATCAAAGGCATCCCCAGCGGGTGCTGAAATACGGTGCAAAAACTGGCCAGGTCTCATCTTGTCGCCAACGGGGACGTGGTGGCCTGTTCTGGCGGCCTTTTTTGGTGGCCTGTTTTGGCGGCCTGTTTTGACGGCCTGTTTTGACGGCCAGTTTTGACGGCCTGTTTTGACCGCCTGTTTGGGCGGCCTGTTTTGGCGGCCCGTCTTGGTGGCCTATTTTGGTTTAACGAAACGATCAACACGAACGCAATGCATACGTGTGGAATGACAGGGACATACCTAAGAAGCTGCTCCCTGCTTTGACCACACGGTCGTCCTGAACCACTTTGCCTTTTAGCGATTTGCTCCAGCAGTTAGGCGTGCCATGCAAGCGCTTGACAGGGACGCAGCTACGCTATCAGACCTTGCATGCCAGCCCCCCATGGTAATTTGTGTGGGTGCCTTCCAACCATCATGTGCCGCCAGCAGAGGTATCAGGCCTTGCATGCCAGCCCCCCATCCTAATTTGTGTGGGTGCCTTCCAACCATCATGTGCGGCTAGCAAGGGTATCAGACCTTGCATGGCAGCCCCCCATCCTAATTTGTGTGGTTGGAGGGGAGACAACAATTTGCATGGGAATTTGGATCTGCGAAGTAATGGGTAGAGCCCCCTCCCCCCCACAAAAAAAGCAGAACCTACAATTTGCATGGGAATTTGCATTTGTGAAGTAATGGGTAGACCCCCCCCCCCAAAAAAAAGCCGAGCCAACCCCCTGGGGTTCTTTGTTTGCAGCAGTGTCGTCATCCGGCAGTGACACGTTCAGTCCCAGCCCCGCCAGTGCGAGTGGTAGTGCCAGCTCTGCATCACCCCCTGATGACTTTTTCGACATGGAGGAAATCAATGTGGACGCAGTGCCCGTGGAGGAGCACCCCGACTACGTGTTGCGCGCGGAGTTGCAACGGGCCATCGCCGTCCTGTGCTTCACCCCCCACGCCGGCCGCTACGTGCAACCACACGTGCCACGCCTCTTTTTGGAGGCCATGATGCCTGCGCGTCTTTTTAAAAAGCTGAAATCCAAGGACACCGTCCTGATGAGAGCCGTGAACACCCGGTTGGGGGTCCCGCGCCGCACTGCCGCCTAGGCAAGGGATGACACCACCCCTAGCCGTTACGTTGGCAACTTTGGGACAATGTACCGACATCTACAAATTCGGGCACGCACCGCGGAAGATCGGGTGCAACCGCCAGGAGGGGGCCCCAAGGAGCAGAGGGAAAAGTCGGAACCCTGGAAACTCCTCGAACAGCATCCCCCCGACGAGCTCCCCATCCCGCCACAAAATGCTGCGGAGCACGTCAAGGCAGCTTTTGCCCTCAACAAGGCCATCCGGCAAATGGCCTTCCACCATGCTCTGGTGCTTGCATATGCCGATTCATGTCCGGAGGTCTAGCGTGCACGGAGCAAAACCGTGGTGGACACTATGCCAATACTTCTGTCCATGCATTCAAAAAATGAGTACTTGAGATTTATTGTGTGTGACCCGTTTGCGGATATGGTTGGTGCCTCTGTGGTCCGTACGTCGGGCGCGCAAATTGTGGGGGTTCATGCCCCCACGTTCGATGTGGGCCAGCACGTCACCATTGACGACGAAATGCGACCTGGGCAGTTTTTGCGACGTGTTAGAGCACCGGATGGGGATGCCTTTGATACCTCAGTAGAGCCGATCGTGGAGACAGATGGGGGGCTGTACACCATTGAGTTCGCGCTTTGCCGCGCACCACCAGAGGGAGTCGTCGTGCGCAAACGGCCTGCGGAGGTTTTGGGCATCGCGCGATTCTTTGAAAAGAGAGGTTTCCCTATGTTAGGTATTTGTGGTGCTTTGTGGTGCCTGTGCAAACCATCCCCTGATGCTTCGCACTACTTTGCAATTAGGATGGCTCACGCTTTTAACATGTCGCAATGCCTTCCCTTCCTCCCGGACGGCAGTCTGGATGGGGGCTAGGGGGACCTCCCGGAGCTGCTCGAGTTCGGCGATTTTGTTGAGCCCTACTGGGATAGCGATGCTGAGAAATATTTGAACACGTTGCTGTCGCCCCAACCCCCCATTCTCTCCACCACCGCCCCCGGTCCTGTTGTCGTCCCCAGTCCGCGGGCCACGCCTTGTGCCTGCCCACCCCCCCACACCACCACCAGTCACATTAGGAGTCCCCATCACCCCCCGGACACAGTACTACCTCTCACGGCACACCCTTGCCAAATACCCGTCATGGGAGCAGCTCGTGATGTTTAATCTTAGGAGGCACTCATTTGCAGCGGAGCGTCGAGGCCCGCTGCTTCTGTGGGAACAGGGGATGCGTGTGTCTCGCTCCTCGTTTGTGACACGTAGTGAGGAACGTGCCTTGCGTCTGATGCGTAGGGAATACTACCTCCACCACCCAGCTCCTCCACCCCAGACCCCCCGGACCACAGCACACAGCATAGAACCCATAGTCAAATCCCCTAGTCAGCCATCCCTCACGCAATTGGCCGCACACCGGAGGAGGTCTCTGCCGCCTCTTCGGAACGTCAACCCCCAACCCATGAATGGTAACCCCCCATTGGCGCAACCCCCCCGCGCGCGACCAAGGGCACTCCGCCCCCCCAAGGGATATCCTACCCTCATGGACATTGCTAGACGGAGAGAGGACAACCGAAATCCCGCAGAAGGCCCCCCTCGAGCAAGACGTCGCATCACGTATTTTGACGTAGGTACTCTTCAGGGAAGGGGAAGGCAGGGGTAGCTGTTGTGCTCTTGTCCCGTGCCTGTGTGCAGCCTTTCCCCTTTTTGATGGCAAGGGCCACAGATGAGCCCAAAATTTTTTAATGTCGAGGTTCCACAAGGACAACCCAGCGTAAAAGGTATGCTGTCGGGCCTGAGGCAATGTAGGGTGCAGGGTGCAGGGTCGGCACCATTCGTGCAATGGCCCGTGCAGACCATTCGCAAAAAGCAAAGCATGTGCAGACCATCCGCCAAAATGTGTAAACGCCAAAAGGACAAGTTATGGGCCTCGCGGACCATCCGCCGAAAGGGACAAATAGGAGCAGCACAGCTGGGTAAGGGCGGGGTCAGGCAGCCCCAGGAGTGCAAGGTGTAACAGACCATCCACGTGCAGACCATCCGCCGAAAAGGACATGTGTAACGGCAAATAGGGGACATGTGTAACAGACCATCCGCCGAATTGCACCATCCTCTTTTCTCTCAGCCCGCGACCAGTGTGGGGAACCCCGGGCAGCCGAAGCCCCCCGCAGAGCCGGGGCCCCCTAGCAGAGCCCGTGCCTCACCCGCCGAAGCCGAAGCCCCAGGCCTAGAGGCAGGCAACGCCGCCAAGTGACGACGACGACAACACAGTGCAGCTGGCGTGTGCCCAAACCGCGTGCCGCTGTTAATCCGTTTGAAAGGGGAGTACCATTGCACTCATGTGTCCTCAGGCCACCGTTGTTGCTGCCGTCATCGCCCTGTGCCATTGGGCGAACTGGGAGATCCAGTTCGCCCTGCTCACGCAGAAGTACCGCGACCGCGGATGGGAATGTCGTGGACATCTTGGACCGGAGTGAAAAGGAGGAGCAAGCCGATGGCTGTGGCGGAGCGTGCCGGCGATGGGGACAGTGCAATGGCGCTACACAAGCCTAGTCCCCGCACCGCTCTTTGTGGACGCCATGCAAGAAGTCTTGGACACACGGGGGTGGCTGGCGCTGGCGAACGCTAATGGCAACGCGGTACCTAGACCAGTTGTGGGAGAGGAACGTTGAGGACCCGTGGGACGAGTGGGACACGCAGCGGGAGCTGTATGACGAAGGGGGCGACGACATGATCAGCTACAGAGAAAAGCTGCAGGGGAAGCTCAGAACGAAAGAAGCCAAAGCACAAGCAGAAAAGGAGAAGCGCCCCAAGTACAGAAGTACGCGCAAGGCCGCCGCGTCACCCCTGGTCCCCGGATGCTGACCGCTCAGCAGAAAGCCGACCTCGACAAGCAAGTTGCAAAGACATAGAAGGACATGGCCAAGGCGCGGGCGCGCCTCAGCGAGCTGCGGCCCAAGGTGACGAAGGCGAACGCCATCCTCCGAGCATCAAGAAGGTTGGCACCACACGACAAGAAGTCCAGAAAGATCCGAAAGCTGCCGCCGCCCTCTAAGCCACTGGAAAGAGTGAAGGCTATCACGGGTATAACCCAGGAGGGGAACACACTGCATGCATTTACAGTGGCACTCCGTGGGGAGGTGGGGGGGACAGTGAACGACGTGCTCGTTCTGGATGTGGCTGGAAGTCCGGCCTTCTTGTCATATATTACCCTATTGCAGCAGAAGGGCATGCCCTGTAAACGCGTGACGGGCGCGCAAGCACTGGTGGCCAATCGTTTTTTTGTGGCCATCCAGGCTGCGTTTGTTGTGTTCAGCATGGACCACCGTGAGTGGTTCGAACACCCTCCACCCCTGCACAGTCTGACAATGACTGTACGGGACTGTGCAGAACTGTTGCAGAACACAGCCCACTGGTTCAGCACACTGCCAGTCCCTCGGGGCTCAACGTGGCACCGCGAGGCAGCACACGCCTTGCAGTTTCTGGCCGCCCACAAGTCTTCTTATGTCCCGCTGACCAATGAGGTGTTCCCTGCCGTTTTGGCACATAGGCTGAGGGAGTTTGGTAGCGATCCCACGCAGGTTTGGGGACATTGGTCCAGCAAACGTTGGGGGGGTATGCCTCATGGCATCCGAACCGGCACCGCCTGCACCCTGAGGGACTACACCCTCGGTACAGGTTCTCGCCCCAGCTCGTGGATGACCTCTGGGGGCGAAATTTTTTCCTTTGTGGACCACCCACACTTGGACTTCTGCGCCCGGCAGAGCGTCCGGCCTGGGTTGACGTCAACCCGGCAATTCGACGACGCCTAAGCGGCAGCTGTTTGGAGACAGCAGCAGTATTATTGTTTTCATTATTATTATACTATGGAGTGTCCACAGAGGCTGGGTGGCCTGAACTCTTTGGGCGGCAGTATAATTACTTTCATTATTGTTATACTATGGAGTGTGCACCTCCACCATGGGCTGGGCCCGATCGGACACGATGAATGATGCACACAGTGTTGTCCTCTGCTAACGATGGGTTGTGGGTGCACGACGGGTAAAAGGGGACACATAGGAGAGTATGTGCAGACCATCCGCCGAAAAGGACAAAAGGACGTCGGGGAGATGTAGGTGCAGACCATGTGTCGAGCCTGTCGAGACGGAAGGACAAGTAGGAGAGCCCGGAACTGGAGACGTCTCACCGAAAAGGACAAGTAGGGGAGCTCTGCAGACCATCCGCCGAAAAGGACAAGTAGGTAATGGCCTTTGCAGACCATCCGCCGAGGAGTAGAGCGGTGCAGACCCTGTAGGAGAGACAGCAAGATGTGTAATGGCCTGTAGGAGACATGTGTGACCCCTCTGCAGACCATCCGCCGAAAAGGACAAGTAGGTAATGGCCTGTGCAGACCATCCGCCGAAAAGGACGCCGAAGAGGAGTAGAGCGGTGCAGACCCTCCGCCGAAAAGGACAAGTAGGAGAGACAGCAAGATATGTAACTGGACAAGGATGTGTAATGGCCTGTAGGAGACATGTGTGACCCCTTCGGAAAAACCTGTCTTCAGCGCCTTTTCATATGTGCCTTGCCCACTGGCAGATCCGCTTCCGGTACGCCATCGCGCATCATCCTTGCACGTTTGCTTTGTATTCTTTTGTATTCTTCGGGAATCGGACCTACGAACACGGAACACAAGCACATGTAGCAGACCACTAGACCAAGCACGAAACGATACCACAGTAGTGCAAATGTTGTTCATGAACTGATGACATTTGAGGACAAGTGTAAACACCTGAGCAGTCCATCCGCCGAAAAGGAGTACCAGTCATGTGTAAACGCCTGTGCAGACCATCCGCCGAAAAGGACAAGTAGGACAATTGTGTAACCGAAAAGGACAAGTAAGACAAATCGCTGAGCAGATGCACTTTCATTCAACTTTCCATCCAACATGCTGTTCGCGTGCAGTGGTGGTCTTTGCAAGGGAGGGGTGATTCAGGTTACGGCAACCAAACTCAGCAACGTTCGTCTGTGGATGAGTGGTTATGGGCGTAGACTCCGGCGGCAGGGCTCGTTGGTTCGAACCTTGGCCTGGCCAACTCCAACAATAGCTCCAGCCCAGCACCAGCCACCTCGTCGTCGAACAACCTCCGGCACAGGGATGGTGGCTCCAACAAGACCAGCACAGCCCACGCTGGGACAGCCACAACAGACCAGCCCTCGTTAGGCGTTATTGCTAAAAATGAAGGGCAGCTGGTGATCGCATTTGATTGCCTATCTTCAGCGCCTGTATTTGTTGGTTGCGCCCCATGGGGTAAGCTTGTCCTCCACCTCCTTTGTGGGCCCCTGGTCTTGCGGTTCCTTCCTCTTCCTACGATGCAGACACAGTGTGTATGCAAGGGTTTGAACCCAGGGTTTCGAAACGTAGTGAACATGCACATACCTCTAGACCCACCAGCTGCCATGCCTCATAACTAGGAAAACGAAGGGCCGCCGGAAAGATTGTGCAATCGCCTGAGCAGACCATCCGCCGAAAAGGACAAGTAGGAGTCATGTGTAGACTTTTCGGCGGACAATTTTGTAATCGCCTGAGCAAACCAGGAGTCATGTGTAACGCCTGTGCAGCCCATGCGCTATACAAAAATGCGTGGGAAAGAAAGGAAAAGAAAGGAAGAGCATAAGAATGAAGAGAAGAGGGAGCAGAAGGTGCAGAAGATTATCCCCTTCAAGGCGAAGAAGAGAGAGGAGAGGGAAGAAAAGCAGGACAAGAAGGTGCAGAGGAGCATCCCCTTCGAAGGGAAGGCAAAGAAGGAAGAGGGGAAGGAAGAAAGGCAAGGCAAGAGGGTGCACAGTATCATCCCCTTTAAGGAAGAGAGGAACGAGACCCTCACCACTTTGTTTGCCGAGCGGATGTTGGGCAGCATGCCCAACGACGAGGTGGGGGTCGCCCCAGCCGCCCCAGCCCCGCCCCGCCTGTCGGCCTACCGACGGGCCGACTGGGTTCCCTTTTTCCAAGCAAATATTCCAAGCACGCTCCCCTTCCCAGGGCTCCCCGAAAAGTTGGTAGCAATATCACAGGCACCCCGTGGCACCAACTCCCCCATCCCTTTTTCCAAGCAAATATTCCAAGCACGCCGTGGTGCCCCCTTCCTCGACCTTTTTTCGAAGCGCACATGCAATCGTCCCCCTGCCAGCAAACTGTGTACCAATAGCACAAGCCCCCCACAGCCGGAAAACCCTACTGTATTTTCCCAAGCGGTTGTTCAACCCGCAGCGCGTTGCTGAAGAACCCCATCTATGTACATGGCTCCGCCACTCCTCAAAGAGAAGCTGCCCCGGCTACCATGGCCACGCGTGGCCAATCACAAGTACCCGACCGTGGGACTCACTCACGGAGCACCGGGTTACAAAGGCACAAGACAAGAGCACGGATGCTGACCGCTCAACAGAAAGCCAACCTCGACAACAAAATTGCAAAGACACAGAAGGACATGGGCAAGGCGCGGGCGCGCCTCGGCGAGCTCCGTCCCAAGGTGGGGACCACTCGCCCACTTGCCACGTTTGATAGACAAACCTCCATGCCATAGCATAGCAAACGCGCACACAAGCACACAAGCACTAAGCCAAACAGTGCACTGCATTACGCGCGCACCACACACATACCATTAAGGCATGGTCCAGACAGACACATGCAGAGTGCAGCGTCCGGAGCGACGCATGCATGCCACGGCACAGAGGACAAACCGCACAGCCAAAAACGCGCGACGCCGAACAAAGTACACATCATATCATACAATGCTCAGCCACTCCTCAAAGAGAAGTGGACAATGTATATATGCTATATATACGGTGATACAGGCTGCGTTTGTTTTGCTCAGGATGGACCACCGTGTGAATGATTGTACGGGACTATGCAGAGCTCTTGCAGAACACACGGAACTGTAGGCCTTGAGTGGCCTAGCAAGCACACACGCAGACGAGCACACAAGCACCAAACTTCAAAAAAGTTTTGTGGATGCCATGCAAGAAATTTTGGACAGACAGCCACTCCTCAAAGAGAAATGGAAGCTCCAAAGTAGGCCCCAAGTGGACCATTCGTTGTGACATTCAAACGTCTCCCCAGTGGCCTAGCAAGCACACACGCAAACGAGCACACAAGCACCAAACAAAGTACACATCATATCATACAATGCTCAGCCACTCCTCAAAGAGAAGTGGAAGATGTATATATGCTATATACACGGTGATACAGGCTGCGTAGGCACAAATGAATGGGCAAGTCTCTATGATCGAGAACCAGCTGAGTTTAGGGGGCTGACTCCTCATGGACATGACAGGGATCACCAAATACGTCTTGAGACGTGTGGGGATGTCGTGGACATCTTGAGCCGGCCAACAAAGGAGGAGAAGAGCGATGGCTGTGGCGGAGCCAGCGGGCGATGGGGACACTGCGACGGCGCTACACGAGTACAGGGACAAGCTACATTGGTCGGGCCGGATTCCACCATCATCAAGTCTGTAAGGCGTCGCGTGCTTTTTGGTACGAAAGGTGAATTGCAAGCACACACGCAAACGAGCACACACCCAAAGGAGCACACAAGCACCAAACTTCAAAAGATTTTCAACTATGTACATTGCTCCGCCACTCGTCAAAGAGAAGCTGCCCCGGCTACCAAGGCCACGCGTGGCCAATCACAAGTCCCCGATCGCGGGACTGACTCACGGAGCGCCGGGTTCCCCCCCCCTCCCCCCATAAAATGGACAGTGACCCCCCCCCCCCCCAATAAAATGGACAGTGGTGCAGCAGAACAGTGGTTGGGCAGGATAGTAGTAAATCTAATTAGATATGTTCTGGTGATGGCTTTGGCTTCGGCTTGGGCTTCGGCTTGGATGCATCAACACTGCGCCGAAATTTTCTGGGTCGTTCAATTGGTGCAGCAGAGCTGCTTTCGCCAGTCGATTGCAGTAGTACATCCACCATTCGGTGGCAACTAATGGCAGGGGGGTCACCAGAAATGGGGCCAGGCATTGAGGCAGGCTTGGGACAGGGTGGTGCCTACGGCCCACGTGTGGCACCCAGTGTGCCAGAAGTTTGATTAGGTTTGGGACAGGGTGGTGGACGTGGGGCACCCTGTGTGCCAGGAACAGTAACAGACTTTGGGCTGGGCTTGGGCACAGGTGGTGACTGTGGCTCCGCTTTTTGGGTGTCGCTGTCGCTGCTGTCGCTGCTGCTGCTACAACTGCTTTGTGAACTCTCACTGCCACTACTGCCACTACTCTCACTCTGGCTGTCACTACTATCAAATGAGGAGCTCTGTGCATCCAACTCCGAAGCGCCGGGGTCCAACACAACTGGCTGGGCCAACCGACATTGGCGGACTAGCATCACTCGTCGGGCTGGCATGCCCTCGCACGTATCAGGAGGGGCAAAATCGCTACCCGCAGCCTCGACCACGGCAGGGCGCGGCTGCTTTTTCTTGTGTCGTCGGTCTTTACGGGAGCTGAAGGTGCGCAGACTGCCTAAACCCAGAACCGGCCAGGAAACAACCACATCCCAGTTAATAGGGATCCAGTGGCGCACCCGGGGCAACTGGGTGCTGCACAGGCCGCATATGCAATAGACATCAACACTTGGCTGCGTTGAGACAGGGAACCCTAGTTTGACAGATTTTGTGGCCACGTCCATTGCGCAGAAACAGCCACCGGTTGCAACACCACATTGTTCAATGCGCACTAGCATGTCACGCCAACACTCAGTGGCCCGAACGTTACAGGGCTGCAGCAGAATTGCCCGCACCTCGGGGTGCCAGTGCTCCACACGATTTCTTTTTTTTACCCTTTTCAGGAATTGCACGTAATGTTCATGCTGCAGGGTCTCCCGGATACTTTTGGAATTCTCCGTGCTGGTGACCCCGGCAAAGCGCTTGGCCACTGCGAGCCATGCTTCCCCCCCCTCGTCTTGAACGTGCACAGGAAGACGCGGGTAATAAAAAAAGTGCGTCATCCCATGTGCGTACAATGTGCATGTGCTACCCCCTCACACATCTCAGTGATGAGGAGGGTTAAATACACATGCACTTTACCCCGTGTGGACCATAAACATGGTGGCATGTGCTTGGTCCCATACAACAGGGATACAATATGACAGAAGCTCAGAAACAACTGATGGAGGGGGGAGGGCAATTTGCCTGGTTGCACAACCATTGGGAACAATGTGCGCACCTCTCGGCCCGTAAGTGACAACCCTGAACGGAAGCGGCTGCGCGTCTTGGATTGGCACTGTTTTGTGTGTGGATCCATTTTTAGCTCATAGCGGCGAGCAACAGCCACCACAAGCACCAGAAACGTGCACGACTCGATAGTGGGCAGTGTGCGTCCCACAACCCCTACTATTCGGCCGCCTAAGCCTTCAATGTTATGTAGTACAGGCTGCACTGCCTGTACCTGGGCCAAGTCAGACAACCCAGCCAGACGGACAGAGTAGCTGTCTAAATGAAGTGGCGCCGTAGTGAAAAGGTTGGCAAGATGGTTCTTTCTATCCCATTGGCATGAGCAACAACCGTTTCCATTCTGCAGCTCAGACCACATCTGGTGATGGTCGGCCATGAGGAAGCGCAACTATAGCCTGAGCCGAACAACGTGCCGCGTGCCGGCGACAACAACGGGAAGCCTGAACGTTGTGGCCTGCAAGTTTTTTATCTCCTGGACGCGCCCGTTCACGGCCCAGGACGCCCAGTCAGCACGGGGGAGTTCACGCCATGTTAGGAGGGAGGTGGCAAAAGGCACTCCCTCAACAGGATCAAAAAGCTGACCTGCCAAATCCAGGATGGCAACCTTAACATTGTAGTTGCTTCTGCCGCGGGGGTCATAGCCATCAGAAAACAATACAACCTGCAGGGTGGCTTCTACAGGGGGGGGGGGGGTGTTGCGGACAAGCCTTGGGCTTTGGTGTTTGAGTAGAAGGCCGCAGACTTGTAGGAGCAGGGACTCGTTGTTTAACCGGCGATCTACACTGGGAATCTGGATTGCCTCCTCCATGTGGCGGTTACCCGTAGTCCAAGGGAGGTTTGGGACTAGGGCACGCAACCGTTGCTTCAGGCGACTTGACAACCGCAACTCATGCCGTGCTTCCACCACACTGCTACGCGGGGGGACACTTGGGGGGGGTGGTGCTACATTGGGCACGTGCCGCAAGATCCGGTGGCGTACAGCAAGGCCACTTGGGCCGCCTTGTGTCGCACGCAGGACGTCTTCGATTTGCCACTGTGGAACGGCATCTGCATTCGGCAGCTCCAAGAGACGGCGCACGTCATCACGATGCACATGCCCTTGACCCCACAAATGCCGGAGAGCTTCTTCCCAAGTGCAGCTCCCGCTAACGTACCACACGACGTGGTTCACAACAAATTCATGGCACTGATGCATCTGCAGGAGGGAACATGTCCTTTTCGGCGGATGGTCTGCACCGGCTGTTACACATGTCTCCTATTTGTCCTTTTCGGCGGATGGTCTGCACAGGCGTTTACACATGTCCCCCACGTGTCCTTTTCGGCGGATGGTCTGCACAGGCGTTTACACAATTTTCCTACTTGTCCTTTTCGGCGGATGGTCTGCTTTTTTCCTACTTGTCCTTTTCGGCGGATGGTCTACACAGGCCATTACGCTTCTCTCTAACTTGTCCTTTTCATGCTTTCAGGCTAGACGCATCTCTCGATCGAGGGATGGTGGTGTTGAAAAACACCGTTGTGGCACCGTGGCGCCTTGGGGCTCACTCACCCCAAGAAGGGGAAATGGGGGAAAATGAGGGAAAATGAGGGAAACTGAGAACCTTGTCCACACTTGATGGTTGTTGCGCCTTTTTGAACCACATTGCATTGCCTTTGTATAGGTGTTGCCAATGCTTGTATTTGTTTACAGCAATGTAGTGACCTCCATGACAACTCTGGTAACCACTGATGTTGCATGCGAAGCATTGGCAGGAAACACGTGCAAACACAAAGCCGGATCGTTGGTTCACATAACATTGTCGTGTGCAATGTGCACATGTCTTTTGCGGTGGAACTACACCATTAAAGCAAAAGGAAACATAGGCCTTGTGCGTTCCTTCTTTCATACTCTGTTGCTTCTCTGAACGAACGCGTTTCCAAACGGAAAACGATCGCTCCACATCGCAAGAAGTGTGGGGAATTGCCAAAATGGACCGGGCAATCGGGTACATAGTGGGTAGGCGCAAAGCCATGCCCTCCCACCACTGCAGCACATCAAACTGTGGGGTGGATGGTGTAATGGTGGGTGCCTCAAAAGGGTCCTAGACCCCCCCCCCTCTTATAAACGTGCCCTGCCTCGGCGACAGGACCGCCCCCCGGCCACATGGGTCTAAGTTTGTCGGCCGTAGAAGAGAGGGGGGACACAGCGGCGCAAAGCTGGGTAAGCGACCGGTGTTGCCACGCGGGCACGGGGCCGCTTGAGTGGTGGGCGGTCCCGTGCGTGTATAGGCGCAACAGGCTCACCCACAGGTGGCGCTAGGTCGTGCAACGCGCAAAGGGGCGGGGTTGATGCCAGCAAGGTCGGTGTGGTTAGGGGCCTTGCAGTGGCCGGGCCCGAAAACGCCCGCCAACCACCCTCCAAACGTAGGAAAATGTGCGCACAGGAGGCACCGAAGAAGGGCTCGCCCCCCCCCCCCCCCGGGTGGCTCACCCCCAGGGGGTTGAATGATGGGGCCGGAGGGCCTGTACGACCCTCCCCCCCCCCGGGACCCGGTGCTGCAGCCGGAGCTATGGGGGGTTGTGAGGGGTCCGATGACCCGCTTTTCTTGCAGTATCTGAGGGCCTGTACCCCCCACCTGGGTTGGCTGGCCGGCGAGCTGCGATGCACCCTCTGGATATTGGCTAAAATGATGACCCAGTTCGCCGACCGAGTCTTCGACACGGCGGAGGACTACCGGCTCCCGGTAGCGGATCGCAGCTCGTCACTTCGGTGTCCAGCTTGCGGCGAGAGGATTGGAGGGGGTTGTTGCATGTTACTACGTCTTCACTCCCGAGGGAAAGGAAGGTGAAGCCCACGGTACCGCGCAAAGGGTTGGGGCCGGTTGGGTCTCATGTCATCCCTGATGACATTTGCCAGTGCAGTTCTATGGGGGGGGGGGGCTCAAGGATTTCAATGTGGAGACCCCTTGGGTTGATGCGTGTGGGGCTAACAAGCCAGGGGCACCGGCATGGGTGTCAGATGAGGTCACAGAGCTAATTTCGGTACTAAAAAAGGCGTCACTCAATTTGAGCTACCTGAGGCAGAACAGGATGGATGGGGGGACACCCCCCCATTTTACCCTGCAGTCGTGGGAGCAACTGACGAGGCTTCTCATGACCTTTTTTCAAGGGGTTCCGTTATATGGGACACACATCGATTTGAAAAACGCCTTTTGGAGCTTCATTTTGACCGAATCGGCCCGCATGGTCTTTCGCATGAGGTAAGGACCCAGTGGGAGGGTGGTGGGGCTGGGAAGGCTGCCGTTTGGGTGGAAGTACAGCCCCTTTATTTGCCAGATGTCTTTGGCTACGATAGTAGTACAGAGGATCCTGCCGCCGGATGTCGTGTTAGTGCACTACGTGGATGATTTCCTCCTTGTGCACCACAATAAAAGGTATTTGAGGAATCAGACGGGGCGCATGGTGGAGGAGTTGTTGAGGGAGGGATTCATTGTCAGTACAAAGACTGTGCTGGACCCTGCGCCCAGTTGGTTTTCTTTGGTAAATGGATTGATTTTGTGGCCCGTAGGGTCTGGTCACCTAACGTAGCTCATCTGCAAATGTTGGTTGCGTGGATCAGGTTGGCGGTCTGGCGGTCACAGAAGCGGTTGATGCAGTCTTTTCTGTGGTTTCTGCACTAGCAAGTTAGGCCCAGGGGAGTTGCCTGTCCATTGGCTGCAGGGGCCTATTGTTGGATTAATGGGGACCAGGAGGGTCATACCCCGGTGGCAATCCTGAATTCCCTTGCAACGTTGCAAGCATTTTCGGTAGGCACCGGGGCATGCAGTGCAGTGCAGATGTGTAGGAACTTGGGGATGCAGGTGGCCATGGAGGGTTGGTGGGCGGGGCGAGGGCTTGTCCTGTTTGTGGACGGGGCTTTCAAAAACAAAGTCTGTCTTTTTCCGAAATGATCCAAGGGCTACAATTGTGCCCCTAAGGAGCCATGTTCTACGCCTTGACACCATGATTGGGCCATTTTAGCGGTGCAAAAAATCCAATTTAGGGTTAGGATTAGGGTTAGGGCATATCATTTCATTCTTTTTACATATAATGGGCATACCATAAGCTAACTTTTCACCCCTTGGTTCATCAAACGTAGCCATTGGCGGTTCTCGACGGTAGAAAAAGCGGTCAAAAATGGCCATTTTTAGCCTATCTTGGGCCATTTCGTCCTGAAAATTTAGGACGGAGCCTGCTGTGCCAAGCTGGTGCTTCGCAACAAAGTCATTCATTTTCCACAATGAATGACATCAAAGGGATGCAAAACATTGCAAGTGCCGGCTCAACATTATGGCTGCTTTAGTGGCAAAAATCAATCATTTTCATCCTATTTTTCCGGCTCTTTCCTCCTAAGAATTCAAAACGGAGCACACTATGTCGAGCGACTGTTCCAAAATGAATCCGTCCTTTTGCCACAATGAATGGGACATCAAAGGGATGCAAATTAGCCACTAAGGAGCCATGTTCTTAGCCGTGACACCATCACAGGGCCATTTTAGTGGTGCAAAACAGCCACATTAGGGTTAGGGTTAGGGCTACAATCCTGGGACCGAGGGTGAAATGCTAAGCAGGCATTTGCAAACATAAGCATTGTTTTTTAACATTGAATGGGCTACAAATGAGCCGTTGTTGTGGCACCGTTGTATGGGTCTTTTAGCTTAGACGGCCCTTTACGCACGTAGACTTCGTCGCTAAAAGGCACGATTCATGGCGGTGTTAACATCCGTTTTTTGCACCCAAAAAAAGCATACCATTTTTTCGGCCAACTACACGTGTCCTTTCATCGTGGGATACAACAACCTCGCCTTTTGTTGCTTCCAGAGGTGCTCATATACACCCCCTATTCCGGGCTGAAAACTGTTTCTTTTAAAATTTTTGGGCACTGCAGTGCCCAAAAATTTGAAATTGCTTTTTTCAGTGGGTTCTCCAGTACACCTCTGTAGTCATCTCCACAGGTGATGTCCTACTGCAGTAGCAGGCATCAAAACTTGGCATACCGGTCATCAATGGGTCATCGCACGGCAGTGTTATACTCGGATGGCCACGTACAATGTACCTTGCCCGATCACTTCCATTCCTGTCCAAATGTGCACTTGAAAATGGACTTCCACTACTTTTGGGCACTGCAGTGCCGAAAAAATTTAAAACTCCGCATTTCACTCCTGTTGGTTCCCATTGCGTAACACCTCACGAAGGACGTATGACTCATCGGACGTCAGTACTCATCTTCTGCTCATTGGAAATATATTGCCGGTTGTCTGACTGCCACCTTGGAGTGTACCCAGGCTTTGGAACGTTGCACATCCATTGGGGGATACATTGTTTGGATCTTTGCTAGCTGCTTTTGAGCTATGCCGCATCAGTTTTGTTTTGGGATGGTGCCTCTGTTTTCTTTGTCCCTTTACCTTTGCTGCCTGCAAAAAGGACTTTTGTCCATGGATGTGGCTCCCTTCCGGCAGTTCCTTAGTTCGAAGGTATATGCTCCAAAGGAGGATCTATCTGAGGCTGTGGGTAGGGATAAGGGTGCCAATGAGTTTTGTATGTGGGTTTTAGATCTCCGGTTCGAGTGGAGAAGTAGGCGGTCCGTTGGCGAATACATCTAACAAAGGGACAGGCGTACCGTTAATTGTCTACCGGACCCTTGGTTCCGTGTTGCTGAGCAAGAGCTTTTTAATATATGGTCTGTTCTACACAAGAGGTGTCGTCCACGTGCCAAGAGGGCTATAGGTGTCCAACCCAAGAGTCGTGTGCAACGTAGGTGTTTGGCTCACATGGTTCAATGTTCTTACCATGTACCCTCCTTTGCTGTTCAAGGAGAAACTGCGTGCACCAGTCTTTGGCAGACCTTGGAAGGTAAACCCGCTGTCCTATGGTTCGATAATTTTTATAGGCGTAACTTCCGGCCTGTGCCTGGTGATGAGAACCGGTCCCTCAATTGTACAGCCGGTGCTATCATACTCTTGAAACGACTTGTTGACGTTATGCCGTCTTTTCCTAGTCTCTCGATTTTGCGGCAGAGGATTGCGTACAATGCAGACCTATTGGTGCAGAGCCATAAAAACTTCATTGATGGCTTGCAAGGGTTGATGGACGACCCCATCCGCCTTCAACATGTTCGTTGTCCCTTGGACATACAACGGGCTAATGTTACCAGCCCAGCTTGGACCCCCTTTTTTCTCACAGACCTAACTGTGTCCGCCACCCCTGACCTTGTCTCTATTATTCACGGTCTCCGGGAGGTGCAGCAGCACACACAACACCGTCTTCCACTGTTGGTCGACGAAAACATACACTACCGCGTCCTTAAGCTTGTTTATAGCATCAGCTATGCTCGGTACAACGTGCCCCTGTTGATTACACGTACCCCGGTAGTGTATGGCACATGGCACCCATATAAATATTGTGTAACCCTGCGCTACAGAAGATTCTTCCCTTTATTTACCTACTTCTCCTATGGTTCACTCAATTTGGGCACTGCAGTGCCCAACTTTCCGAAACTCATCTATATGGAGCGTATGATTCTGGTGCTCTTGCACTTGGCCCACAAGTGGCACCAACCTTTGGAACACAAGTTACAGACTCCAAAGGGTTTGCACCGACCGGGTAACGCTAATCACAACACACTTCTTACACAGGTGCAAGGGTTGGTAACTCTGCTGTATGGTTGCAATCCGGACTTGTTTATCATTGGGTCGCAAGTGAGGGATGGTCATTGGTCTTCACAGGGAGAGCAGCACGCTGCAGGGCCATTGCTGAGCCGTTGCCTACACGTCCTTGTGAGGCTCACCTTAGGTTATGAGGACAAGGTCGAATATGTGCGCACCATTGTTGTTGCTAGGTTGTTGTGGTCCCAGTGGTTTGCCCGCTTACCCGGGGTGGCACACAGTGACGAACCGTGTGAGGCCCTGTTGAGCCGCTTTGTGCACTTAATGGCACAACACCCTGGGAACTGTACGTTGCAACAGGTGCATGACCTGTTTATACTCACTCCCGTTGCTGGCAAGACCCCAAAGGACCTGCAGTATGTTAATGTTCCAAAGGGACTACCACAACTGGTTGATCGCCGCTTCACCAGATTGATGCAGCGTTTTGATGTTGGTGTGATACCCCCCCTGGTCTGGTCCAGTCAAAAGTCGAGTATCGTGCAAGACAGGTGGGATCCTGCCAAGATGGATTTTCCTTGTTCACTAGACACGGTGCTCACTGCAGAGCACTACCGAGATCTATGTGCCAAGACATTGCAAACACTTGTTAAGCCTGGTAAAGTTGATGCTGAGATGATGACAGAGTTGGGTAGACACGTGCCACAACGTCCTTCAGGTGATATGGACACAACCGTAGCACAGGCACAAGATATGTTACGCGCATGTAATACACCAGACCGGTACAAGCGACGCCGGCCAGCACGCGCTTTTGCGCAAAGGGACCTCGCCCGGATACCCCCCCCCCCCCACCAATGCTGATGGCGACAGTGACAGTGATGAGGATCCCCCCCCACCCCCCCCGCCCTGGTGGGGATATGCAAAAACAATGGTTCGATTTTGAAATAGTATGGGGAAGAAATAATTTTTCCAATATGGCGCATTTGTAGGCAAGAGATGCCCCATTCACTCTAATAAATCAATGGTTCTGTTTGCAAACACGGCTTAGCATATTGGCCTCCATCCTGAATTTCAAGCCCTAACCCCAGATTGGCTGTTTTGCACCACTAAAATGGCTCTATCATAGTTTCACGGGTAGACACGTGACACAGTTGCATCCTTTAATATCCAGACCATTGTGGAAAAAGAGTGACTTCGTTTTGACTAGCTTGGCATGGTAGACTACGTCCTGACTTGTTGGAACAAAACGAATGAGAAGCAGGTTAAAAATGGCTGATTTTTGCCACTAATTTGGCCATAGTGTGGTGTTACTGCTTGCAATTTGGACCATCAATGCCTATTTTGCACCGCTTTGATGTCCCATTGAATGTTGAAAAGGAATCATTTCGTTTTGACCCTCAGCCTTGGCACGACAGGTTCCGTCCTGAGAATTCTCAGGACGGAATGGCCCCAAATAAGCTAAAAATGGCTGTTTTTGACCCCACTTTTGGCCACCGAGAACCAGCAATGCCTTGTTTCGGGACACCAATGTGGGAAAAGTTGCCTTTTCGTATGCCTATCAATATGCAAATTTTTGACCCCACTTTTGGCCACCGAGAATCACCAATGCCTTGCTTCGGGACACCAATGTGGGAAATATTGCCTTTTCATATGCCTATCAATATGCAAAAACAATGACCGAATTTTGAAACGGTGTGTTGGATAAATAATTTCTCCGAAGGCTTGCTTGTTGTTGTTGCTTGCTTGCTTGCTTGTCACACTGAAACTTTTGTTCTACTGGCAGCGCTCGACGATTGAACACAGATGGCAGAGTTAGCATCCCAGTCGGATGCACCTGGTTGAGGGTCAAACTCATTCAGCTCAGAAAGGACAGCCACGGGGGCATCTGAATCATCACTGTGGACAGACACTGCTTCTGGAGGGGGGGGGGGGGTCCGGGTCCCATCCATCATCACCCACAAAATCAGCAACCCTCAAGTCTGGACCTCCACATCAGCATTAGAAGCGTGTAAATCAACAATTTGCAGCCCTGTGGCTGTTTGTAGTGTGCCGTGTGACCCTTTGTTAGCCCCTTTGCTAAGCCATGCCTTCGGATACGGAACTGCCGGAAGGGGGTGAGCAGCAGACCGCATCGCAAGCCGTTCACACAGCAGAGAAGACACGGGCGCAGTCGGGGCAGGCTCCAATGAAGCGGACAGTGACAGAGCGGGCAACGGAAACATTCCGGACAACGTGGATCAAGAAACAACTCGTCAAGATACAGCTGACGAAGATAAAATTTGACACCGCCCTCACGCGTGGGCAGACCAGAGAGAGGGACGAGGACTCAGTACTATCGCGGATGGCAAGCTTGAGAGGACAAATCCACCATGCCGACCTATCTCAAACATTCTCATATGGCGAAACGAAGGTACACTACCATCCTATTTCACACATTGGCATTTTAACACATTCTTGTCGTTTGGGCACTGCAGTGCCCATCTCGCTGATATCTCGATTAATCTTACCTGCCTGTAATGCATTGTTGTCTCAGCTGAAATTCCCTACTGCTTGGGCGGGGCTCATATCCTGACGGCACTCCAAAGACTTCACCGAGAATACTGTGCGAACCCACGGGCGCTGCCGGACTGGTTACAACACGTCTACTGCGAGGAGATCAAACACGAATGTCCTGTTGACATCAGAGAGATTATTGGAGGCGATCACAACGCGGTGCAACACTGAGTGACCAAGCTAAGTATGGGACAAGTGGCCGCACGAATTTGGACTGAAGTGCAAAAGGGCAAAGCGAAAGAGATGCTACTCGTGGCTCTGCGGAAGTGTGGCCGGCTGGGTGAGAAAACATCCATGGTATGAGAGATGCACGATGAGACCACCGTTGTCAGTCCTTTGCGTACCTGTGGCCTGTCCCACACTGTATGCCTGCTAGGACTCAATCTGGAAGAATTGGAGACCGCTGGTTTCGTTACTGCAGATATCTGGTGGCCGCGTGGCTGAGTTTATTGATACCTTCGAGAAGACTGCCGGCGAAGGTACTGTGCCCTCTGAGTAGCTGTTTTCGTCGTCTTTTGGTGTTCGTGGGAACTGCAGTGCCCAAATTCGATGCGACGCTAATTTTTGCACTGCAGTGCTCAACCCCTACACTTTGCGGCCGTTGACGGGTCTCCATGGTGACCATATGGATGAAATACTGCTGTACATGGCTGGAGATGGGGCCAAGATCGCAGGACTACATGCCAAGGCCAGACTGTTGAAGCGGGACCGCTTGTGGGAGATGCTTCACCTTCACCCGGACAACACGCTCATCCATCCTTCTCGACGTATCTTTATGGGGAGGCAGGGTCTGGCGCGATTGCTGTTGACCCCCCCCCCCCCCGACACATGACGTAAGGCTGTTTGGATCCCAGTGGTACCAGTGGTCTCCTGTTCTAACAGTGAACGTGCATGAAATGCAAAGAGTCCGCAAACTGCTTGCAAAGTCGCCGAGGGCAACCAAATTGTCACTGGGGAAATGGACCTGGAGTGCCGAAAATCCGTTACCCAGCTGGGACACCATCCAGAAAGCACCGCTGTGGCAGGATGAGGAATGGGCTGACCTGAGGATTGCACTGGCGAGGCCTGTCAAGGAAACTGCAGTGACAGCGACTGATGGGGAGAAGTCAACAACTATCTGGCTCAACAAGCCGCAGGATGGAATTGAAGCAACTGGAGCTCGGGCAGAGGCAATTGCGTTGGTTCCTGGAAAGGCTGTTCCGTATACGATTGCACTGAGGGAGTACAAACTGGTATACAACCGTTATGCATGAAAATGGGATGGATTTTGCATTGTTGGTCACTTTAGGCACTGCAGTGCCCATCTCTAATGAAATGTGCTTTGAAATCAGATCTTCATTAAGTGTACGAAGGAACAAATGGACGATATCCATCCGCTGGTGCTGAAGGTTGCCGGCAAGCTGGTACCTGTGGCTATTGGTGGAATGGCGGCCGACGTTAAGTTTCTGGTTAATCAGTTGCGCCACTCTGAGGAGTGTGGAGGGTGGCAGAATGGTATGACCTCTTTTTTTGATCAGGCAGTTGGTCACCCGACCTATCGGTTCGAGGAGAGGACTATTTGCTTTTGTGTCCCAGACAAGTTTAGGGTGAAGGTCCCGAATATTTTCAGTTGCGATCAGGGTGCACACGGCAGCACCATTGGTCTGGCAGCAGCTGGTTGGCTCCTACGTGTGCTTGGTTTTATTCCCCGACGGGACAGACAGTCCGAGGATGAAGTGTGGCTCCTGCTTCTGACATTGTAGGCTGTATTGCAAGCACAGCTTCTGTCCCCCTGTCTGGCAGCTTGTTTCACTGGGCGGCAGGGTTTGTTTAACGAATTCTGTGAACAGCTAGCGGCGTATGTGCAGGAGATGGATTGTGTCTACTTGGTTAACCGGGACGCTTGGATGCCAAGGATTAGGGACCGTATGCCAGTTGTGGTGCAGAGGCCGGGGGACGGGGAGGATGAGGAGGGGGAGGAGGATGACGAGATCGTGCTGGTCGGAGGTGGTGACAGCAAGAAGAGGAGCACACCCAGCAAGCCGTGCTCCGAGGACAGTGGGGATGAGGATGATGGTCCTCCAAAAAAGCCAGCCTAAAAGGCCAAGGACAGTACCCCCCTCAATACGTTCCACGCTAAAGTGGGTCAGGCCAAGTGCAAGAAGGCTCCCCCGAAGAAGAAGTAGACTGCGTTGCGCGGTGATGTGCCTGTGTCTATGACAGTACTTCGTCGCGCGTCCTGTTCTACGCAGGTGTGACACTAGTGCCCTTTTTCATGTTTTGGTAATTTTGGGCGCTACAGTGCCCAAATTCATCCACTCGCCATTTTTTTACCCCTGCTGCGCCATTTCTTTTGCAGGCATTGTTGCCCTCATTTATTATTGCATTGGCTGCACTGGCGGCGCCTCCATTGCTTGTTGGCTGCACTGGTGGTGCATTGTTTCTCACGCCTCGCATACCATCACAGTGACTGGGTCAGCAGCAGCTGTAACAAAAGACAAACCAGAGTTTTGCATGTGCTTGCCTGTCATCATCCTTGCTTCATGTTTTAGGTTGCATTTTGCAGTGTGGTTTGAAATGCACCAGCGGATGACATGGAACATTTGGATTTTTCGCATGGACACTGCAGTGCCCAAATTTGAAAGGAATACATGACTTTCGACTGGCACATGTGGTACCCCCTACACACAGCCATTTTGGATAATTCACAGGCTTTTAGGGGTGTTCCCTGCAAAGCACAATTGTGCAATTTTCCAAAGTGGTTTTCCAGCCCCCGTTTTGGGGTGGTACCCATTTGGGAACTGTGGCAATTTTGGGACGTGCGTACAGGGCCGCCTAAGTTTAGTGCCAAAAAGCATAGGAGGGAGAGTTGGGAGGGGAAGGGGGGTGATGAGGGCCAATAGCGCTGAAAAATCTAGGATGGTCGCCGATCCGGGACGTAGGTACGTGCAATCAATGCCCTTCTTCTTTCATAGGGATGGGACATTTTAATGATTCCAAACGGGTGTTCAATCATCCATGTTTCAACATTTGGGAGCATGCGGAGGAAGGAGGAGGAAACAGGAGGTATTTATAGGCACGTTCATGTCCCTTCCAGTTAAAGTCGTCTTGACGGGTGAATAATTTCAGTGTGACAACAACAACAACAACCAGCAAGCAACAAGCCCTCGGAAAAATTATTTGTCTGCAACAACAACAAGCAAGCAACAAACCCTCGGAAAAATTATTTTTCCGACATATCGTTTCAAAATCCATTCATTGTTTTTGCATATTGATAGGCATACCAAAAGGCAACTTTTCCCAACTTGGCGTCCCGAAACAAGGCTATGGTGGCTCTGGATGGCCAAAAACGGGTTCAAAAACAGCCATTTCTAGCCTATTTTGGGTCATTTCGTCCTGAGAATTCAGGACGGAGCCTGTTGTGCCAAGGCAAAGTTTGAAAACGAAGTGATTCTTTTTCCACAATGCTTTGGACACCAAAGGGATGCAAATGAGCCACTTAGGCGCCATGTGTCTACCCGTGATGCTATGATGGAGCCATTTTAGTCGTGCAAAACAGCCAATCTAGGGTTAGGGTTAGGGCTTCAATTTCATTACGGAGGCCAATATGCTAAGCCAGTGTTTGCAAACAGAACCATTGGTTTATTAGAGTGAATGGGGCATCAATTGCCTACAAATGAGCCATATTGTGCGCCCTCGAACCATGATATGGGCCTTTTTGTGCCAAAAGCAAGTAGGAGGGGGAGGGAGGGGAGCAGGAGGCTTTTACATGGTCTGCAGTTTAGTTAAAGTCCTCCTGCCATACTAATAATTTCGTAGTACAACAAGCAAACAAGCAAGCGCCCGGAAAATCTGTTTATCGGACATATCGTTTCAAACTTGAACCATTGGTTTTGCATTCCAATGGGCATACCATAAGCCAATTTTTCACCACTCCGTTCATCAAACGGCCGAAAAAGGGGTCAAAAATGGCCATTTTTAGCCTATTTTGGGCCATTTCGTCTTGAAGATTCAGGCGGAGCCTGTGGTGCCGAGCCGGTGCTTCAAAACAAAGTCATTCTTTTTCCACAATGAATGGGGCATCAAAGGGATGCAAAACAGCCATTGTTGAGCCACATTGCGAGTGGTGGCTCCACACTATGGCCGTTTTAGAGGCAAAAATCAGCCATTTTCAGCCCCTTTTTCGGGCCTTTTGGTCCTAGGAGTTGAGGATCGAGCTTACTATGATGAGGTAGTGTTCCAAAATAAATCGGTTCTTTTTCCACAATGAATGGGACATCAACGGGATGCAAATTAGCCACTAAGGAGCCATGTTCTTAGCTATGACACCATCATAGGGCCATTTTAGTGGTGCAAAACAGCCACATTAGGGTTAGGGTCACCGAGGTGGTGGAACCAGTCCTGGTTTTATAACCCTTTTTAGGGTCTAGGGTGGACCTACCAGGTTTAGCAGCAGCAGCAGCAGCAGCAGCAGCAGCAGCAGCAAGCAGCAAGCAGCAAGCAGCACGCGCGAAATGGGTAAAAATCAGACCTCCGTCGTGGTGCTTCGGATTCGGCTGAAATTTTGGTGGATGATACCTATGGGTGTGAGGGACAACCACACAAAGTATGAGCCAGAAACTCAACGGTGGCGGCCGGGAACAGGATTCGCAAGTGGCGGACCTGAGTTTCAAAAGCTGCAGTTTAGGGCCAAAAACAGCCATTTTTGGGCCAAAAAAGCCCTGGAACACATTCAAAACGGCCAAACGAAGAAAAACGGTGGGTACACTACACATGCGGCTTGACTTCCCCGTGTCAACGAGCTCTTTGCGGCCCTCTAACTCCATGATATGTCCCGGAAACGGCCCAAAAAGGGCCCCAGAAGCTCCAAATGCCGACAGCCACAAACCAAGAATAGGCCATATCTTTGGCTACATGGCTCAAAATGCGATTCCGAGGGCACCTACTCCACCCGCAACCCCCCACTTTTTGTGGTTTCCACCCCTTAGAATTGCCCAAACGGACGCCTAGACCCCAATACCTAGGCCCACTAGGCTGCGGCAAGCTGCAAGCCCAAGCCCAAACAGGTGGGTGCCCAAAGGGGTCAACAGGGTCTAGTAGGGGCAAAAAGATGACTTTTTTCAAAAATGATCCTAGACCATGTGCGACGCTAAAACAAGTGTTTTTGGACCGTTTTGGGCTTGTGGTGGCCCATTTTGGTCCTCCGAAAATCCCAAAATGCCTTGAAAATGGGCTGTTTTGGGACCAAAAATGGGTCAAAAGTGGGTCAAAAACACATTTTTCCAAACCTCATCCTGGACCATTTGGGGTGCACAAACGGGTAAAATGAGCCCATTTTGAGCCCATTTTGGGGCATTTTGGCCCTCAGAAGTCCAAAAAGCCTTGAAAGTGGGCCTCGTGGTGATGGGGTTCACTTGCAAGCTGATTCCACTTTGTCAAGAGCCATCAATGTGTGAATCATTCTTGATGTCCCTCACCAGTCATTGCTGATGTTCCCTCCCCCACCAGCTCGGTCCCAATATTCAGTCTTGATTAGGGCTACAATTCTTAAAATGAGGGTCAAATGCTAAGCCGGCATTTGCAAACGGAAGCATTGTTTTTTAACAATGAATGAATGGGGCATCAATGGGCTACAAATGAGCCATTGTTAAGCCATATTGCAAGCCCTGGCACCGATTGATGTATGAGGCTTTCCGTGCCCAAAAGCGTTGGGGGGGTGAGAGGGGTGATGAGGGCCAATAGGGCTGGAAAAATCTAGCATGGTCGCCAGTCCGGGACGTAGGTACAAGCTATCAATGCCCTTCTTCTTTCATAGCGATGGGACATTCTAATGATTACAAACGGGTGTTCAATCATCCATGTTTCAACATTTGGGACCATGCAGAGGAAGGAAGACCCAACAGGAGGTATTTATAGGCACGTTTACGTCCCTTCTAGTTAGGTCCTCCTGTCATACCAATAATTTCGTAGAACAAGAAAGCAACAAGCAAGCAAGCAAGCAAGCGTCCAGAAAAATTCTTTCTACGACATATCGTTTGAAAATTGAACCATTTTTTTTGCATATCAATGGGCATGCCATAAGCTATCTTTTCAACTCTCGGTTCATCAAATGGAGCCATTTGCAGTTCGCTACGGCCGAAAAAGGGGTCAAAAATGGCCATTTGGGCCATTTCGTTCGGAAAATTCAGGACGGAGCCCGCTGTGCCAAGGTTGTGCTTCAAAACAAATTCATTCCCTTTTCCACAATGAATGGGACATCAAAGTCAAAGGGATGCAAAATAGCCATTGTTGAGCCACATTGCGAGTTTTGGCTCAACGTTATGGCCGTTTGAGAGGCAAAAATCAGTCATTTTCATCCTATGTTTCGGGCTGTTTCGTCCTCAGAGATCAGGACGGAGCCTACTATGGCAAGCGACTGTTCCAAAATGAATCCGTTCTTTTGACACCAAAGAGATGCAAATTAGCCACTAATGACCCATTTTCTTAGCCGTGACACCATCATAGGGCCATTTTAGTGGTGCAAAGCAGCCATGTTAGGGTTAGGGCTACAATTCTGGGACCGAGGGTGAAATGCTAAGCAGGCATTTGCAAACTGAAGCATTGTTGATTCAACATTGAATGCCGTATCAATGGGCTACACTTGAGCCATCGCTAAGCCATATTGCAAGCCGTGGCACCGTTGTATGGGCCGTTTTGTGCCAAAAAGCATAGGAGGGAGAGTTGGGGGGGGGGGGGGGGGGGCTGAAAAATCTAGGATGGTCGCCGGTCCGGGACGTAGGTGGGAGCAATCAATGCCAAAATTGAACCATTGTTTTTGCATTTTGATAGGCATATCAACAGGCAATTTTTCCCAACTTGGCGTCCCGAAACAAGGCAGTAGTGGCTCTCGGTGGCCAAAAACGGGGTCAAGACCCTTCCATTCCCCCTGGGATGGGTTTGGGTGATCATGTGGTGACAATAAAGGTATTTGAGCAAAAAAACAAGGTCAAAAAGAGCCATTTTTGGTCTATTTTGGGCCATTTCGTCCTGAGAATTGTCCTGTCAATTTCAAGACGGGGGCAGTATGCCAACACATTGTTTGCAAACGGAATCATTGATTTCTTATAATGATTGGGGCATCAATGGGCTGCAAATGAGGCATTGCAAAGGCATATTGTACGCCGTGGAGCCGTAGTATGGCGCTTTTGGTGCCAAAAACAGGTAGGAGGGGAAGGGAGGGGAGCAGGAGGGAGGTCAGGAGGTTTTTACATGGCCTCCATGTCTAGTTAAAGTCCTCCTCACAGAATAATAATTTCTGTGTGACAAGCAACAAGCACCAAGCAAGCAAGCTCTCGGAAAAATTCTTTCTTTGACATACTGTCCCAAAATTGAACCATAGCAACTTTTCTCAATTTGGTGCCCATACCAAGCTTTCCTCAACTTCATTCCCAAAATGGGGCCATTGGTGGCTCTCCGTGGCCAAAAAAGTGCTCAAAAATGGCCATTTTCAGCCATTTTTGGGTCATTTCATGGTATTTGAATGTGAAGCACAACATGTAACAACTCCAATGTGGCTTTTGAGGGGTAGCTGGGTTTTTTTTTCACCCCGTAACCACCTACGTAAAGGGCCGCCTAAGATACGATTATGGCTCTTGCGTGGCTCACTTGCATCCCTTTGATGTCCCATTCATTGTGGAAAACGAATGGCGTCCAAATCGCGTCGTTTTGAAAGACTACCTTGGCACAGTATGCTACGTCCTGAATTCTCCGGACGAAATGGCTCAAAATAGGCCGTAGGTAACCAACCGCCAATGGCTCCGTTTGATGAACCGAGTAGTAAAAACATAGCTTATGGTATGCCCGTTGACATGCAAAAAGAATGGTTCCAGCTTGAAACGATATGTCGGATAGAGAATTTTTCCGAGGGTTTGGTACTTCATAGAAGATTATTCTTTTGTTATCACTCTAGACACGGAGACCATGTAAAGTCCTCCTAACCTCCCTCCTCCTCCCTCCCTCCCCCTCCTACCTGCTTTTTGGCACGAAAAGGCCCACACCACGGTGCTACAGCTTGCAACAAGGCTTAGCAATGGCTCATTTACAGCCCGTTGATGTCCCATTCAATGTAAAAAAACCTTGCTTCTATTTGCAAACTCTGCCTCATCATACCAGCCTCCGTGGTGGACCTGTAGCCCTAACCCTAACCCTAACCTAATAGGGGATCATAGCTGAAAAAATGGCTCCTAGGTGGCTCATTTGCACCCTTTTGATGCCCCATTGATTGTGGAAAAGCAGTGGCTGCAATGGGTAGCAGCAGCTTGGCATAGCAGCTTTCGTCCTGAATTCTATGGCTGCAATGCCCCCAAAATGTGCCGAAAATGGCTGTTATTTGCCACTAAAATGAGCATAGAGAGGAGCCATTGCCTGCTAAATGGGTCTGCAATGGCTCATTTGCTTCCCATTAATGTCCCATTCATTATGGAAAAACAATGGCTGCCATTGGAAACACCAACTCTGTGTAGCAGTCTCCGTCCTGAATTTTCAGGACGAAATGGCCCAAAATAGGTTGAAAATGGCCATTTTTGACCCCGGTTTCGGCCATGGAGCACCACCAATGGCTCCGTTTGATAAACAAAGTAGTGAAAAGTTAGCTTATGGTATGCCCATTGATATGCAAAAACAATTCAATTTCAATTTTGAAACGATATGGCGGAGAAAGAATTTTTCCGGGCGCTTGTTGTTGTTGTTGCTTGCTGTTGCTTGCTGTTGCTTGCTGTTGCTTGTTGTTGTTGTTCTACGAAATTATTAACGTGCCAGGAGGACTTTAACTAGACATGGAGGCCATGTAAAGTCCTCCTAACCTCCCTCCTACTCCCCTCCCTCCCCCTCCTAATCGTTTTGGCACCAAAAGGCCCATATCATGGTTCCACGGCATACAATATGGCTCATTTGTAGGCAATTGATGCACCATTCACTCTATTAAATCAATGGTTCCGTAGCCAATCCAAATCGCTGCGCCTGGGGCTACCGCTAGAACCCAGTCCGGACCTCAGAGATACGCCGATCGTCCCGCACCAAAGCGGTCCAAATGCGTAGAGCAGGGCTCCGGTCGCCCCGACCGCCATCGGTTGACCCCAACTGCCATACTCCCTCTGTTCCTCTCCCAGCGTTCGAACGCGTGCAGTATGTGGATCGGGCGGCACTGCAGAGCACGCTAGCGAGCTTCGGGCTTTCGCTCGGCGAGCCGCTGATGGACATCACTGGTACGCCCCCGTCGGCCTCCCTCCTGCGCTGCACCGGCAGACGTCGTGGCCTGTACTCTTCCCCATCCTCATGCCTCTGAGGGCCCTTCCTTTACAAAGCATCCCTGCTCATGACCCCCCCCCCCAGCAGGCGAATGGGGAATGGGGAATTAGGAATGGGTGGAGTTTGGAATGGCAAAATGCGGCACAACAGAAGTGTGCCGAAATATGCCGCGGTGTTCGCAGGTCCGAGGCCATTCCTCTGGGCGTCATTTTTAGGTCTCTTGGCGTGCACAGTCCCATTGTGCCCAACAGCCTCGATGAAGTACCAACCAACCAAAGGCCCATAGGAAATAGCAAGCACCATTCATAGCCTATGCCTGTTCTTGTGCTGCAATCTGGGGATTTGTCCCAAATCACCTCGACGATTTTCCCGATCGCCCCCCACTGCGGGGCCCTACAGCCGGCGCTTACGCAGTTTTCAGCCGTTTTTAGTGGCACGTGAAAAATCACCTCGAAGAGGGTTGTTACAGGGTTTTTCATTGAAACGTGGTACGTTAAATCACGGTAAATCACGCTTTACCACGTTTTGAGCCGATTTGCCAAATCACGTTAAACCACGTTAAATCACGTTAAATCACGTTTCATTGGGCCCCGACCAGGGGCGGCGGCCATGGACCTATCCTTCCCTGGCATGCCATGTGAATGCGCAACATAGAAGCGAGACACGGTGTCAACTGACACTGTGTTCTCTGTAGGTGATCAAGACCAGATCAAGTCCAGCGGATGACAACACGCGCCATTTCCGTGTCAGGCCCCTTTGTCTGTGCTCCTTTTCGTTAAGCCCGAATTGAGAAGGTTAATGTTAAGGTTAAGGATATTGATACTTTTTGGTCCCAGCGTGGAGGACTGTTGCCTGCAGCACTGGAACCGTTTTTTGTGGTTTCCCTTGTCCTTTGCTGCTGTGGAGCGTTCTTTTAGTTTGGTTGCCTAATTGATGCTCCCAACCGACAAAGAATGGGAGAGCGTGTACGTGAAGCATGTGTCACAATGTTTTTCAATGGGGATGTGGAGCAGCGCTTCACTAAGGACTGATGTATTTAGGTTGTTCTCGCATCCAATATCTCATCTGTACTGTTCCCGTAGCATTCAAATGTGTGAAGCCCAATCACGTTTCTATGAAAAATGCTGGTTGTTAGATCAAGCGCAGGCGGCGGGCGCCATATACCCCCCCTTTTTTGGGGTCATTCGCGTAGGATACCCCAAGGTATGGTACCGGATGCCTAACCCCTTGTAAAATCATCATTTTAGGAGAGAAACTGATCCCCCAATGATTTTTTTGATTTTGACCCCCCTACCCCCCCATACCCGGATACCCCTTTTTGGGGGGTGGGGGGGGGTGGGTCAAAACTTCTTTGCGTATAGCGGCCGCTGTGTGTGGATTTGAACCCGGGTCCCAAACAACTTTTTTCTTCTATATGGACCCCCTAACCCATGGCGGGGGTCCCGTCTCCCATCTCCAGATTTTCTTAACCGCCCCTGCTATGGGGCCCTACAGCCGGCACTTGCGCAGTTTTCAGCCGTTTGTAGGCTATTATTTAGTGACACGTGAGAATCACCTCGCCGAGGTTGTTAGATCAAAGCCAGGTAGGCGTATATAGGGGAAAACGCCACATACCCCCCCATTTTGGCCTTTTTGGGCCTATTCGCGTACCCTACCCCAAAGGGTTGAATTGTTAGTTTAACCCCTTGTAAAATCATTATTTTGTCCAATAAACGCGCATCCCCCAATGAGTTTTTGGTCCGGACCCCCCCCCCCCCAGACCCCCCCCACTTGAAACCCACTTTTTTGAGGTTTTGAGGGAGGTGGGGGGGGGGGAGGGTCAAAAAATGACCCCCTTTTTTTGGGTCGAAAATCATGAATCTTTTGGTTTTTTTCGATTTTGAGCCGAAAAAGTGTTTCCGGGTCCCGACTCTATGGGGTTTGTATGGGGCGGAGTGGGACGAGTGCTGATGCTGTTGATGCACTTTCAGTCATTTTTGCTATGTTGGCGGTTTTGTCGACCTCGGTGACCCCGTGGTACCCACTTTGAGGGGTGTGAGTGGGGATGTTGTGACAGTATATGCCTACTAGGATACGGAAGGACGTTTTTTTGCAGTCTCTAGCCTTGCCTAGGGCCGTTCACAACCCGTGCCAAAGACGCGAAATGACTGCTTCCACCATTAATGGCCTAGTGAATGGGCCGGTACACAACTCACCCTGGGCAGCTCAAAAATCGAAGTTTTTGAAACTTGTTTTTTTGATGTTGTGACAACCCAAAATGACCATCCAAGGTATGTAAAGCATGTTTTAGGCCGTATTTACGTGTTTTTCACCCAATTTGGGTATTAGGTCCGGGGGGGGCGGGGGGGGGGGGGTCTCCGAAGGGATTGGTACACAACCTGCTCATGCACTTTTTCAACCAGGGCAGCTCAAAAATCGAAGTTTTCGAAAGTTGTTTTTTTGATATTGTCACCACCTAAAATGACCATCCAAGGTATGTAAAGCATGTTTTAGGCCGTATTTACATGTTTTTCACCCAATTTGGGTATTAGGTCCCGGGGAGGGGGTGTCTCCCAAGGGATTGGTACACAACCTGCTTCTGCAGTTTTTCACCTTGGGCAGCTCAAAAATGGAAGTTTTCGAAACTTGTTTTGTGATATTGTGATCACCTAAAATGGCCATCCAAGCCATGTAAACCATGTTTTAGGCTGTATTTACATGTTTTTCACCCTATTTGGGTATTGGCCGCACGGGGGCGGGGGGGGGTCTCCCAAGGGATTGGTACGCAACCTGCTTATTCAATTTTTCACCCTGGGCAGCTCAAAAAAGGAAGTTTTTGAAACTTATTTTTTTGATATTGTCACCACTTAAAATGACCATCCAAGGTATGTAACGCATTTTTACCGAGCTGGGTTTACCCTGTCGAGGTTTTACACCACCTTATAGGGTCCAAGGCTGAGCTACACGTTTTAGCAAGCAACAGCAAGCAGCAGCAGCAACAGCAACAGCAGCAGCAGCAGCAGGCGCTTAAAAAGTCCTTGCGACCACATCGTGGCTCAAAACCGGCATCCAAGTAGCTCAAAACGACCGGGGAGCAAAGGCGCATCACCACAAACAAGTTTCGTTGCATTTCGAGCCGTCTAGCCCGTTCTACGGCCGATTTAGTGTCCAAAAATGGCCGTTTTGGGGCTGTTTTCGGCTGTTTTCAGGACAATCGTCCTGAAAGTTCAGGACGATCGCCGGTGTGTCAAGTGGGCGTTTGCAATGAGGGCCTTTGTTCTTCCACGGCGATTGGGCTATCAAATGATGGCAAATGGGTGTTCAATACGGCATGTACCATGGCGTGATGCCACACGGTGGTCCATTTCGAGGTGAAAACGAACCGTTTTGAGCCATGTTTCAGGACGATCGTTCTGACCGGGGAGGCACATGTCTAATGCAAGCGGTCGTTCTTCAACGGTGATACGCAAGACTAGGACCTAGCTCGGTCCTAGTTCGAGTCTTGATTACCGAGCTGGGTTTACCCTGTCGAGGTTTTACACCACCTTTTAGGGGCCAAAGGTGAGCAATACGTTTTAGCAGCAGCAAGCAGCAGGCGCTTAAAAAGTCCTTGAGACCACACCGCGGCTCAAAACCGGCATCCAAGTAGCTCAAAACGACCGGGGAGCCAAGGCGCATCACCACAAACAAGTTTCGTTGCATTTCGAGCCGTCTAGCCTGTTCTACGGCCGATTTAGTGTCCAAAAATGGCCGTTTTTGGGCTGTTTTTGGCCGTTTTCAGGACGATCGTCCTGAAAGTTCAGGACGATCGCCGCTACGCCCAGCAGGTGTTTCCAATGAGGGCCGCTGTTCTTTCATGGCAATAGGGGTATCAAATGATGGCAAATGGGTGTTCTATAAGGCGTGTACCACGCCGTGGTGCCACGCGGTGGTCCATTTTGAGGTAAAAAGGAGCCGTTTTTGAGCCGTGTTTCAGGACAATCGTCGTAACCATGGAGGCACATCTCTAAAGCAAGCGGTCTTTCTTCAACGGTGATTTCCAATGCGTTACGCAAGACTAGGACCCACCTCGGTCCTAGTTCGAGTCTTGATTACCGAGCTGGGTTTACCCTGTCGAGGTTTTACACCACCTTTTAGGGGCCAAGGGTGAGCAACACGTTTTAGCAGCAGCAAGCAGCAGTAGCAGAGCAAGCAAGCAGGCGGTTAAAAAGTCCTTGCGACAGCATCATGGCTCAAAACCGGCATCCAAGTAGCTCAAAACGATCGGGGAGCAAAGGCGCATCACCACAAACAAGTTTCGTTGCATTTTGAGCCGTCTAGCCCGTTCTACGGCCGATTTAGTGTCCAAAAATGGCCGTTTTGGGGCTGTTTTCGGCTGTTTTCAGGACGATCGTCCTGAAAGTTCAGGACGATCGCCGCTCCGCCAAGCAGGTGTTTCCGATGAGGGCCGTTGTTCTTTCATGGCGATTGGGCTATCAAAGGATGGCACATGGGTGTTCAATAAGGCGTGTACCACGCCGTGGTGCCACGCGGTGATCAATTTTGAGGTGAAAACGAGCCGTTTCTGAGCCGTGTTTCAGCACAATCGTCCGGACCGTGGAGGTACATCCCTAAAGCAAGCGGTCTTAACGGTGATTTCCAATGCGTTACGCAGGACTAGGACCCAGCTCGGTCCTAGTTCGAGTCTTGATTTGGGCCGTATTTATGTAGTTTTTACCGTAATTAGGGTGTGTGTGGCTTGGGGTAGATTCTCTGCGAGGTGGACTTGCCGAAGGCAATAGAATTTTCCCGTTTTTTACCCTATTTGGGTATTAGGTCCCGGGGGGGGGGGGGGGGGGGGCGGGGGGGGTCCTCCCAAGGGGTTGGTACACAACTTGCTTATGCGGTTTTTCACCCTGGTCAGCTCAAAATTCGAAGTTTTCGAAACTTCTTTTTTTGATGTTGTGACCACCTCAAATGACCATCCAAGGTATGTAAAGCATGTTTTAGGCCGTATTTACATGTTTTTCACCCTGTTTGGGTAATAGGTCGGGGGGGGGGGGGGGTCTCCTCCCAAGGGATTGGTACACAACCTGCTCGTGCAGTTTTTCACCCTCGACGGCTCAAAAATCGAAGTTTTCGAACTTTGTTTTATTTGATGTTGTGACCACCTAAAATGACCATCCAAGGTATGCAAAGCATGTTTTAGGCCGTATCACCTCGCAAAGGTTGTTAGATCAAAGCCAGGCGGGCGTATACATGGGGAAAACGCCACATACCCCCCATTTTGGGCCTTTTTGGGGCTATTCGCGTACCCTACCCCAAGGGGTTGAATTGCTAGTTTAACCCCTTGTAAAATCATTATTTTGTCCAATAAACACATCACCCAATGAGTTTTTGGTCCGGACCCCCCCCAGACCCCCCCCACTTGAAACCCCATTTTTTCAGGTTTTCAGGGAGGGGGGTGGGGGTGGGGGGGGGTTGGGGGGGGGGGGTCAACAATGTCCAAAAAAAAATGACCCTCCCTTTTTTTGGGTCGAAAATCATGAGTCTTTTGGTTTTTTTCGATTTTGAGCCGAAAAAGCGTTTCCGGGTCCCGACTCCATAGGGTTTGTATGGGGCGGAGTGGGACGAGCGCTGATGCTGTTGATGCACTATTACCTCGGGGGGGGGGGGGGGGGGGGTCTCCCAAGGGATTGGTACACAACCTGCTCTTTCACTCTGGACAACTCAAAAATCGAAGTTTTTGAAACTTGTTTTTTTTGATATTGTGACCACCTAAAATGACCATCCAAGCTATGTAAAGCATGTTTTAGGCCGTGTTTACATATTTTTCACCCAATTTGGGTATTACGTCCGGGGGGGGGGGGGGGGGGGGCTCCCAAGGGATTGGTACACAACCTGCTCATGCAGTTTTTCAACCTGGGCAGCTCAAAAATCGAAGTTTTCGAAAGTTGTTTTTTTGATATTGTCACCACCTAAAATGACCATCCAAGGTATGTAAAGCATGTCTTAGGCCGTATTTACATGTTTTTCACCCAATTTGGGTATTAGGTCCCGGGGAGGGGGGTGTCTCCCAAGGGATGGGTACACAACCTGCTTCTGCAGTTTTCACCTTGGGCAGCTCAAAAATGGAAGTTTTCGAAACTTGTTTTTGTGATATTGTGATCACCTAAAATCGCCATCCAAGCCATGTAAACCATGTTTTAGGCTGTATTTACATGTTTTTCACCCTATTTGGGTATTGGCCGCACGGGGGCGGGGGGGGGGGGTCTCCCTAGGGATTGGTACGCAACCTGCTCATTCAGTTTTTCACCCTGGGCAGCTCAAAAAACGAAGTTTTTGAAACTTATTTTTTTGATATTGTCACCACTTAAAATGACCATCCAAGGTATGTAACGCATTTTTACCGAGCTGGGTTTACCCTGTCGAGGTTTTACACCACCTTATAGGGTCCAAGGCTGAGCTACACGTTTTAGCAAGCAACAGCAAGCAGCAGCAGCAGCAGCAACAGCAGCAGCAGCAGCAGGCGCTTAAAAAGTCCTTGCGACCACATCGTAGCTCAAAACCGGCATCCAAGTAGCTCAAAACGACCGGGGAGCAAAGGCGCATCACCACAAACAAGTTTCGTTGCATTTCGAGCCGTCTAGCCCGTTCTACGGCCGATTTAGTGTCCAAAAATGGCCGTTTTGGGGCTGTTTTCGGCTGTTTTCAGGACAATCGTCCTGAAAGTTCAGGACGATCGCCGGTGTGTCAAGTGGGCGTTTGCAATGAGGGCCTTTGTTCTTCCATGGCGATTGGGCTATCAAATGATGGCAAATGGGTGTTCAATACGGCATGTACCATGGCGTGATGCCACACGGTGGTCCATTTCGAGGTGAAAACGAACCGTTTTTGAGCCATGTTTCAGGACGATCGTTCTGACCGTGGAGGCACATGTCTAATGCAAGCGGTCGTTCTTCAACGGTGATACGCAAGACTAGGACCCAGCTCGGTCCTAGTTCGAGTCTTGATTACCGAGCTGGGTTTACCCTGTCGAGGTTTTACACCACCTTTTAGGGGCCAAAGGTGAGCAATACGTTTTAGCAGCAGCAAGCAGCAGGCGCTTAAAAAGTCCTTGAGACCACACCGCGGCTCAAAACCGGCATCCAAGTAGCTCTAAACGACCGGGGAGCCAAGGCGCATCACCACAAACAAGTTTCGTTGCATTTCGAGCCGTCTAGCCTGTTCTACGGCCGATTTAGTGTCCAAAAATGGCCGTTTTTGGGCTGTTTTTGGCCGTTTTCAGGACGATCGTCCTGAAAGTTCAGGACGATCGCCGCTACGCCCAGCAGGTGTTTCCAATGAGGGCCGCTGTTCTTTCATGGCAATAGGGGTATCAAATGATGGCAAATGGGTGTTCTATAAGGCGTGTACCACGCCGTGGTGCCACGCGGTGGTCCATTTTGAGGTAAAAAGGGGCCGTTTTTGAGCCGTGTTTCAGGACAATCGTCGTAACCATGGAGGCACATCTCTAAAGCAAGCGGTCTTTCTTCAACGGTGATTTCCAATGCGTTACGCAAGACTAGGACCCACCTCGGTCCTAGTTCGAGTCTTGATTACCGAGCTGGGTTTACCCTGTCGAGGTTTTACACCACCTTTTAGGGGCCAAGGGTGAGCAACACGTTTTAGCAGCAGCAAGCAGCAGTAGCAGAGCAAGCAAGCAGGCGGTTAAAAAGTCCTTGCGACAGCATCATGGCTCAAAACCGGCATCCAAGTAGCTCAAAACGATCGGGGAGCAAAGGCGCATCACCACAAACAAGTTTCGTTGCATTTTGAGCCCGTCTAGCCCGTTCTACGGCCGATTTAGTGTCCAAAAATGGCCGTTTTGGGGCTGTTTTTGGCCGTTTTCAGGACGATCGTCCTGAAAGTTCAGGACGATCGCCGCTCCGCCAAGCAGGTGTTTCCGATGAGGGCCGTTGTTCTTTCATGGCGATTGGGCTATCAAAGGATGGCACATGGGTGTTCAATAAGGCGTGTACCACGCCGTGGTGCCACGCGGTGATCAATTTTGAGGTGAAAACGAGCCGTTTCTGAGCCGTGTTTCAGCACAATCGTCCGGACCGTGGAGGTACATCCCTAAAGCAAGCGGTCTTAACGGTGATTTCCAATGCGTTACGCAGGACTAGGACCTAGCTCGGTCCTAGTTCGAGTCTTGATTTGGGCCGTATTTATGTAGTTTTTACCGTAATTAGGGTGTGTGTGGCTTGGGGTAGATTCTCTGCGAGGTGGACTTGCCGAAGGCAATAGAATTTCCCGTTTTTTACCCTATTTGGGTATTAGGTCCCGGGGGGGGGCGGGGGGGGGGTCCTCCCAAGGGGTTGGTACACAACTTGCTTATGCGGTTTTTCACCCTGGTCAGCTCAAAATTCGAAGTTTTCGAAACTTCTTTTTTTGATGTTGTGACCACCTCAAATGACCATCCAAGGTATGTAAAGCATGTTTTAGGCCGTATTTACATGTTTTTCACCCTGTTTGGGTAATAGGTCGGGGGGGGGGGGTCTCCTCCCAAGGGATTGGTACACAACCTGCTCGTGCAGTTTTTCACCCTCAACGGCTCAAAAATCGAAGTTTTCGAACTTTGTTTTATTTGATGTTGTGACCACCTAAAATGACCATCCAAGGTATGCAAAGCATGTTTTAGGCCGTATCACCTCGCAAAGTTTGTTAGATCAAAGCCAGGCGGGCATATACATGGGGAAAACGCCACATACCCCCCCATTTTGGCCTTTTTGGGGCTATTCGCGTACCCTACCCCAAGGGGTTGAATTGCTAGTTTAACCCCTTGTAAAATCATTATTTTGTCCAATAAACACATCACCCAATGAGTTTTTGGTCCGGACCCCCCAGACCCCCCCCACTTGAAACCCCATTTTTTCAGGTTTCAGGGAGGGGGTGGGGGTGGGGGGGGGTTGGGGGGGGGGGTCAACAATGTCCAAAAAAAATTGACCCTCCCTTTCTTTGGGTCGAAAATCATGAGTCTTTTGGTTTTTTTCGATTTTGAGCCGAAAAAGCGTTTCCGGGTCCCGACTCCATAGGGTTTGTATGGGGCGGAGTGGGACGAGCGCTGATGCTGTTGATGCACTATTACCTCGGGGGGGGGGGGGGGGTCTCCCAAGGGATTGGTACACAACCTGCTCTTTCACTCTGGACAACTCAAAAATCGAAGTTTTTGAAACTTGTTTTTTTGGTATTGTGACCACCTAAAATGACCATCCAAGCTATGTAAAGCATGTTTTAGGCCGTGTTTACATATTTTTCACCCAATTTGGGTATTACGTCCGGGGGGGGGGGGGGGGGGGCTCCCAAGGGATTGGTACACAACCTGCTCATGCAGTTTTTCAACCTGGGCAGCTCAAAAATCGAAGTTTTCGAAAGTTGTTTTTTTTGATATTGTCACCACCTAAAATGACCATCCAAGGTATGTAAAGCATGTTTTAGGCCGTATTTACATGTTTTTCACCCAATTTGGGTATTAGGTCCCGGGGGAGGGGGGTGTCTCCCAAGGGATTGGTACACAACCTGCTTCTGCAGTTTTTCACCTTGGGCAGCTCAAAAATGGAAGTTTTCGAAACTTGTTTTTGTGATATTGTGACCACCTAAAATGGCCATCCAAGGTATGTAAAGCATGTTTTAGGCTGTATTTACATGTTTTTCACCCTATTTGGGTATTGGCCGCACGGGGGCGGGGGGGGGGGGGGCGGCTCCCAAGGGATTGGTACACAACCTGCTAGTTCAGTTTTTCACCTTGGGCAGCTCAAAAATCGAAGTTTTCGAAACTTGTTTTTTTGATATTGTCACCACCTAAAATGACCATCCAAGGTATGTAAAGCATTTTTTAGGCCGTATTTACATGTTTTTCACCATATTTGGGTATTAGGTCCGGGGGGGAGGGGTGGGGGGGGGGGGGGGCTCCCAAGGGATTGGTGTGTGTTGCTGGGGGTAGATTCTCTGCGAGGTGGACTTGCCGAAGGCAATAGAATCACCTCACAGAGGTTGTTAGATCAAAGCCAGGCAGGCGTATATAGGGGAAAATGCCACATACCCCCCCCATTTTGGCCTTTTTGGGCCTATTCGCGTACCCTACCCCAAGGGGTTGAATTGTTAGTTTAACCCCTTGTAAAATCATTATTTTGTCCAATAAAAGCATCCCCCAATGAATTTTTGGTCCGGACCCCCCCAGACCCCCCCCACTTGAAACCCACTTTTTGAGGTTTTGAGGGAGGTGGGGGGGGGGGGGGGGGTCAAAAATGTCGAAAAAAATGACCCCCCCTTTTTTTGGTCGAAAATCATGAATCTTTTGGTTTTTTCGATTTTGAGCCGAAAAAGTGTTTCCGGGTCCCGTCTCCATAGGGTTTGTATGGGGCGGAGTGGGACGAGCGCTATTGCAGTTTATGCAGTTTTTGGCCATTTTTGCTATGTTGGTGGTTTTGGCAACCTCGGTGACCCCGTGGTACCCACTCTGAGGGGTGTGAGTGGGGATGTTGTGACAGTATATGCTACTAGGATACGGAAGGACGTTTTTTTGCAGTCTCTAGCCTTGCCTAGGGCCGTTCACAACCCGTGCCAAAAACGCAAAATGGCTCTTTCCACCAATAATGGCCTAGTGAATGGGCCAGTACACAACCTGCTTATGCAGCTTTTCACCCTGGGCAGCTCAAAAATCGAAGTTTTCGAAACTTGTTTTTATTATATTGTGATCACCCAAAATGACCATCCAAGGTATGTAAAGCATGTTTTAGGCCGTATTTACGTATATTTCATCCTATTTGGGTATTAGGTCCCAGGCGGGGGGGGGGGGGTGTCCCAAGGGATTGGTACACAACCTGCTTATGCAGTTTTTCACTCTAGGCAGCTCAAAAATCGAAGTTTTTGAAACTTGTTTTTTTGATATTGTGACCACCCAAAATGACCATCCAAGTTATGTAAAGCATGTTTTAGGCCGTATCTACATGTTTTTCCCCCTACTTGGGTATTAGGTCCGGGGGGGAGGGGGGGGGGGGCTCCCAAGGGATTGGTACACAACGTGCTTATGCAGCTTTTCACCCCGGGCAGCCGAAAATCGAAGTTTTTGAAACTTGTTTTTTTGATATTGTCACCACTTGAAATGATCATCCAAGGTATGTAAAGCATGTTTTAGGCCGTATTTACATGTTTTTCACCCTATTTGGGTATTGGCCGCACGGCGGGGGGGGGGGGGGGTGTCTCCCAAGGGATTGGTACACAACCTGCTTATACAGTTTTTCACTCTGGGCAGCTCAAAAATCGAAGTTTTCGAAACTTGTTTTTTTGATATTGTCACCGCTGAAAATGACCATCCAAGGTATGTAAAGCATTTTTTAGGCCGTATTTATGTAGTTTTTACCCTATTTAGGGTGTGTGTGGGGTAGATGGGGTAGATTCTCTGCGAGGTGGACTTGCCGAAGGCAATAGAATCACCTCGCAGAGGTTGTTAGATCAAAGCCAGGCAGGCGTATATAGGGGAAAATGCCACATACCCCCCCATTTCGGCCTTTTTGGGGCTATTCGCGTACCCTACCCCAAGGGGTTGAATTGTTAGTTTAACCCCTTGTAAAATCATTATTTTGTCCAATAAAAGCATCCCCCAATGAATTTTTGGTCCGGACCCCCCGAGACCCCCCCAGTTAAAACCATTTTTGCTATGTTGGGGGGTTTGGCGACCTCGGTGACCCCGTGGTACCCACTCTGAGGGGTGCGAGTGGGGATGTTGTGACAATATATGCCTACTAGGATACGGAAGGACGTTTTTTTGCAGTCTCTAGCCTTGCCTAGGGCCGTTCACAACCCGTGCCAAAGACGCGAAATGACTGTTTCCACCAATAATGGCCTAGTGAATGGGCCAGTACACAACCTCCTAATGCAGTTTTTCACTTTGGACAGCTCAAAAATCGAAGTTTTCGAACTTGTTTTTCTGATGTTGTGACCACCCAAAATGACCATCCAAGGTATGTAAAGCATGTTTTAGGCCGTATTTACGTGTTTTTCACCCTATTTGGGTATCAGGTCCGGGGCGGGGGGGGTATCCTGGGGGATTGGTACACAACTCGCTTATGCAATTTTTCACCCCGGTCACCTCAAAAATGGAAGTTTTTGAAACTTGTTTTTTTGATATTGTGACCACCCAAAATGACCGTCCAAGGTATTTAAAGCATGTTTTAGGCCGTATTAACGTGTTTCTCACCCTATTTGGGTATTAGGTCCGGGGCGGGGGGGGTCTCCCAAGGATTGGTACACAATCTGCTTATCCAGTTTTTCACCCTGGACAGCTCAAAAATGGAAATCACCTCGCAGAGGTTGTTAGATCAAAGCCAGGCAGGCGTATATATGGGGAAAACGCCACATACCCCCCCATTTTGGCCTTTTGGGCCTATTCGCGTACCCTACCCCAAGGGGTTGAATTGTTAGTTTAACCCCTTGTAAAATCATTATTTTGTCCAACAAACGCATCCCCCAATGAGTTTTTGGTCCGGACCCCCCCAGACCACCCCCACTTGAAACCCACTTTTTCAGGTTTTGAGGGAGGGGGGGGGGGGGGGTGGGGGGGGTGGGGGGGGGGTCAAAAAATGACCCCCCCTTTTTCTGGGTCGAAAATCATGAATCTTTTGGTTTTTTTCGATTTTGAGCCGAAAAAGTGTTTCCGGGTCCCGACTCCATAGGGTTTGTATGGGGCGGAGTGGGACGAGCGCCTATGCAGTTTATGCACTTTTTGGCCTTTTTTGGTATGTTGGCGGTTTTGGCGACCTCGGTGACCCTGTGGTACCCACTTTGAGGGGTGCGAGTGGGGATGTTGTGACAGTATATGCATGCTAGGATACGGAAGGACATTTTTTGCAGTCTCTAGCCTTGCTTAGGGCCGTTCACAACCCGTGCCAAAGACGCGAAATGGCTGTTTCCACCAATAATGGCCTAGTGAATGGGCCGGTACACAACCTGCTAATGCAGTTTTTCACCCCGGACAGCTCAAAAATGGAAGTTTTCGAAACTTCTTTTTTGATATTGTGACCACCTAAAAAGACCATCCAAGGTATGTAAAGCCTGTTTTAGGCCGTATTTACGTGTTTTTCACCCCATTTGGGTATTATGTCCGGGGGGGGGGGGGGGGGTCCTCCCAAGGGATTGGTACACAACCTGCTTATGCAGTTTTTCACCCCGGACAGCTCAAAAATCGAAGTTTTCGAAACTTGTTTTTTTGATATTGTGACCACCCAAAATGACCATCCAAGGTATGTAAAGCATGTTTTAGGCCGTATTTACGTGTTTTTCACCCTATTTGGGTATCAGGTCGGGGGGGAGGGGGGGGCTCCCAAGGGACGGGTGCACAACCTGCTTACGCAGCTGTTCGACCCGGACAGCTCAAAAATCGAAGTTTTCGAAACTTGTTTTTTTGATATTGTGACCACCCAAAATGACCATCCAAGCTATGCAAAGCATGTTTTAGGCCAAATCACCTCGCAGAGGTTGTTAGATCAAAGCCAAGCAGGCGTATATATGGGAAAACGCCACATACCCCCCCATTTTGGCCTTTTTGGGCCTATTCGCGTACCCTACCCCAAGGGGTTGAATTGTTAGTTTAACCCCTTGTAAAATCATTATTTTGTCCAATAAACACATCACCCAATGAGTTTTTGGTCCGGACCCCCCTAGACCCGCCCCACTTGAAACCCACTTTTTTGAAGTTTTCAAGGAGGGGGGGGGGGGGGCTGGG